>CM072515.1:53893235-53895735 GCA_036898135.1 Oncomelania hupensis | reverse complement strand
TCTGTCTTTCGCCCTTCCTCTGCCATTCTCTCATCCACCGACTACGTAAGCACACCATGACTCGCACTCCTCACTCACACCCTCCTTTCGCTCTGTTTTGCTCCACAAAAGGGTGGGGGGAGGAAAACCAACAACACCACAAAGAAACACTTTCTCTCCGTCCCCTTTCATAATGAAAGGAAGCAAGCAAGCAACACAAGACAGCAGTATGAGAACGTCGACCGCTATAGTAGCGATAACAGAAACGGGGCAATTGTAGCGATAGTTAAGCCAATTTCCACTGCGCCTTGGGTCGATTTGATCAAATTATTACAGCAGGCTAAGAAAATACCGCAGCTGTGGTAAGAAATCAATACTAAACAGTTATGACGTTCCTTAACTGCTGCGACAGCGGCCAGTTATGATGTTGTTCGGCAGCCCCGACCACCGCAATAAAAGCAGCGACAGCAACACAATGACAGCCGGGGCCGGGTAGCTCAGTTGGTAGAGCGTCTTACTAGTAACCGAAAGGTACCTCGTTCGAATCCCGGATTGGCCAATGTGTGACCATATTATTTTCCCCTTACCATCAACTGGTTCGCTGGTGTCAGAATAATGTCACCAGTAGTCGCCTATACGCTTCGGTGTCGTGTGACTATAATCTACAGTTGTCTGTTTTACTATGACAGCCATTAAAAATATATTTATAGCAGTGATATGAACCATCCATATTTATAGCAGTACTATGTAACAGCCATACTTAGACTATAGCAATACTATGTAACAGTTACAGCGGTGCTATGTATTAATTATAGCGGTGCTATGTAACAGAAATGCAATGTAAAAGTTATAGCAATGCTACGTTAAAGCAGTACTATATAACGGTTATAGCGGTGATATGTAACGGTTATAACAGTGCTATGTAACGGATATACAGCACTGCAGTGATGTGTAACACTAATAGCAGTGCTATCCAACAGCAGCACTGTGTAACGGTTATAGCAGTACTGTGTACCAGTTATAAGAGTGCTATGTAGCAGTTATAGCAGCGCTATGAAACAGTTATAGCAGTGCTATGTAACAGTTATAGCAGAGTTATGTAACAGTTATATCAGTGCTATTTAACAGTTATATTAGTACGAAGTAATCGACGTAAACCGTAGCTTACGGAATCAACGCTGAACAGTTCAATAAACACGTGATAGTTTATAACTTTTACTCATCTGCGACATGTGTAACTCCCAACAGCCTTAAACAGGCAACAGCTGTTGTACATAACAGACGCAAACACGTAAACGATCGTAGTATATGCCCTAACTACCGTAAATACATAACAGAAGTGTGATGCAAGTGGAATAAAAAGAACAACTTTAACTCGTAACGTAACTCGTAGACATGCAATAACCGTTAAACATAACAGCTTGAACACGTAACGAGCGTAACACGTAATTACCATAAATACATAACGGACGTTTGATGCAAGTGACAAAAGACAGCGAAACAAAGGTAACGTGCTCATAAAGAAAACCGTCGGAAACTGCATGTCTATGCGACGAAAAAAACGGTGGAAACGGCATGTTCAAATATGCAAACAGCCACACGGAAGTCGTGTTCCTTGAAGTAGAGGAATAAGACTGTTATTGGATGGGGATCTCTTTCTCACCTTAGTAGGCCTAATTGCAATGAGTAAAGTTGTTTTTTTCTGCTTCTTCTCATCCCCACTCTCTCTCTCTTACTTTCTCTTTTTGTTCTTCCTGTTCTTCTCCTCCTCATCATCCTCCTCTTTCTCATTCTTCTTCTTCTTCTTCTTCTTCTTCTGAAATTACTACTGTTTCTGCCATTCTCATTTATTCTTTCCCGGAACTAGTCTGCTCTATCAATCTACCAACTTCTTCGCTACACCAGTCGCCTACCTTTGGATCAGTTGGGGATATTGGACGCTTTTTGCCAAATGGTCTGTTACACGTTATTTATCAATGGTTGATTCAGCCCCGATGCTTGAAATTTGATATGTGTCACTCGAATGGGCTCTATGCACAAGTCGGCGGCATGGTCACGTGGCGCGGGAATAACAAAGCGGTCATGGCTTCTTTTAGCTCGCTCGCGTGTACTCCAATGCTGCTTAAAAATTTTAAATTTACCGACATTTTGGGATATTGTGATGTTTTGAACATAGCACACTCGTGCAATAAGGATTACAGAGCGATTTGTCACTGACATTCAGTTTAGAGTTGACGACATGCAGTGCTTCATCATTTGCGCTCGAAGTGGAAATCGATGAAAGTATTGAAAGGAAATGTTCTTTTCTTTGCAGAAAGGTTTTACGTCGGAGTTAGAGCATCCAAACGCAGCACAGTACTTCACCATTTTCAAACTCGATCACGCTGTGTTATTCCCGCAGCACGTGGCCGCCACGCCTTTGTGCATAGCGCCCATTCGTTTATCCAGGCAGCCTGTTCACTCAGCAACAAGGCAGGGGTCGTCATATAACGTTTTCCAACTTTATTCAGCAAACATCAAC
>CM072515.1:53863235-53890735 GCA_036898135.1 Oncomelania hupensis | reverse complement strand
GAGGAAGAGAATGAGGAGGAGGAGGATAATGAGGAGGAGGAGGAACAGGAGGATTGTACGAATCTGCCTTACTCAGGTACTAAGTTAGATATTAGTAGGCTAATTTTGATAAAGATGAGAAGTGTGAGAAGGAGCGGGAAAAGGGAGAAGGGGAGACTAAGAAGAAAAAGAGACTAGGAAATACTGTTGTTGATGATGATGACGACGACGATGATAATGGTGATGAGAGGATGATAATGACGACGGCAACGACGACGATGATGATGATGATGATGATGATGATGATGATGATGATGATGATGATGATGATGATGATGATGATGATGATGATGATGATGATGATGAAATACTGGTAACACCATTCATGTTTTGCCCCTCACAGACGTCCTTACTCTCTGCCCTTAACTGTATGGCCCGTCTTTGGTAAACGTGTTTTGGGGCAGAATTGGGGAACAATTGGTAATATTGTATGAAAATATTTGACCGTCACTCCGTTGATTGCTTATATATCAACCATGTTTGGTGCAGGCAGAGAAAAGCACAGAGACCCCGGTCTTTAGATATATATTCAAGAGAAATTCTTTTTTATGAACTATCGATCTCTGCATGGTATAAATCTGACGATAACATCTTGTAACAGACATGGGCAATCTCAGTGCTTGTTGTTGCTATGAGGCCACACCCTGCTTTCTAACTAATAACAAGAGAAAGAGAAAGAGGCTCCCTGTTTTATCTTTACATTGTCTTCACTTTTATCTGTCCGACTGTCTCTATGTTCAAACTAACTAACTAGTAGATTTAGAACTTGACTAAGCTGTCATACAACTGACAATCATGTAAGATTGCTAGTTTCGCAGAGGTAGAAGGTAACTACGAGAAAACGCGTGTTATTCAGTTCCCGTGTTTACTATTGCAAGTATTTTGCCTACAGACTTAAGGGATTTTCTGTAACCTTTCGAGTCATAGGCAAAAAGATACCCCCCTTTTGGCAGGGCCAGCTTTGTGTCAGCGGCGCTCTTCATCTTCCCAAGAATGATAGAGATCTCTCTTTTCTCAGGGCCACATTTTGAGAGCGGCATCCATGTCATTTCCCTCGTCACTGTTTAATAATTATCCCTGTCTGTAAATAGAAAATGATGAAACTAGTGCGTTCTGTGGTATTTCCTCAAGGGAAAGGCAAGATATACATGGTTGAACATGTAGCCTATAGATGCTGTAACGATAATGAATGATGAATCATGCATCTTTGTCTTTAGGTACCGCTAATATCCAACGCTCTGTGCGGTACGCAGAAGAACTACAGATGGCACCTCAAGCGTTAGGGGACGTTATTGTGCAACAGTTCGATTCACGGGAGATGCCCTGTCCTTCATGTGGACAGTGGCTGGAGTCGTTAATCAATAATTGAAGGATCGGGTGCTATACAGCATCATGCTAATATCCATGCGGTGACTGACTACGTCATGATTCAATAATTGATTGAATGAATGAATCAATTAATCAGTCAATTAATTACGGAAGGAGTGATCGGAGATACATTATACCGCAGCATCAAACTTACGCTCTCAAAGATCTTTGACACACTGTATATTCAGATGGGTCTTGGCAGGTTTGTATTTGCATTGTTTCTGCTTATAACTGTGACTCATTGCGATTAATGAAATCAGAAATTTTTGTAGGCGAGTGCATGTGCAAGCGACTTGCGACAATGTGATGATTGAAGCAGAAGATTTGAGTTACATGTAACATTTTCGATAGTTTGCTGCCTATCCAGGACATTACGGGAGGATCCCAAACAGGAATTTTTAACACGGCTGGACTTTATTTCCCTGTTTTGCAGGAAAAAAAAAACACTTATATAATCAGACCTTTTCGTTATTGGAATTAAAAAAAATGTTGTTGTTGTTGTTGCTCAGCTCGGGAACTACTGTTTTTGGCATCATCCGTCCGACGTCCAGCGTCCGGTATCCAGAGGTGACATTTGTGTTACTTTTTTTAAGTGACCTCTTAAACTAATGGCCGGATCTCTTTGTAACTTGGTATTTAGTTAGGAAATATTGAACCATTCAAGATGATAAAACATATATTATATATATATATATATATATATATATATATATATATATATATATATATATATATATATATATATATATATATATATATATATATATATATATATATATATATATATATATATATATATATTTGCCTATCGGGTGATTTCATGACGGTGATCTAATAATTTGTTGGGTTTTTTATAATCCTGTTTTCTTCAAAACTACTGGAGGGATTTGGTTCAAGTTTGATATGTACTTAGACTTTACTTTAAAAACTATGTTTTTACAAATCGAGCAAAATAATCATTGTGAGGTCATTTTTAAAAGAAAATATTAAAATATTTTGCACTTACAAACAACAAAAACAACTTTGTAATTTGAGTGTACAGATGCCTTGAGCCTGAAACCAATTTAAGTAATCTTGAGTGACGTCATCGTGTGACGTCTTTATGAGGACGTCAAAAAAAATTATAATCCTATTTTCTCCTATTTTCAAACTAATGAAGAGATTGGGTTCAAGTTATGTACGTAGACTTTATCTATGCCTCCAAAGTAAACCCTAAATTTATGCAAATCGAGTGATGTAATCATAATGACGTTACCTTTTAACTTTTTTTTTTTTACATTTCCTTTATAATGAGAGTGTACTGATGCGTTGAGCAGTAGTCAAAACTTATGTGTACCGAGTGACGTCAGCGTGGTGACGTAATATTTCAATTTTCATGTAGTTATTTATTTTGCGCACTTCTTTCTAAAACTAATGGAGGATTTTTTTGACACTTGGTATTTTGTTGGAAAATGGTGAACCGTAGCAGATGACAAAAAAAAAAAAAAAAAAAAAAGCATATTAGGTTATGTCATCATGCATGGTGACGTCATAATTTTAAAAAAAATTCTTATTTTCCCCCAACCTACTGGAGGGAATTGGCTCAAGTTTGGTATGTACTTAGACTTTACTTGTGCCTCCAAGGTAAAACCAAACTTATGAAAATCGAGTGAAGTAATCATCGTGATATATTAGATTTTTTTTTATACTATACCCTCTTCCTCCCTCCTTCCCTCTCTCTCTCTCTCTCTCTCTCTCTTTCTCTCTCAAACACACACTCACTCACACATACACAACCCCACCACCTCGCCTTTTCCTCTTAGTACTAGCTTCAATGACTTTATAACTGTAGATATCATATCATGGCGGCAGGGATAGCTCAGTGGTCAGAGCGCACGACTTGTGTGAGTGCGTCTTGGGCGACGTGGGTTCGAATCCTGACTTCAGCAAACGATTTTGTGATTGCTGGATATTACGGGCCAGCGCCTTGAGAAGCTCTCTGAGCTTGTAAGTGCGCTATATAAGAGAAATCTCTTTCTTTCTTTTTATAATCGCTTGTAGTCTACTGACCCTATCAAAATAAACAGCTTGACCCAAAACAAATTGCAACAGAATTTTTTTTTGCTGTATCTTAGTCATAGCAACCCTTGTAACCACCACCGAAAGTTATAATGTTCTAGGACCTCGGATAATTTAGTAATCTGCATATTAATGACGTCATAATAAAAAATACAGGGAAAAGAATGACTTTATTACTTACACAGAAAACTCTAACATATAGCACCTCATTTTGAAGGTATTAACATTATAGTTTTAAAAATGAAGCAACTTTACTTAAAATACACATGTGTGGGTTAGAAAATAGCAAACAATGTTTGTAATGTCCCGGAATATTAATGACGTCATAATGAAAAAAAGAAAAGGACTAAGGTACTTATACTGAAAACTCCAATATGTAGCACCTCATTTTGAAGGTATGATCATGATAGTTTTAAAAATGAAGCGACTTTACTGGAAATACATGTGTGTGGGTTAGAAAATGGCAAACAATGTTTACAATGTCCAGGAATATTAATGACGTCATAATGAAAGAAATCAAGAAAAAAAAAGGACTACATTACTTACACAGAAAGCTGCAACATGTAGCACCTCGTTTTGAAGATCAGAACATGATAATTTTAAAAATGAAGCAACCTTACCAGAAATACGTGTGTGCGGGTTAGAAAATGGCAAACAGTGTTTACAGTGTCCAGGAATTGCACAATATTATAGCTCTGTACGTTTCAGTTCACATTGGGAATACCACTATACATCTTGGTGTCACTAGCTAGTCCAAGATTACTGGAGGAGAATTAAAACAGCTAACACCATGGCATTCACCACATCCAGGTGAACACAGAAGACCATGCTTTATACAGCTGCACCGCTTGCTGTCACAGTTCTCTTTACATGTACACCGGATGACCTTCAACAGTTTATCTGGTGCTGCTGGCAGATCTGTCATCAGCGGTACATAAAGTCCATCTTCGATTTTCCAACCCCATTCTACCGGAAGCATAGTATCTATCCCCATCCACTGCTGAACCTGGAGGTATACCCTTTAGCTGTGATATTTAGTAGCCGCTGAAGTGGGTGGTAATGAATGTACCTGAATGAAGGTCGTACCAACTGCCACTTTTGAGCAGAAGAGCCGATGTCGTAGTTGATCAAGATTCTCTCCACATCTGCCATTGTACAGAAGCACAAGGGCTCTCTCCCCTGCATCTGACACATCTTCCTGGGTTCTTTGCTGTAGAAATGTGCCAGCCAAGCTTTTAAGTTCATCATTCTGCAGCAACTTCCGCAGTGTTGTCCCTTTTCCAATACCATAAGGCCTTGAAGTGGTATCACAACCTGTTAAAGCATGAAGAAACAGCAGCAAATGACGAGTTTCACCAAGGACATGGATGAGCTGCTTGATGCTCCAGTACTTAGATTTTCCTCCCTGTTTGTCAGAGTAAAAAAAATGTCATGTGCAGCTGCATCAGTGTCACGAACTGGCTAGTGTTAACTCTGCCTATTGACTATTTAGCCATGTGTAGTATTTGTAACAGTAGAGAGTTAGTATAGTACACAGCAGACCACACACCGCGAGCCCGACCCACGCTAGCGCAGTGAGTCAGCACTTGAGCTTTGAATCGGACTGTTTTAACCAATCAGAGCAGGCTCAGTGGGTAGAGCAGTTTTGAATGTGTCAGAGCCTAACACAGTTTGAATCAGTCGTGTGTGAGACGAGGTAGAGTCAACATCTCCACAGCTAGAGAAATCTCTACACTCATAGACCAGGAAGCAGGACTTAGAATCTTAGAATTCTCTCAAGTCACTACGGGCCTGAACTTGTCAAACAGGTAAATGAACACCCTTCTGTTTCATCATGATATATTTATATTATTGTTGAAATTATGTTTGTGGAATTTGCTATGCATAAATGTGAATTGTTAATCCGAATTTGTGTGACCATGTGGAAACGCCGAACACGTGGCGAAACACGACCGGTTGCGCCGCCATGTTGCATACCATACGGAACCACTGTTGTTTAACTTATATGTATGTTGGCAGACCAGTGGCTGTACCACTGAATGTTTATAATATTATTAATTCTGTATGTGTATAGTTAGCCACGTTTGATATTTATGTATGTATAGGAAATTAGAGTGAGATTCCAGTGGAACCCGGAAGTAGCAGAATGTTCGTCGCTTATGTATAGAGATGTGGAGCTATCACTGAGGGCTACTTGGCTTTCAGTGAGACGCTCTGCACAAACCGATTATTCAGGGTTGTGCAGAATTTCGTCTCTTATATTACAGACGAGCAGGCGAGCTATCCCGAGCTATCCCGAGCTATCCCGAGCTATCCTGTGTGTCCCACTCCACAGAAACGACTAGATGGTTGAGGAGACTCTACCGCACAAGACGGAAAGAGCTACCTTGAATCACACCCTGTCAGACCCCACAGCGTGGCAAGGGAACCCAACTACACAACGACACAGGTGGACCAGAAGCTACCTCACAGAAGGACTTCGAACACCCCACACATGAGTTAAGTGCATAAGGCGAAGGTGCACTTAAACTGATCATAACAGGACCACAGTAGTCCAACTCTTCAGAAACTGTAAAACGGACCACAGTAGTCCAAATCTACATGAGATATAATAGAAAGTGCCCGAGGAAGATATAACAGCTGCCTAGACTATCAGCGATCGAACTATTAGCAGTGAAAGAGACTTTTTAAGTTAGATTAGTACTTAGAGAATCTTGTATAGAGTAGAAGAAATAAATGTGCGATTTTAACTGTTATCAAGTGGCTGGACTACATATGATTCATAGCCGTGTGAAAGCTAGTGTGACAGTAATCTTTTACCATTTTTCTATCTATTTCTGTACCCCAACCTTAACACAGAACGAGCTAAACAAATAAATTTATTAAAGTAATTCATAGGGTGACCTACTAGCAGTTCCCACCGAATAAACGTGAGGGTCCATAATTCCATTGTGCAGAGCCCATAAACCCCACGTGACAATCAGCATGGTGAGCCAACAATACCAGAAGGTCGGTGTCCTCTCCAATGACAGCAGTGATCTGATGTTGTGCGCACTTTGTCGCTGTTTGGGCAATGGTGATGTCTGCATCACCTCTGGCATATATTACAGTGCAGAATGTTTCCAGTGCTGACCCTAGGGCATGGATGAAGCGCTGTTTGTTCTCCATGTTGCAAAGAAACTGTTCTTTGGAAGACTGGAGCGCCATGCCTAGTTCAAAATGCACCGACTGACCTTTTACTCCTTTCCCGCGCCTGAGATGGGTGATGTCTTTGGTTGATGGTCCTGACAAGTATCCATCAAAAATGATGACTGCATTTGGGTATCTGCCTTTGACAAAGCACGCATACGTCTGAATGATGTTTTGAAATGTGGTTCCACGTTGCCAGAAAATACGCTGAAGTAAGGAACCACCATCAAGGACGAACTGAAGAATAGCCTTTGGAAGCTGTTCTTGTGTGCTGCTGACAAGTTTCCATAGTTCATCTGCTAGAACTGCTTTATTGGGTTGCAGAAAGAGGCCAGTTGATTCAAACAATGAGGATGGAAAGCTGCAGAGTTCATGACGAAAAACTTCTGTCTTGTCTTCGTACTTAATATTGGCAGCTGCAACTAAGCGTTGAAAAAGAAGCTGAGGATCAACGCACACTGCATTTCCATCTACTTTGACAGAGCTTTTGACACTCATCGTCACTGCCTTGTCTTTCTTTTTTAGTGAAATTTCTTCGGCTGTTTGACCTTCCATCCTTTTTAATATCTGAAGTCCAACTTGCTTTGCATTGTCAACATTAACGGAGGCATCTGCGACAATGCCAGTGACAATGTTTCTCAAGCTGGGATCATCAGCAAATGGATTGTGTTGCTGCAGAAAGGACAGGAGAGCCATCATGTCCTTACTGTCTTTTGCCTTTCTTGCTGGACCCAATTCTTTATGTTGTTCACTAGAATGGCGGTGAGTATTAGTAACTTCTTGCATGGCATTGTTAATTTCGGCGCATGCTGGCATGGAAAGAAGCCATGTAGCGCGTTGTGATTCGCCCATCCCTCTCCCTCTGGTCAAACCCCCAGTTGACTTAACACTGCGCATCAAAATCTGTTCAATAGCCAGGTCCGAAGAAAGGCCTGCCCAAAATCTGTTGCTTCGTCGAACAACATGGTATCCATTAAGGAAACTTTTGTAGACATCAGGATGAGTGTTTTTAAGTTTATTCATCATCTGAAGATAGAGATACGCTGACTTTGTGTACAGATTATGTCCCGCAGCAGCTAAATATGGAAGCATGTCATGGACTGCAGATAAGTGCAAAAGCCAGTTCCCAGTTCTTTCTGCCTTGATAAAATTCTTGAGAACATCTATAATAGACTGGTATTGCAACCAAAGTGCACTTGTTCTGCTGGTCAGGGCCATTTTGTGATCTTCCAGCTTTCTGTTGATTTTTACAATAATTTCGCTACCTTTCAGATCACTAGCATACAGATCTCCTTCCAGCAGCTTGTTGTACATCTTAGATGCTTCCAGCAAGTCGGAGTCACTACAATCCTGTAATGAATAAGCTGCACCCACGTGACTGGACTTAGCAGCAATTTCGATAACAGGAGGAACCTCCTTCATTGAAACTTGAATCTGTTCTAATCCACCTTCAGGTAGTGGGTTATCCAAGTTAATGATTCTTTCTTCATCCATCTCTGTGTCTGAGTCATATTGATACTGTTCTAAATGCTGGTCGCCTTTTGCAGATTTCTGTAGTGCATTCGACATTTCTTCACTTGACCCATGTTCTTGTGGCAATGGTGCATGAAACATTGCTGATGCATGTAACGTATTTAAGGCAGCGTCGATGAGTAAATGTCCTCGAACTGCGCGCGTCACGGACTTTCCCTGCAGCATGGCATTGACTGCATTTGGAGCGTAGGCCACGGAGAGGGCTTCGTGAAGTCCTGTGTTTGCCATAAGATGCCCTATGCAGGCAAGAAAGCTCATTTCCATGTGGAATGGGCCAAGCCGGAGGACAATGGCGTGCAGTTCACTTGCATCTGGTTGACTCATAATGATGCCAAGTGCCTTCCACCACAGTGGTTGATCAAATGTCACAATGGGAGTCTTGTTATAGCGCTTTGCTTCACCACAGATGAACAGCAGAGTTGAGTATATACATGTTTTGTCGCTTGGATTGAGATCAATCATGGGCAGAAAAATAACTGATGACTGTCCAGGAAACTCACCATTATGCACAGTTTGCATTGTTCCTGACCAAGAGGGTCTTTGGGGATGAAGCAGCCAAGATGTTTTCCACATGATTTCTATTTCCTTTGTCGGATCTTCATAGAGTTCTGTATTCAGCCTGTCAAACTTTAATTTAAGCAGACCTTTGCACTCTTCTCTACAATATTGTATGTCAATTCTTGCCTTTTTCATCACCTCTTCCAGTTTGACGTCAGTTTTCCTGGGTATGGGTGCTCTGTCTTGGACAGATGGTGTGATGGACGCAATCATTTCCATCCCATGGAATGTTTTCAGTCCATCGAGGGTTGCTGCATTATGGTCTACATTGTCAGCTATGTACTGCATAAAGTGGTGGTCATTTGTTGGAATCTGCAGTTCCTGATTAGCAGCTGCGCTTAGCTCATATGTTCTAACTTCTTTATAAGATGAGCTGTATCCAAGGGAATACAGAATGTTCACCACAAATTCTGACTCAAAACTGTGGTGGACTTGCACACCTAATCCAATCTGCAGTGGGGCAATCAATAAACGTGGACGAGCTGCTTGCATAATTGCTTGACCTATGGAAGCAATTTTGAGATTATTATCTTCTCCACTGAAAATGTTACTGAGGAAAAGTTGGAGAGATGTGGGCACAAAGTTCAAGTTAGTTGATAAAGATGCAACATCATCTGGCGAAGGATATGTTTTCTGGGACACAGACAATGTTTTTATGTCACTCTTTATCAGCTCAGCAGCTGCTTTGATGACCTTCCTCTTCTGGGCATCCTCATCATCAACATCAGGTGTAGAAAAGAACGATTGGAGAATTGATGATGCAGTTCTTCTAAATGTGACAACGTTTGACTTGCCATCAACTTCTGCAATGACCAGTTCTTCCCCAAAATATTTAACTAACTCTTTCTTCATCTTTGGAAAAGAGTATGCATCGCCACCTGAATGCTCTTTCATCATGGTGATCAAGTCGTGAATTGTAACCTGCTCTTTATCGTTTTCCTGGAGAAAGGAGACAACTTTTTTAAAAGCATCGAGTCTCTTCTCATCTGTGGGTCTCCCATACTTCCCCCTTTTGTTGTCATTTTCTAAAGAAAAGCATTGTGGTATTTTCCTCTTTGTTCTAAAATTTGTACTACATATTTGGTGGTACACAGCATCAGCTGCTGGAAGGTCAGATACAAATTCCAGTCTACCTTTCACTTTATCAGCCCATTCATCAGCACGCTCCGAGCAGCTGTTAATGATGGACTTTTGAAAGTCAAGTGTTCTGACAGGCCACACGGTTTTGCCATCAGGTTCTGCGTCTTTACTACAGAACAGGCAACATCTTCTGAAATCAAATGGAGGTTTTTGTGACCGCAACTCCTGGCCAGATTTTATAACAGTTTCAGCTTGCTTTTTCCTTAAATAGCTGCTTATGTTGTGCTTATTGGTGTAGATCCGACGACATTGTTCATGCACTGCCTCACCTTCATTTAAATATATATCATCACCTCGCTGTGCACTGGCACTGTTGATGGATTCTCTACCACGCTGTTGAGGGACTACTGACTTCTCTCCAGAATCAAGATTCTTGCCACAGATAATACACTGCTCCATAATCTGGAACCCACCACAACCATTTGAAAAATATACTGACATTTTAATTATTTTTTCTTTATTTAGCAGTGAGTGGGCAAAAGATAAACACACAATTTTTCTCTCACCCTGTTTTGTTGATGGGCATAAAGCCATTAACCAACCTCTCTCTCTCTCTCTCGCTTGCTCTTTCTCTCTTTCTCACTCTCTCTCTCTAATCAGTACTAAGGGGGATAAAATGAAAAAAAGAAACAATACACACAAGGTGAAACTATTGGTAACAACTCTACTGGTAGATGGAATCAGAGGAGTACCAAAACATGATGTTTGTTAAGCGAAATAAAATTGTTGTGACTTTGGTTTTGACAATTTTCGCTTTCCATAATTTTAAGTTTCCGACCAAGCTTTACCTGGATTGATTTAGAACCGATTTATCTGTATCTTTAAAATGGCAATGACAAACATTATTTGCGCTTAATAAATAAAAACAATTAAAAGCAAACAAGGCTGATTATAGTATTTGTTGTATAAAAACATGACTTGTATTTGAATTACGAAAATGGATCTTCATTGACAACTCTAGCAGACGATGGGTTGCACTTGCAGTGAGTGTCACAGCGATCTTTTTTTATTTTTTAATAAACATTTTTAGCGCAGTGCATACATATTAATTAGCGGTCCACAACCATTCTGAAGCTAATGCAAAGTCAATGCAATCAAAATAGTGATGAAAAACGATGAAACAAGCGAAAAACACAAGACTTACCGTAGGAAAGTTTAGCGATGACTCACACAAGACTGTCTGCTAGAGCAGGGTCATAGGGCACGAGAGCAGGATACAGTATCAAAACAAAGGCGTTTTACTAGGGAAGGCTGTTCGCGTCAAAAACGTTAAAGCGCCAGCGGGGGAAATTTTTAATAATTAATAATTAACTCGTTTGTGAAGTAAACGACTTATAACTCCTAGGATATATTCTTATTATACCATTCTACCATTTACATAACCATTCATTTCTGTTGCAATTAGTTTTGGGTGTTTTGGTCTGGGCTGTAGGCTATTGTGCTGTGCTCTTAGCTTGCTCATTTATAATAAGCCTATCAAGAGACAAGAAATCAGGAGGAAACATGTCAGTTTCACCTCTGTGAAAAGGGTTGACAACGAAGGCCATAACCCAAAGTCAGAATTTCTGGGTAACCCCATGACTGTCGTGATTTTAGTTCAAAACAACCAGAGGATTACTCACGAAGTCTTTTTTTAATATGTATTTTAGAGATAAAATATGTAAAGGTCGTGTCCACTACTATAGTCTAACTACAGCAATAAAAATGCAGTGGCCACAGTATTGATCCGGACCACAGGAACTCCCCCAAGCTTCGGAAAATAAATACGGTTTTAATGCAGTGAAACTGTCCAGACGCGCCTGGTTGTGATCACAGATGTCAAATGAGCCCCACGACCCTCCCTCTTCGTGCTTGTATTCCCTGAGTGACCTGCTCCCCCATGCCATCGTCCCTTACTACCCCCCCTCCCTCTCCTCTCTCTCTCTCTCTCTCTCTCTCTCTCTCTCTCTCTCTCTCTCTCTCTCTCTTTTCTCAGTCCAATCTCCCATTTCCTTTATTCACGCATTCGTCTCCTTTCTCTCTCTCTCTCTCTCTCTCTCTCTCTCTCTCTCTCTCTCTCTCTCTCTCTCTCTCTCTCTCTCTCTCTCTTTCTTAGTTAAGGTGTCACACCCCTCTCAACTGTTCATCGTTTAGCACAAGTGGAGCCGTTAAGTCTCTGACGCCTCTGTAGTCTGGTGATTTGGACCAATGGCATGATTGCAACGTTTCATTAAATTTTGTAGTCATTGCATTGATGCCCAGGTTGAGGAAGCAGAAAAAGATGAAGACGATTCCCAAGGTAGTCTTATCTGATCATCACACTGGCACAGTCAGTCCTGGCCTAGAAAGTAGGGTGCTCAGGATTTGATAATTTGCAAGGGTCATAAACAGATGAGAAAATACCTATAACTATGTGTTATACGAATCTGTTTGATAGGAAGATTAATGCAAGGTCTGTTGGCTATACCTAGTAGCAACTAAGAGAAAACCGCAAGTGGACCATAATACCTGGATTACAATGTCCATTCTCACTTCGTTTCTGGCTGGTCAGCTGTGGACCTCTCTCTATAGGATCATCAATCTCTCCGTGTTGTCGCTGTAGCCACAGTCCACTTGTCTCTATAGTCGTTGTCGCCGCCGTTGATTTGAATGAGAATTACTCATTTAGTAGGGAAGTGCTTAAACTCGCTTGCTCAGACTATTCGGGGGGCTGAGACTCAGACAGGGATTTACATTGCTTCGGTAATTTGTAGCAAGCTTAGAGGTCAAGTTTTTTTCTATTTTTATTTTATTTTAACGTGGGTGCATGCCGTCTGTTATAATTTTACTGTGCAATTTTAGCAAAGTGGGGAACTGATAAGCAAATTTTAAAAAATCGGGATCTGGATCTGATCTACCTTAAAGTTTACTTAAAAGGCCCCAATTTGAAGGCTTTGTTTACTTTTGATGAAAACGGCTTTACCCTGAAATTCTCATTGTTATTACATTAAACAATGATAAGGGGGCTTTCGATGCTCAAACGAAATTGTGAAGGCTAAAGTTTCAATTTTCCATTTCGGTTCTGACAGGGAGTGAATTCCCTTGTTTTAACAGTACACCGATTCCATAGCCGTTTGACCTTTGACTCTATTTCTGAATGAGCCACGCGGCTTGAAGAATGCGTCTTTGGAAATTTGGTGTCTGGGGTATTGTAGGGTCTATTTTATCAACATAGCACGAAATACCCTACGAGCAATTGTTTTTACTGGTTCTGTCTCTTATTGGCTTTGGTATATAGCTGCTATTTTTTTTAGCTTCAGCTAGAATGGTGGCTGGCTAACCAACGGCATTTGCTATTAATAGGCACAAATACTACGGAATTTATTCATTTAAAAAATAAATGTACTTTCAAAAGAATTATTTTTGTTCTAAGCCTATGTTTTAGTTGGGCAACGCTCACTGTGAATGTTAAAGTAAATCCATTTAATTCATGTTTTAATTGGTGCTTTCGTATGCAAGCAGACTTTACTTTCTTCATCACTCCAACAGGCTTTGAACTTCTCAATCTGGCGACCGCAGTGGGCCTACATCTCTACACTCAGTGAAATGTTTCTTAACGCGTCTTATTAGTAGTTATTCTTCCAACTAGCGCCTTTAGTTGTGTTGTGAGATCGACCCGGCTGCGTGGGCGACTGGGTTCTTCTTGCGTGTCTGTGAGGCGACCGCAGCCACCCTCTACGTTAACTTACCGTTTACTTAACGCGTCTTAATAATGGTCATTCTTCAAACTAGCGTCTTTAGCTGTGCTGTGGGGATCGACAACCCTCCATGCTTGGTTTCTTGCTTCCAAGACGCCGGTGTCGCAGCCAACTCGTATTGACTTAAGATTTTCCCTGTCTTGGCATCGTAATCACCGTGTAATGATCTGTCCCGCCTTCAAACAACCACGGCAAAAGTCGATTTTTATTTCTTCCACATTCTACAGCTGCACCTCCCGCACCTCCTTCCGCCTCCTCCACCTGCTCCCACTCCCCTCTTATGAATGCCCACTCCCACTCCCCACCCTGCCGCTCTCTCTTCTCACCCTGGCTCTCAATTCTCCTTCTGGCACTGCCTTCCCACAACCACGTCAAAGTCAATGTGTGTGACTATTCGCTCACAACCCCCACCGATCTTTTTTCACCATAAGTCTCCTTCTATATAACCTTTACAGCCACTGTTTTTTTTTAAGCACACGTTTCCTTTATTTTAAAATTGTTATGTCATTCCTCTCTGAGTCCCCCCTTCCCCCCCAAGCCTCATCTCTTCTTCCTTCTCCTTCTCTTTCTCATTCCTTTCATTTACAACCCTGTCTCTCTCTCCCCACTCCTTTCCCCTTCTGTTCGTTTTTCATTGACAGCCTTAGGTCTTTCTATCAGTCTTCTTCTCCTTCGTTTCTCTCTTTGGTTTTAGCTTTCCATTCTCTTTTTTTTTGTTTCCTGATTTCGTTAGTTTACGTTCTTTCTTTGAGCAGCGGCTTTAATTCTTTCATTCATGCAGCTGCATTCAGATCCTTTTTTTAAGAAAAAAAAAATTTAAAAACTCTTTGAAATCACTTTTACACACCTTATGCCAATCCCTGTTCGTTCTGCTTATTGCAGATAATTTGTGTGTGCTTTAAGAGAAAGAGAAAGAGAGAGAGAGAGAAAGAGAGAGAGTGAGAGAGAGAGCTTCCTTCTCTTTATTTTCCGAGTGTTTATATGTGTGTGGGTGTGTGTGTGTGTGAGTGATAATAAAACCAACAACAACACCTGGGTAGTAGGCGTTAAAATTTTCGGTTTATTAGACTTAAACCTTCATCAGTAAGACCCAAGGACTGTCCCTGTGTGTGTGTGTGTGGAGGGGGGGGGGTGAGTGTGTGTATGTGTGTGTGTGCGTGTGTGTGATAGTCTGTTATGTTCGTGCCCGCACGCCTATCCTCCTCTTTGCTGGCCCGCATGCGCATCTCTTCTTCCCTGTGTGTGCGTTTTGGAAGAAGAAAAAAAAAGTGCATTTTCCGCTTCGATTCGTTCGTCGTTTTCCTCCTCCATCCCTCCTCCCTCCCTCCTCTTGTCGTCATTACATTTGGCCAAAGCCTGGTCTCCATGTCTTTTTCCCTCTTTCCACTTTTAAACGATTTCTTGTGCTCGGTTGAACATCAGGAAGTAATGACTCGAACATCCTTGGAATACAAAGTCAGGCTGCTGGTTTTTAACCACCGCTTTCCTCTGGGGACCGCAATTTAAATAGTACTTGTGTCTTCTTCTTCTTCTTCTTCTTCTTCTTCTTCTTCTTCTTCTTCTTCTTCTTCTTCTTCTTCTTCTTCTTCTTCTTCTTCTTCTTCTTTCGCTTTTCTCTTGTTGTTGTTGTTCTTCTTCTTTCGCTTTTCTATTGTTGTTGTTGTTGCTGTTGTTTTTGTTGTTGTTGTTGTTGTTCTTCTTCTTCTTCTTTCGCTTTTCTCTTGTTGCAGTTATTCTTCTTTCACTTTTCTTCTTCTTCTTCTTCTTCTTCTTCTTCTTCTTCTTCTTCTTCTTCTTCTTCTTCTTCTTCTTCTTCTTCTTCTTCTTCTGTCACTTTTCTCTTGTTGTTATTCTACTGTCGCTTTTCAGTTGATTTTGTTGCTGTTGTTTTTGTTGCTATTGTTGTTGTTGTTCTTCTTCGTCGTCGTCGTCATCGTCGTCATCGGCGTCGTCGTCGTGTGTTTGTTGTTTTCTTCTCCTCTCTCTCTCTCTCTCTCTCTCTCTCTCTCTCTCTCTCTCTCTCTCTCTCTCTCTCTCTCTCTCTCTCTCTCTGGCTGTACAAGGAATCAGAGAGTAATGAAGAAGAAAATTGTGCACATGTGAGGCTTCCCAATCAAACTCAGTAATTGCGCACGATTTTTTGCAATCACGCACGCCTCACACAACATTGTATCTTTTGTTTAAAAAAATGTTTGTAGCGAAGGGTTAAAAGAACAAATTCGATACAGCTATTGTTGTAGCGTGTGGGTTGGCTGTCGAGAAATATACTTTGAAGTTGATAATGTTGAACCGTTGTTGAATTGTTGTTCTTAAGAGTTTGATTGTTTCTGTTTTTGTTGTTGTTTATAATTCGAGACATTGATTGTTCTGTTTAGACCATTGAAGAGTCCAAGTTTTGTAGATTAGACCTTATTTATTATTTCAGCTCAAGAATTTTACAATTTTAATCCGAGGCTCTATCATTTTGACCCTCTCTTGTAAAATACCGGTGCGTGTGTGTGTGTGTGTGTGTGTGTGTGTGTGTGTGTGTGTGTTTGTTTGTTTGTGTGTATGTATGTGAATGCCAAGGAATTTGGTGTTTGCATGCATGTGTACCCCTTGGGGTCATGAGCAATCTTGCCACTGTAGATTGTTCAAACCTATAAAGGGAACAGTGAAAGCCACAGTTGAAAACCTGTCTTTCCTTTATAGGCAAGACGCTTCACTGCGGCAACAGTACCCCCGTTGGAGTGCCGGGGGTTTTCAGTATAAATAGTATCCCCACTTTATGGAAATTTAGTGCTTTAAATTCCCACTGTCGCTGTCTTCCTCATTTACTCTTTCCTATTCTTGCTCTGTCCTTCACTCTGCTATACTATCTTCTTCTTCGCTAGATCAATGACCTACCTTTTTTCTTGAAAACTCTTCCTGGACAAGACTCCTTGTTTGTGTATGAGGTCTGTTGGATCAGCTTGGGAGTGTTGGACGCTTTCTGCCGGGTGGTCACTAGGGCTTCCTATGAATGTACTATTTAGCACTATAGGCATTTTATATGTATGTGTTTGGTTGATGATTTATAATGATGTTTGTATTCTATTTTGTTTTTGTAACCGGGGTGTTCGCGTAGTTGAGGTCAACCCTCAGCCGTCCCCCGCGTGGGATGTCTTTATTGTAAAGTGACTGGCCGGTGGAGGGCATTCAATTTTCCCACTGGGGTTGTTTCAGCAGATCTTTTATGCGGATCGGGGGTTGTCCGGTCCTGATTTGGCTCGGAAGAGTCCGCTGGACCTAAAGCAACAATAAATCAATCAATAAAAAAGCATGCATGTGTCTGTATTTAGGAAGAGAGAGAGAGGGAGAGGGAGAGAGAGATAGAGAGGGAGGAAGGGAAGGAGGGAGGGAGGGAGGGAGGGAGGGAGGGAGAGATTGGATTGGGTAGATCTTCAATTGAGCACCGCTGATGAACTTGCTGTGTTGTAGCCTATAGCACTGACGGCATTGCGTCGTCTTTAGAAGAGACTGATCACCGAGGCTCACCGCCGCTGTTCACCCGAGCTTTGACACGTGCACTTTCGCCCGTAAGAGAATTACATTGTTGATCTGTTGTTTGTCACATGATTTATGTCTGACAAAACAGTTATACTTGCCAGAATTAAATCCACTAGCAGCCTCGCCAAAAGCACTCATGTGATTGTCTCTGGGTAGCTTGCGTTTCGTCACAAGATGACGTACTGATAGTGTGTGACGTAGCAAAAGATGACGTACTGATTGCGCGTGACACAGCACGTGCGTGACTTCAGAAGCACACAGCTTTGCGCTTTGTTAGCCGATGGCTATCCAAGAGCAACATTATTTTGCCGTCGTGGCGATGGCACGATATGGAGGCGAGAGAGAGAGAGAGAGAGAGAGAGAGAGAGAGAGAGAGAGAGAGAGAGAGAGAGAGAGAGAGAGAGAGAGAGAGAGAGAGAGAGAGAGACAGACAGACAGACAGACAGACAGACAGACAGACAGACAGACAGACAGACAGACAGACAGACAGACAGACAGAAAGTCAGACAGTCAGACAGTCAGTTCAGTTCAGTCGTTTATTTTTTATTAAACGCAAACTGACACACACACACACACACACACACACACCCACCTCCACACACCCACGCACACACACACACACTGTTTTATTAAATATTATACAGTAAATTAGTAATTAATATCATCAGTATTTTTCGCAATACAAAATGTTCGGTGTACATTGGTAAACGCGAGTTACAATCAAATAAAAATGTTTGATAAGAATTGATTGCTGTCATATAACAGAGAGAGAGAGAGAGAGAGAGAGAGAGAGAGAGAGAGAGAGAGAGAGAGAGACAGACAGACAGACAGACAGACAGACAGACAGAGAGAGACAGAGACAGACAGACAGAGACAGATTATGACAGAGACAGACAGACAGACAGGTTGAGGGACAGAGAGAGAGAGAGAGAGAGACAGCGACAGAGACAAACAGACAGACATACAGATAGAGGATATAGTCTGCTTGATGGAACAGGGAGATTGCAGCTAGCTTTAAATTGAGTTGACCGTGGAATTGTCCCTGTGGAGAGAAAGCGAAGGGGTTAAATGGAGCTGGTTAACTGCAAAAGGGAATACAAGCAGACAAAACGCATGATTTCACTGATCCACTGTAGAGTTTGTTGTAACTGACAAGCAGATTTGTCACTTCAGTGCGTGTAAAATTACGCAGTCCAATATCCATGTCATGCATTTTGTTTTGTAATATTAGAAGGAAAATGATAAAGTCGGTATCCTCAACGTCTTAATAAATGTTCCCCATCAAAAATTTGCCCTTTATGTGTTCTATGCAATGTTTTACTTGTTTCTTGAAGAAACGAATGTATTAACAATGTTTCATAATACTTTGATATTTCCATGGTTCGGTAATTGTCTGTGCTGTACTTTCCGATAGAGTCAGACCACGATTGTTACGAACGATTTTAAATAAATGTGATGCGGTTTTTTTTGTTTCCCTTCGGGTATTCTGTGGGTAGCCTTCGTCAGATACGTGGTGTCTTTTTCAGGCAAAGTAGGCTGAAGGTAGACATCTCATGCTTTTAGATAATCCCTTAGAGCAGACTGTTTTCACACCAGAAAATTCTTTTAACCCCAGACGGTCTCTTGATTTTAAATTTTATTTTTCTTGTAACTCCAAGACTTTAACTTGATTAAGTCGACACAGAAAGAGTGGACTCAGAAGGAGAAGTGGTGTTTTTTTCTCCAAGCTTCTACTGTGGTGGCCAAATCAACTTTGCGCGGAGTGTACTTTGGAATTTATGTTTCCAAACTCTACTCTTTTCTTTCCTTTTTTTTGGGGGGGGAAGGAGAGGGGGGGTTGATTTGTTTTTTAAACAATATATAATCAGGAGGTTTTGTCGTTCTCGGTTTCATTATCTTCTTCTTCAATGCTGTCCTTTTATTCATCCTCTTCCTCTGTCTCCTTCTTCTTCTTCGGTAATTCCTTCTTTTCCTTCTCCTTTTTGACAACTTTTCCTTCTTTTTCGCCCAGCATTACAGATTCCAGGGCAAGAAAAGAAGGCGGAATAGCGTGAATAATTGATAAGGACCCTTTAACGACACATCCAAAGTTCACTTCCCTTTTACGGCATTGAAACTGATTTTCGGCATTTGGATCCCTGAGTGAGCACATGGATATTCCTGTGGAGATTTCTTCATTCCTGTGCTGTCCCCTCCCCTACTTCCATTCCACTACCCTCTTATATCCTCCGATCCTTATTTATTTATTTGATGGTTTGGATAGTCTGCAGCGCTTTGCTAGCTCTAGACTAAAGCTCTAGGCGGTGGCCGATACAGGATCTAACTCAAGCAGTGAACAGTACTCACGCACACAAAACACGGGATCTCCAATCTCGCCACTGCCAAGCATCATGCACCCTCTTTCACACTCTCATTCACTGCAGATACAATAAACCATACTTAAACGCATCCGAGCTCCAAACACACCTATCTAACCTAACTATCTACTGTCAGTGTCCACGGTCCAGTCACTGTCTCCGTGCTCTTGGAGGGGGGAGGGAGGGGAAGGAAGGAGGCTTAAGATTCCAACAGACCCACACAAACGTCACACAGCACGTCACATCCCAGACAAGACGTCACTTCCTAAACACAGCGCGTGCTCACATTCTGATTCACTCTTAAGTAGACTGGCATGACTGTTGTACGTTTCGGAACAACGGAAAACGATGCTTAACGTCCTATTGCATGAGCGTTAAGGACGATCACCACGTCGCCACCCTGACAACAATGACCATCATCATCATATCAAAAATGAGATCCAACGGATCTTTGTTGTACGTTTCGTTTCGCACGTTTGACGGTACCATCGAAGTACTTACTGCGCGCTGTGTTCTGTATAATTTTTTTAATAACAGTGTTGTTGTTTTTTTAACCACTGCGCTGCTGTGTGTATTTTCCTGATAAAGCTTGGAGTCTTCAGTCTTTGTTTATTTTTATTGCTCACACTTTTTAAAAATGTATTTATTTATTTATTTATTTTGTCTTTGAGCTCCTGTTTTTTGTTGAGTTGCCCTTGCTTTGGTTATTTCTGCTTGAGTTATCCCCCATTACCCTTTACATTATCTCCCTTGCTTTTTACGATAATCTCCCTTTCCCTCTTTATTATCTTTCTTGTGTTCAGATGGCCTCCCTTTCCTCTCGCTAATACACCCTTTTCCTTCTCTCGTTACCTCCCTTGTTTTTACGATAATCCCCCTTTCCCACTTCATTACTTTCCCTCCCCTCTTTGTTTTAAGTTGATCTCCCCTTCTTTCCCCTTTCTTACTTCCCCCCCCCCACCACTCTCCTCCCTCCTCTGGCCACTGCCCTTTCCTCGCCATTTCAAACCCACCCCTTGGCCTCCCTCTCTTGCTTTAACATGATCTCCCACCAACCCACCCTTTGTATTTCTACCTCCCCTGTACAGATAGGTGGTCCTGATTTGGCTCGGAAGAGTCCGCTGGACCTAAAGCAATAATCATGTAATGTAATGTAATGTAGACATAGGTCTATCTATATACAAACACAGATCTCTCTCTCTCTCTCTCTCTCTCTCTCTCCCCCCCCCCCCCCCCCCCCCCCCCCCATAAATTAGCATGTAAAAGGTTTATGAATGTTCCCCTCAGAGTGCCAAATAAGTTTGTCTATGGTGAGACTGGACGTTATCCTGTATATATTAATAGCGCAGCCATATGTATTCGTTATTGGTTGAAATTATTAACATTAGATGTAACGAGATTACCAAAACAAGCGTACCAAATGTTGATGATTTTAGACGAGAGGGGTAAGACGTGTTGGGTAACACTGGTAACAAAACCTTGTTTAATCTAGGCTTTGGTTATGCTTGGATGCAGCAAGGTGTTGGCTGTGAACGGAGTTTTCTTTCAATGTTCAAGCAAAGACAGTCTGATGTATTTATTCAAGAATGGAGCACCTCGGTGATGAACAAGGATACATATAAAAGATTTAGGCAATTTAAAACTATTTTTGAATCGGAAAAGTATTTTGAATCTGTTGACATTAAATGTTTTAGGGACTGTTTAATTAAATTACGACTTGGTGTACTGCCATTAAATGCGTCATTTTTCAAATTAACATTTGTTAACAACAGCAATACACTTTTTGCATGTTGTAACGTTCTGGATGATGAAGATCATTTTCTACTTCATTGTCCCTTGTATGATGCAATCCGAGCAAAGTACTTGACTTTTCCTGTACAGTTTTGCATTATTCTTTTACAAAAAGCATGTACCTTTCAAATTAGGAGGTTGTGTGTATTTACATTTAATGCGTTAAAATTATAACAGAATTTTATAATAGTGTTGAGCTAATCTCAAAAACTACCAAAGAAGGAGGGCGGATGAATGAGTCCTTGTTTGATGTAAACATTCTGCAAACTATTTGTTTTGTATGTGTGCATAATATTGTAATTGACCTTAAATTCTAGGGGCCAGAGGCCCGAAGATTTTAAATAAACTTTCTCTCTCTCTCTCTCTCTCTCTCTCTCTCTCTCTCTCTCTCTCTCTCTCTCTCTCTCTCTCTCTCTCTCTTTCTCTCTCTTCATTCTTTGCTTCATCATTGTCTGCCTTGCTGTAAGACCGCATCCCTTTCCCTCACCATATCCTGCCTCTGTAGAATACTACACGTTTGGTCGAAACTCGTTTCATCGAATCTTTGTTTCCAAATCACTCGCCCTTCCTTTTTCCGTGATGGTGCCAGTTTCCTCGACGCGGTTCAGCTCTTTTCACCGCAGTGGGTGAATAGTTGTTTTAGACGATCTCAAACTGACGCGAGTGATAGGATTATCAAACAATTTCGTGTTCACGTTTTCTCCCAACGGGTAACACTAAAAGAATTTAAGCTGCTCCTATGCAATTTACTTTTTGGTCTCCTTTAAAAAACTTGCCGTCAGGTTAGGACAGAGAGAGAGAGAGAGAGAGAGAGAGAGAGAGAGAGAGAGAGAGAGAGAGAGAGAGAGAGAGGCAGACAGACAGACAGACAGACAGAGACCAGAGATTGTGTGTGACTTGTATTCTTCTATTTGTTTCGTATTGTTGATGGAAATAAATAAAACGTTAAAATGGCAGAAATTATGGTTATGAATCTTTTATCGGATTGACAGAATTTTAAGCTATTATTGATAATTATAATTATTATTTATTTCATACAGACAGTGTGCTACCTAGAGCTCACACTCACACATGCGATTCTAGTATAAACAATATTCGACGAAACGGAGCCAATGTACAGTCTGTCGATGGAACACTTTGATGAAACGCACTTCGGTTAAACACGCTTCGATGAAACGAGCTTCGACCAGACGTGGTGCACTCGCTGTGCATCTTGGACCCAAATGTTCTTTCCTTTTACTATCCTCTCCTCCCCACCCCTCACCTCACTAATCCCCCACCCCTTTCTTCAATGCCTCACTTGCTTTTAAGATTATCCCCCTTTTCTTTCCAGTTACGTCCCTTTTGCATTTGGTTTCAAGATTTCTCTCCATTTTTTTTTCCAGTCGTGCATTTCAAGCAAGCGTGCCGCGCGCTTGTCATGGAGTCGGCCAGAAGTCGAAATTGAATTTAGCCAGGACGATTTGGAGGACTGGGGGGAAAGGAGCGATTTACACGCCGCCTCATTACACGGCAAGCCCTCTTGTTTGCTCAAGATCTCTTTCGGCCATTTTCATTTCTTCTGCTATTTTACTCTCTCTCACCTCTTCAAGACATGGATCTTTTCTCTCAACGTGCCATCTCAGTTCCAGACACTGATCTGTGGACGTTATATTGCAGACGGAAACTTATTGCTTGGCTTGTTCAACTGCAGTGTGTGTTTATGTGCGTATGTGTGTGTGTTTGCGTGTATGTGTGTGTGTGCGTGTGTGTGCGTGTGTGTGCGCGCATGTGTGTGTAACTTGTACTATTGTGTGTGAATTCTTACCATTGTTAGTTATTCATCGCTTACAGGGTCCAGTGGGCTGCAAAGAGCCGAATCAGGACCACAGAATCAGGACCACAACTTGGTTGAAAGAGGACTCACTCCTTATCCGTATAAAAGATCTGCTGAAACAATCCTAGTGACAACACTGAAGGCACTCCACCATCCGGTCACTTTACAATAAATACATCCCACGCAGGGGACGCTGAGGCTATACTCTAATTTATCGAACCCCCGTTTACAAAAACAAAATAAAATATAAACATCATTATAACATGTCAACAAAACACATACATAGAAAATGCCTACGTTGCTAAATAATAATATTATATGAAGCCCCAGTGACCATTTGGCAGAAAGCGTCCAATATTCCCAAGCTAACCCAACAGACCTCATACACAAACGAGGAGTATTGGAAAAGTTTTCAAGACAAAAGGTAGGTGACTGCTGGTCTAGCGAAGAAGAAGATAATATAGTAGATTGATAGAACAGAGTAGGAATGAAAAAGAACAAAGGATAAAGTGGCAATGGGAATTTAAAGTACTAAATTTCCAGAAAGTTGTTGTTGTTGTTGTTTCTTTAATTTAACGTCTATTCACCTAAGTGATTTTAGACTTGATGGGAGCAGGGGGAAATATTAAACAAATAATGAATGGTCATAATGAAGCGAAAAAGGGATTAAACAAAGTACACAAAACTGAACAATTAAACAATCAAATTTGTGAAATAATTAGAAATTATACAAATTACGTCCAATATAACTACTAACCAATCCTTGTAAAATAATCTTCATGATTTACAGGATCCAGCGGGCTGTAATAAGCCGAATCAGGATCATTATATCTCATATAATTATGTAATTCAATGTTCTGAATTTATACATATAATATGCCATGTTCTTAATTTATCCTTCAAAGAAACAATCTATTAGATCTAGTAAATAATCTGTACTAACTGTTGTTGTTGTTGTTGTTATTTTCCAGAAAGTGGGGATACTATTTATACAGAAACCCCCGGTATCCTCACAGGGGGATCTCAGCATTGCGAGTGAGTGTTTGATGGTGTTTAATAAGGAGCGTGTGAAGTCGATATTTGTGTATTCGTAATAGCCTGTATACAATACAATTCAACACATCTGTATTGCCTCAAAAGGAATTGCAACAGACAGAGAATCAGTTTAAAACAATATAATTATATATTTAAGCTGCTCATATGCAATTTACTTTTTGATCTCCATTAAAAAAAAAAACTTGCCGTCAGGATAGGACAGAGAGAGAGAGAGAGAGAGAGAGAGAGAGAGAGAGAGAGAGAGAGAGAGAGACAGAGAGAGAGAGAGAGACAGAGAGATCAGAGAGAGACAGAGAGATAGACAGACAGACAGAGAAAGACAGAGACCAGAGATTGTGTGTGACTTGTATTTTTCTATTTAACTTGTATCGTATTGTTGATGGATATAATTTTTTTAACCTGATCCTCTGCCTTTCTGCCTCTTTGGTAATTCCTTTCGAGGTAATACAGATGTATTGTATTGTATTGTATTGTATTTTAATCTACAACTCGCTATGTCCTCGGCCGTAATGAACAAGTTTACTACAATGTAATTGCAGACGGCAATATCAACTAATACGTAACTATTAACAGTGTATTTCAGTGTGTGTGTATAGTAAGTATTGATGATGGCTGAGTACTGTTTCACGTTTCATTGCAATCAAATAGTGTTAATGGTTTGCATGTTTAGAATGTCAAAGGTCAAATTTCCTTTTGTGAATGGTGACAATAACTAATCTTGAATCTTGTTGGTACGTGTAAATGAGTGAAGTTTACAATCGTGTAGAAGTTCATAAGAAATTAATTAAAGTTTGAGGTTAGCCTTGTAAAGCTCAGTTGATAGAGAGTTGGGTTTCCTATGCCGAAGGTCGTGGGTTCGGACCCCGCAGGGCTCGGGCTTATGTGACCTAGGTACGAGACTGTCGAGTCACTGAGGGTTTTCTCCTGGTGGTAACGCCTTTTTCCTATCTCCCTTCAGTAATGCTATTGAATGCAGCCAATCTAAAGTTGTGAACAATAAACATTCCATCTAATTCCAACAGCGATCTCCATGCCTTTACACCACATGTTCGAGCGATAAATATGTGTTTGTTGTGTGTGTGAGAGTGGGTGAGTTGATCGTCGCGCTTTGAGCCTGATTGTTGATTCGGGAAAAAGCGTACATATAGCATCTTTTTTTTTTGTTTAGTAGTAGTAGTACAGGGGCGGATTTTGTTCTTGTGCCACTTGTGCACGTGCACACCCCCCTGGCGGTAAAAAAAAAATGGAGGGAGAAAAGGAGAAGAAAGAAGAGAAAAAAAATACTAATTCTCACTCACCACACAGTTTCATGTACCTCCAAATTAGTTTTTTTTTTTTTTTTTTTTTATTCATCAGATTTAGATCTACAGGTATTTCTTGCAATATAAAATTTTTATCCATGAAGGGAAGTTGAAGACAAACAGTTGCTGCTCATTTTTCTTTTTTCCCCCTTGGTGCAAAAAGTTGTTTGTTTGTTTTTTTCTCAATGGTTTTGATTGGTTATTTATTGGGGGCAGTGAGGTCTGGTGCTGTACGTCCCGCTCACCAAGGGGAGTGATGTTCAATTAATTACCTCTCACTCCCCAGATGTAGTGATAGCCGCGGAACCACTGTCTGGCCAAGCTGGCAGGAAGTTACTTGCATATGGCCTCTCCTACATTAATGTGTCCATAGCAGCACCCACTACTGGTCTACCAGTTTGGTGCCCCTGTTACCACCAAGCCTGCTATGGGGGCGACTGAGTACCTGGCAGGATAACCAGGTGGGGCTGGATGAGATGGGCCACATCCAGTCTTGTGCACGGCCTCGAGAAGGAAAACTCGCTAAAACCGAATGTCCCAACGAAGACGGAGTGCTGCTGACTATACCCCCTGGGTATTGTGTGGGAGTCCAAACGAGCGCACACGCTACCAGAAAAATGGACAATGCCTCAGATGGATATTTCGACATGGTGTCGTCCCCGTGGACCAAAGCCAGGCGGGGACGGTGCCGGGCCCTCTGCCTCAAAGGGGCCCGCCTTAGCGACTGGCGGCTCTGCTGACCTGCGAACCAGGGGGAGGCAGAGTAGAGCGACTGGTCCACAACCAACAGCTGTGACAGGCCTACGTGTGGTGCAGTGGAATGCGGAAGGCATCCAGAACAAGAAACCAGAGCTTCAAGCCTTCCTAAGAGACAACAAGATCGACGTCATCTGCATCCAAGAAACCCATCTCACAGAAACCCGGAGATTCTTTGTCAGAGGTTACGACACCTACAGGCGAGACAGACCCTCAGGGCACAAAGGCGGAGTCATGACCCTCGTCCGACAAGGAATCCCCTCAGTGCTTACAGCGCAGACAACCGGAGAACTAGAGCTCCTGACAATTCAACTCTTTCTTCAAGGAGAAGAACTTTTCATCAGCAACTGCTACAGCCCTACAACATCGAGGCTCGACCTGCACACCATCCAGGCAGCAGAAGAGAGGCATCTCATCACCGGCGACTTCAACAGTCACTCACCGGCTTGGGGCTACAGCACAACGGACTCCAGGGGAGAAGAAGTCCAGGACTGGATGATGGACAACGAGCTGATCCTGATCAACCAACCAGAGGATAAGCCGTCGTACTACTCCAGAGCATGGAAGAGCACCTCCACCCCTGACCTTGCCATGGCCACAGAGGACATTGAGAAGCGGACCACCAGAACAGTCGGCAGTCAGCTAGGTGGCAGTGACCACCTCCCCATCACACTCCTCATTGCAGATGCAGCAACTGCACCAGAGTACTGCAGGAAGAGAGCCAGCTGGAACTTCAAGAAGGCCAACTGGGGACAGTACCAACAGCATGCCGAAGACCTTCTCAATGTCACCTTCACAGAAGACATCAACCAGAATGTCAAGAACCTCACCTCCGCCATTCTGACTGCTGCCAAGAAAGCTATTCCTCGTGGCTTCAGGAGGGACTACAAGCCTTACTGGAGCAAGAGGCTGGCAGATCTCCACCAGAGACTATCAGAGGCCAGAGAAGCCATGGAGCAGAACCCCTCCCCAGAATCAACCACGGAGCACAGCAAGATCAAGGATGAGTTCTCTGCTATCAAAACCAAGGAACTCCAAGAAAGCTGGAACGAGAAGACCTCAACTCTGAGCCTGGACAACAACACCAGCAAACTGTGGCAACTCGTGAAGGCCCTGAACGAGGACACCACAGCAGCATATGGAACCACCATGCTTGAGGAGAGTGGCACCTACCACACTGGCAAGAGAGCTGCAAACCTTCTGGCTGAAGCCTTCAAGGCTGAAAGCACCATCGATGTCCCTCCACAACGAAGGAAAAAAGTAGAAGAGCAGCTTCAAACCAAGCTCTGCCTGC
>CM072515.1:53348235-53858235 GCA_036898135.1 Oncomelania hupensis | reverse complement strand
CCCGCTGTTGTGTTATGTCAAATCTTTCCGAAGTTCAAAGTTTTGTATCAGTGTCAAAGTTGCTTGACCCAGTCATACGAGGCATTTGTTCGATCTCGCAGGCTTTCTTTGATGCTGGCATTGCTCTTTCTCGAGAATTGTCATCTCTTTCTTGTCGAGTTGTCTCTGTCGGTTACTTTGACTTGATCACCCAACCCATCTCTCACTGTCGCTTTCTCGCTTTAAGTTCAAAGATGATTCCATTCGCTGACTTTGATTTTCAGTGTGTGTTTTCTCTTCTTGTCACTTGGGCATGACCTTGTCATCCTGAACACGCTACTTCTCGTTTTACTCTTCCCCGTTCATTTTGATACGGGCAATATTGTCCATCCTCTCCACCTTCTTATATTTCTGCTTCTTCTTCTTCTTCTTGTTCTTGTTCTTCTTGCTCTTGTTCTTCTTCTTCTTGTTGTTCTTGTTCTTGTTATTCTTGTTCTTCTTCTTTTCTGAATATCTTCTTCTTCTTCTTCTTCTTCTTCTTCTTCTTCTTCTTCTTCTTCTTCTTCTTCTTCTTCTTCTCCTTCTTCTTCTGTCTGTCTTCTTCTTTTCGTTCTTTCTTCCTCCTCTTTTTCCACTCCTCCTTTCTCTTTATTTGTTGTGTTTTTAAAATATAAACTTAGCTTTTTGCTGATTCCTCCACTGATGCTGCATCGCTGAATATCCCTCTGTAGCGAATATTCATAATTATGTTACGTATTACTTCTTACTGACAGAGAGAGATGCAAGGATACTGGGATTCTGACACAGAGAGAGAGAGAGAGAGAGAGAGAGAGAGAGAGAGAGAGAGAGAGAGAGAGAGAGAGAGAGAGAGAGAGAGAGAGAGAGAGAGAGAGAGATTAGAAGGCTATGAGGAGAGGAACAGAGAAATATTACATTGGAGTCCATTTCTCAGCCTTTTGTGGCCCAGGCAGAGATAGAATGAAGACGGGCAAAAGGGCGATACGGGGGCTAGGAGGAAAGAGAGAGTGTGTGTGTCCATTTCGCAGCCTTTTTTTCCTGACTCCAGCTTCCTCTCCGTGGCACCGCTCTGTGTGTTCTGCCTGATGGGTTTCTTTCAACTGCACGCTCTCAGGAAGAGTCAACACTCTACACGCTCACCCACGACTGGCGCGCGCCCACCCTCTTTAGCGCTATGTGAAAACGAGAACTGGAAAGAAATTACGTGAATATTAAAAGAAGGAAGAGAGAGGAGGAGGTGGAAGAAGAAGAAGAAGAAGAAGAAGAAGAAGAAGAAGAAGAAGAAGAAGAAGAAGAAGAAGAAGAAGAAGAAGAAGAAGAAGAAGAAAAAGAAGAAGAAGACGGCGAAAACAAGTGTAACTAAAAGAGAAAGAAGAAAGCCAGGAGAAGGAAGAAAAGACACAGATAAACTGGAAGAGCAAATGACGAAGAAAAATCTCTTTATTAATTATTTAAATTACACTCCTCCCCTCCTCTCCACCCCCCCCCCCCCTCCCAAAAAAAATGTTGTAACACAATCATCAATATTTTAAGAGTAAGAGTCAAGGTCAATCAAAACTTCTGCCCTTCTGATTTGACCTTTACTCTTTTAACATGCACTACGTGCTGCACATCGTTGAAGGTTTGTGGCACAGAATCATGAGCAACTCTTTATTTGTATCACCCAGGAGCGAGATTGGCTTGATATATGTACGTTTAGTCAAAGATTGTGTGATCGATAGAAGAAGTATAATAATTATGCAGTATGTCGTATGTGGTGATGTCAAATGGCCACACCCATACAACGTCATCAGCAATGAATACCAGCAAAAGTTGCTTCTGATGAATGAGTGAATGATTAGGAAGTATTATTATAGCAAGCTCGGTGTTGTTTTTATTTCCTCCTTTCTAAAGCTTTTTGAACATCCTGGAACCACGTTCCATCCTCCTACTCTGTGTGTGTGTGGGGGTGTGTGTGTATGGGGGTGTGTGTGCGTGTGTGTGTGTGTACGTTTGATCACATGTGTGTATTTGCGTGCGTCTGTCAGTCTGTTCCAAGGTCAGACTGTGTGTGTTGGTGGAGTGTGTGTGTGTGGGTGTGTGTGTGTGTGTGTGTGTGTGTGTGTGTGTGTGTGTGTGTGCTTGTGGCTATAGGTACTAGGTAGAAACGACGTTACTCTGACATACACTTGAAACGCTACGTACTTTCTTTTGACGGCCGCGTTATTTTGACGTCAAAATAGTGTTCCGTTAGGGTTAGGGCTGTGATAGGCTTAGGGTTAGGTTAAGGGTTAGGGTTTGGGTTAGGGTTAGGGATAGCTTCAAAAAATAGCAAAAATGTCAAAATAGTGTCAAAATAATGGTAAGAGTGCCAAAATAATGTATGTAGAGTTTCACGACAGTCATCACAACGTCGTTTTTACAAAAATGTGTGTGTGTGAGTGTGGTGGTACCTGTGTTGTGTAATGTTGTGTATGTGTGCTAGTGCAATGAGATCCTCCAGGTTTGAACAGACAAGCATTGGCGCGATCATTTCACGCAATTACACGTCAGTTCACGACCTCGCAATTGGACGGGGGTCTGACAGTAATTATAAATCGATTAATTCCGAAAACAGGTTTTTCTACAGCGTCCAAAACACTCGCCATTACAACGGCAAACACATTACCTCCCTTAACCCACCAACCAGATTTCAGTCCCTGGAGTTTTAACATTAGAATTGCAAAGGGCAGCCGCTCTATTTCAATGCGGGTTATCTGAATGTTCGTCTCCCTGGACAAGATTACGCTGTGTGCAACGAGCGGTAAAATTGATAGGAAAATAGCGGTGGATTTTGTGTCTAAACCGCGGTCCATTGCTCTTCTCATCGTGGTAAACCCTTAAATGGCAGTTGCATTAGCGTTCTGTAAGTCTGTAACATATCAAGTGCTACTTGAGCTTCTTTAAACTGAATAAACGCGCAATACAAGTTAAATTATTTAAAAAAAAATTGGGGGGAATATATTTGTCTCTTTAAAAAAACAATAACATAGGCTAATCGCTATTTTTTATGGTGAACAGGTCAATGAAAATATATCCTACCATTAAAATGAAGTTAAATTATGCAAGTTAAATTATGATTTTTTAATGGGAATTTTTTAGTTACTGTATCTATCTCAAAAATATAGAATATTCTCTCTCTTCCTTTCTCTCTCTCCCTCCCTCCCTCCATCCCTCCCTCCCTCCCTCTCTCTCTCTCTCACTCTCTCTCTCTCTCTCTCTCTCTTTCTCTCAAGATAGTGGTGTTTTTTTTAATGGTAAAGAGGTCTATGGAGAGACAGCCTACCCTAAAAGCTATGAAGGGTTATGTTAAGCTTCAAGTACTCCACTTATTTTTACCCGATGTAATAGATCGATTCTCTAAATTAAACATTTTATTTAGCGACTACAGCGGCTGTGAGGATTATATTAAATTCAACAACAACGGCGTCGAGAACACCTAGAACAGCAACAACAGTGAAAGGCTAGGGAGGGATGAGAGTGGTATGAGCAGAGGTAATTGAAGATAAGACGGCTTATAGCTGAATGGCCCAAATCACAATTATAAATCTGTAATGTCCTCATAAACAGCAAGTAATATGTTCTAGCGTTGTACAACAAATAACACAGTCCGAATAGCAAACAATAGCACATAATATTATTAACTTAGTGCAACAGGGAAGGGACACTCACAATCACACATTCAATTGGTGATCAATGACGCATCTTCAGAGCCAACCACACTAACCTTCGGAGTTCCTCAGGGCTCGGTTCTGGGCAGGTACTTTTTACCGCATACATTCAAACCTTGAGTTCTATCATCCAACAATTTGAAATGCCAATATCAGATGTTTGCAGATGACACGCAACTACAACAGTCTGGTCCCCCCCCCCTCCCTCTCAATTCTCTCACATACTTATCACTACCCAACAAACCATTGAATCTGTCAAGACCTGGATGAACGTAAACAAACTCAAAATGAACGATTACAAAACTGAAATTGTTCGCATAGCTACTGATCTTAAACTGAAATCTCTCTCTGACTCAGCTACCATCACATTCTCAGGCACGCAGATTGAATTTTCTCAGACTGTAAAAAATCTGGGCGTCCACCTTGATAGGATACTTTTAATGGAACTCCACATTAACACTCTCTGCAAAGCTATTTTCCTAGAACTCCGCAGGATGTCAGGTAAGACCTTTCTTAACAGTGGGTGCCACAAAAATGTTGATGTTAGAGTTTTTGTATTTTTCAAAATGGACTACTGCAACTCCTTGTTTGTAGGTCTTCCCAACACTCTACTGGACAAACATCAAAAAGCACAAAATAACGCAGCCCGCGCGCTTCATGCTCTAGAAGAAAAAATTCGACAGCACAAAACCGCTCCGCTCCTTCGGGAACTCCATTGGCTGCCAGTACGCGCGCTTGTCGAATACAAAGTTGCGATGCTTTGTTACCGCAGTCTGCACGGTCTAGCACCTTCCTATCTGTCTGGGCTCTTGACGCCATATTGTCCATTCAGATCTCTCCGATCCGTTGACGCTGGTCACCTTTCTGTGCCACACATCAAGTATGGTCGTCGCTCATTCTCCTTTGCAGCTCCTACATTTTGGAATTCCTTGCCTCAGCCTCTCCATGGCACTCCTACTCTATCTGCATTCAAATCAAGACTGAAAATACATCTTTTCCATGAGCACCTCTTGAAATAATTCCTCGCCACTCCCAGTCAGCCTCTCTTCAGCTTCTTTGCAGTACTCATCGTAACCTTCATCATCATCATCATCATCATCATCATCATCATCATCATCATCATCATCATCATCATCATCATCATCATCATCGTCGTCATCTTCTTTATCGTTGTCGTAATCATCATCATCATCATCATCATCATCATCATCATCATCATCATCATCGTCGTCGTCGTCGTCACAGTTTTATTCATCTTCGTCATCGCCACAGTCGTTCTAATCATCGTCGTTCTTGTCATCGTCATGCTACAGGTGTGCTTGGTTGCTTGAGTGTCTGTGCAGGTGTTGTGGTGTGGGTTTAGTGGTGGTTGTAGCCGTTGCTCCATGGCGTTTTAATGTAATCGCACGTTTCTGTTTCTGTGTGGAATGCACGTGTACTTACGGAGATTTAACTGTGCTTTGTATTTTATTGTATTTCTTTTTATTGTATTGTATTTTAAGAAAATATATGTATTTGTCGTTTATTTATTGTTATGATACCATTTGTTGATGTTTGTAGATAGATAGATAGATAGATAGATAGATAGATAGATAGATAGATAGATAGATAGATAGATAGATAGATAGATAGATAGATAGATAGATAGATAGATAGATAGATAGATAGATAGATAGATAGATAGATAGATAGATAGATAGATAGATAGATAGATAGATAGATAGATAGATAGATAGATAGATAGATAGATAGATAGATAGATAGATGCGTGTGTGTGTGTGTGTGTGTGTGTGAGAGAGGGGGGAGAGAAAGTTTGACTGGGTTTTAATACTGTGGTGTATGTTTCTTTTACGAGTATACAGTTTGTTCTAAGAGTATGCTTTGTAACTGCGCTCTGAGCTTCTCTATGAGGGAAAGGCGTTGATTTGTTTTTATTTAATGAAATAAATTATTATTATTAATAATTGGTAAGAAATAATTCCTTTGAAATATTGCACTGGGGAATAAACAAACAAAAATTAATACTCAATACTGTCAGAATGGAACAAACGGAAATCCTACTTAAAGATAGGCCCGTATCAATCGCTTACTTAGAATCTGTTCACAAGGTACTTTGACTATAACGTGTGCACAAGATGACGTTAAAAGTAGTAGAAAAATCTCCATTCCAACCATAGTATCCTCAGATGCAGGCCAAAACTTCAGACGCGTTTAAAATGCTGTAGAAAGCCTCAAACTCCAAGGAAGCAGATTTTAATAAACCACCGTTCTGCTCCCGTTATGTTCCCATTTCTTATCGGTCTTTTTAAACCACCGTAAAAATATCAGAGTCCCACCCGAGGCTGACGCATGGAGCAGTCCAAAGCAAGTTGTCCTAGACATTATAGCTATTACAATTCCTAACGTTCTAAGTGAAGGTTTTGCCTTAAGTCTAGACCTAGACTTCGTGTCGTTTCTAATATATTCATCGCAGTTCTGAACATCAGAGGCAGTAGAGCACAACTTGTTGTCATTGAAACCAGCGCTGATTATATAGAATGCCTTAGATCTAAACATTGGTCGTTGTTGTATTGTCTACAAAGATCGATTGATAGACGTAAGACATAAAAAAAATGCATTCGTCCAAAGATTTCACAATGGAAAAGTTGTAATAGATACTTGCCTTGATTAACTGAGCGATTGATGATTAACTCTTTGTTTTAAAAATAATAAATTGGGTCTTATTTACCGCCTAATTTAACACGATCAGCGCAGTGGAGTTTTGGTAGTAATTTCTTGTACCGCTCCATATGTGTGCTTCAGCCTGATCTCTCCCTTCTCTTCCAAGCCTCCACCCATTCATTATTTTGTTTTAAAATTGGTGGATGCGAACCCGTGACTCTTAACTGGGAGCTCTAGCTAATGAGCTAACTGCCACTTCCCGACCCCAAGGAGCCGTTGGCTTCCGGAACCCTGTTGGATGCTATTTGCTTAAATTATAAATATATTTATTTATTGTATTTAATCGTTCTTATATAGCGCTATTCTAGCTCAAGACCTGCTCAAGGCGCTGGCCGATACAGGATCTAGCTCAAGCTGACCGAAGCGCCCACTACCATTATATTCGTGACAGGTGTCGAGGTAAAGACAAGCATTGTGTTTTAAATGTTGTTGAATTCGAACCCGTCTCTCTCAAAACAGACACTCTTCCGACTGAGCCATCCAGCCCCTTCCATCCTCTCCCGTCCCTAGGAGTAGCTGGGCCCCGGGGGACTGTTGGGTGCAATTTGCTGTTCTATCTGTGACAGATGAGGCAGGGCTAATCATGTGTTTTTAGCGCTCCGAAGCGAGGAGAGATGACTCTTCCCCACCACTCACCGACATGTCTTGATTGTGTACCTTTGTGAGCGTGAAGGACAGGGTGTGGAGTGAATGGGGGGGGGGGGGGTGAGAAGGAGATATTCTGGGCTGGGATAAAGCATGTGCGGGGTGAGGGTGGGGAGGAGAGTAGAGTAATTATATTAAAACTTGAAAAAAACAAAGTGGTTTCAAACTGACCCAAAACATTTGAAAGAAACTTGAGTTTTGACCGTCAAATATTACTTACGCGTATGGACCTGAGAGAGAGGACGACAAAAAGAGTTCTGAAGAAGATAGGAAGGAAGAAAGGAAGCAGAAAGAAAAGGAAAAATTTTGAGAAAGAAAGAAAGGCGACTGTGAACAAGACAAATAAAATACGGAGCGAATATCTGCTGGGGTGAAGGTGGCGTACGGGTCCAGGAATGGTAGAGAAAGTGGGCTTGAGGTGGGTGAGGGGAGGGGAAGGAGAGAAAAGTTGTCCGTATCAAAATGGCATTGAAGTAGCGATATTTACATCCGTAAGCATTAATTTGTTTTTTCGTTTACATTAATGTACCCAATCTAGCTTGTTAGAAAAGTTAGTAATAACATTACCTTAATAATGTGTAAGTTTTAATGTTTATTACTTTGCAACTTGAAGTTCTTTCATTTCACTTCAGATCTATGTGCACAATATTTCGAAAACGTCGTCATCGTGGAATTTACATAGCGCAGTTATTGTTAGGCTCAAGTCGCATTACCGAGAAATTAAAATTAGAATAAAAACATTATGATAGTGTGTTTCGTTCAAACATTTATGATCGTGCATCATCGAATATGCTTTTGAGACATCAAAGAAACCATCCCTCCCGAACGTTCAATAGATTTAATGTCGTGTAATGAGGCTCGTATCCTGCAAGTGCCACCACATAACGATTTTAAAGGTACAGGTATAAATAACCGGGTGGCAGTTTGTTTTAGCGCAACTTCCCAAGTGCAAAGGTTGTGGATTCGATTCTCAACGTGGACGGCCTTCCAAACTCGGACAGAGACTTTCTTGATCGCTTGGTAGAGTCCATAAACCGTGAAACAAAACGAAACATCATTCAACACTTACTGCAGCCCGATCAATCCTTGGTTGGGAGTTTTGGAAACATGCAGTGAAGGAACGAATAGTTCTTCAACTATCTCTCGGCCCCATTCAACCCAGCTGTGAATGAGTAGCCTAATTCTCTTCAGAACCGGGAAAGACAAAGCAGCAGAAGTAGAAGCGATGGGCACAGCTCTCGTGGTGATTTTTAAACAAATGATGCGCCTCTCTTTCCTACATCAAGAAGTTACGGGCCAAAATTACTATGAAAATATAATATTTATGTTTAAAAAAACCACCACGTGGCTTCCCCTTACAAACTACCTTACAATTCATTACTGCAACTCATCAATGACTGGATAAGGCCTCATTCAAACACCCCCACTACAAAAAGAGCAGTTTAATTACTGATCTGAGAACGTGATTCCCAGGCAACGTTAACAAAAACAACAACAACAACAACAACAACCAACAAAAACAACCATGTTGGTTTAGAGAAGGAGTAGAGTGCGAATGATGGCAGGTAGAGAATGGGGAGGGGGGGAGTGGAGAGGGGAGAGGTGGAAGTGGAGACATCCCATCACGTGACCGCAGCACGACCTCGCTGTGACCGCCAAGAAAGCAGCTAGGAATCAAGTCCGAGTCATCAGCCTCGGTTATCTTCGCCTTCCGAACACGTTCTCCGAGAATTAATTAGCATCCGGGCAACACGCAGCGCCGCCATTACAAAGACGCGAGCTGGCCAATCAGCGATGGATCACGCTATGATCCTCAACCTGGTGTTATGGGATGAGAAAGCGCGAGTTGCGGGATTTTGACAGATTTGATGGAAGTGCTGTTGGAACTGATAGGATGCAAAATCTTCAAGATGCTGACGGCGACGGTCCTATGGAAAGACGAAGAAGAAGATAGTCCTAAGGCGAGGAACGAGTCGTTTGGTTTTGGGAAATATTTTATAGAAGGGCTGATGGAATTGATCGGGCTTTAGTAATTTGAATATCTTGAATGGGTAATTGAATGATTTCTTTTATTTTTTAATCTAAAATGATTTGGATATCTGCAGGGGCTGGGAAGGATTGCGGTGAAGCTGGTTAGAACACTTCTGGTAATATTGATATTGCGTAATATTGATGGTAAGCAGCTGTCTGTTTATAGGCTTTTCCATTAGCACCGCCCCTCTCGCTACTTCGCACCACCCCTCAAAAAGAATAATAAATACTATTTTCCACTCGTCCCCACCCTCATCCCCTCGACCTCTTCTGATTCCATGTTTAAATGAACTGATCTAAAGCGATGTCTACAAACTCATGCTGGTTCCTTACCTAATAATGTTCTCACTATAGAAGACATTTTTGCCATGATGCCATGCGATGCATTTTTAAGTCTTTAATTGTTATATTTACGCTAGGAACCATCTTCATAAAGTAATATGTACTCATATTGCGAGATCCAAACAAGTTAGTCATCAAGAATAACGAAGGCACCAAGACTTGTAGTTGATTGCCTCACACAACTACTACCACTTGACTCGCTCGGCTCACAACATCAATGCTAAACTGACAGATTTGAAATAATCGAATTATAGATCCTTTTTTTTTGGAGTTTAAGTTTTATCTCGGTTAAAGGTCAACCACAGTGCTCGGTCAAAAAGTTTCTGCTGAAAGAACTTTACTAAATAATACCAGATGCAAAAAATTCGGTAAGCAAAGCTCTATCGTTTAATAGATATCGATCACTGAAAGTGGGATTTCCTACCTGTAATTAAGGGTAAGGGAAGTAATACTCTAAAACGCAGCTATCGCTGATCTTCCCTCGCAGTGACGTCAGCAGCTGTAGACAATGGCCGATTGCGAAGAAGTTACAAGCGAGACAAGCAGTGTTTCTTCACTCGATCTGTCGTGTTACAGCAGTGCTCTCTTCTGTTAGAAACGAATTCGACCCCCGAGTACTAATTGTAATAATAAACAAATAATTATACGAGCTAGACCCGTGCTGCCGTGATTTGACAAAACCGAGTAAGTCCATCTAAGGTCGAAAATGAGTTTTTTGCGCCATCAAACTTGCAAGAGAATGACGCATCTTACCTGTAAAAATCAAATCCGAATTATGTTTAGATTTGGAGATATCATAGAGTAAGTCCTTGTTAAAAAAATTTTAAGTGGGGGAATAAACTGATAAAACCAAGCAAGTCCCCTGCGATTTTGTTTCGGCGATCCTCTGGCTGATGCTCGAGTTGGCATGATGACGTCATTTTCTACAATAACCTGACAAAGAAAAGTAAGTCCTCCCGACCAATGAGAAAGCGCCTTAAGATAAAGTGGACCAGTGAGAATCCATGTTATTGCTGCTGTGCAATATTATTTTCCTGTGAAAATGATGACGAAATTTCGGTCAGCAAAGGACGTGTTCGGCTATTTGAAAAAGAGTTTTCTTCATGTACTTTCCTGCCCACCATGAAGGATCCTGTAGATCTTCCGCCTACGCGGCAACTTCCACGAGGTGTGGAAATAAACAAACAAACTATCCTATCCTATCCTATCCTATCCTGTCCCGTAACCCTGAGGTCGTAGGGGCACCACAGATGATCGTTTAACCAGCATACTCCATCTCTCTCTATCCTCAGCAGCCCTGATGGCTTCGCTCAGTGTCAAACCAGTCCATTCTCGAATGCTGTCCTCCCACCTCTTTTTCGGTCTCCCTCTTCTTCTATCTCCTTGCACTGTGCCTTGCAGAATAGTCTTTGCAAGGCCTGATGATCTGGTGACGTGGCCATACCATCGGAGTTTCCGTTTCTTCACCACTGTTAGCAGGTCATCGTGTTGTCAAATGGCTTGTGTGATGGTCTGTCGGACTTCGTCGTTGGTGATGTGTTGGATATAGGAAATGCCCAGAAGTCTTCTGTAGCACCTCATCTCCATGCTTTGTATTCTTCGTTGTAGATCTGCTGTGAGGGTCCATGCTTCGCAAGCATATAGGAAGATGGAGATGACAAGGGAGCGCAGCAGTCTTACTTTGAAATGTAGAATGATGGTCCTGTCTTTCCAAATGGCTTCAACCTTGTCAGGGCAGCAGTTGTTTGTGCGATCCTGGAGAGGACTTCCTGTCGGGACCCATTGTCTGATACAATGGCTCCTAAATATTTGAAGCTATGCACTGTGTTGAGGGATTGGCCTTGGACTTTGATGTCCGTGTTGATGCCCTTTGTGTTGTTGGTCATCATTTCGGTCTTCTCTGCACTTATTTCAATTCCACAAGCTTTGGAGGTGGTGTCAAGCCTCTGTACCAGCTGTTCAAGTTCTTGTTCCTATCCAGCCAATCCATCAATGTCATCCGCAAAACGAAGATTGGAGATTGCTCTACCCCCTATGCTGACTGTGCCTTCGTGATCTGCAAGAGCATCTGACATGATGCGCTCTAGGAAGATTGTCACTGCCACGACTCCCCCTGGGCAGACACCACAAACAGACAACTTCCACACGCAGACAACCCAGAAAGAATGGCGATTTCCCGCAGACGGAAGTGGATGAAAACACAACGAATATATATACAACTTTCAAGCTATTTATTCATTCATACCACACACTCATACACATACAACATTTACACATGAAACGAGAAAAATGGTGATGGAACAAACAATGGGTCAATGAACAATGAAATGGAAATGTCAGATGAACGGGGGTTGTTGATCAACCACGTCTAACTAACGACTGTGCAACGCCAATGTCCGGGCACAGAGGGGGCAAGTGTCAAGAGGGGGACAAACAAAGAACGAGCCGACCTGATAGTAGGGTGTCCCCCGTTGATGTCTCCGAAAGGTAGCTGCCTCCTCGTTGTGGTTGTCACTGGACTGTCGCTGTTAAATCCAGGCGCTGTGGTGTCACCACTCCCTCCGCCGCCGACGATGACGATGATGATGATGATGACGCTGTAGTTGCGGCGGCCCTGCCGCCGTCGACGCCTCTCAGCCTGACTCCTCCTGTCGGCTACCTTGTAACGTCGAGGCTAGGTCCCGCAACCGACGTCACGATCACGCGGGAAAGATGGGGTTGTGGAACGATGAGGATGTTCACAAACGTGGACGTGGACAAACGGGTGGCGATGATGATGTGGGTCCAACGACCGGATGTCGTCGTCGTCGTCGCGCTGAAGAGTTCGACGAACTTCTGAGCGACGAACAAAGACTTTCGAACCTGCAACATGCTTGCCGTATTGTTAATGTCAAGTCCACCCGATTCTGTCCCCCTCCCTCCTCACACTCTCCCCCCTTACTACACTAACTAATTCCTGTATCTTGAGGAAGCGCCACTGCTGTTCATTTCACTTCCCTTGACTACTTTCACTGTCTCTTGTAATCCAACACACAATTCAAAAACTAAATGACATTATGAATGCATGAAATGAACAATGCTGCAAATGAATACATGAAATCATCAACACATTATCCATCTTGAGCAACCGCAACCTCAACAACAGCAACCACTTCCATCCTAACTTCCTCACACTTCACCCCCATTCTCCTCCCTCATTCTCCCTCCTTCAGTCGCACCCTTCCTCTCCTCAGTGCAACCATACTTCCCCCAGCCTCACGCACAGCTATCGTTCAACACCCCAAACAGCCGGCCATCGGTCATTAGCACAGTAAAGGAAAGATCACCATCACACTTACCCAACGGCTCGATTGTAAAAGTACCTGTAGCTAGCTTTCACTGCTTGCCTAACACAGTACTCCAAGTAGGGTAAATCCAGTGCATAGTTTCCATTAGTGGACAATGCCTCACACTAAACTACCACACTGCACAAACTTTGCTATATTATAGCTGCACTCCAATCTGAGAGTTAAACTACAAAACACAGCACCTTTTCCAACTAGTATACTCTTTTTGGAACCAGTTACTATTATTCGTTAATAACTGTCCCCCCTACTTTTCCAGAACAACCAAAACACCCAGAGCAACAAAACAACCCGGTCTACACCGTAGCTCTGCCAAAACCTGTTCTGACTAACAGTGAGCACATTCCCCAAAACTGGCTGGCCAAACTATGCTGTTCAAAAATCACGCTTTCCACGCATAACCATACAACGACTTCGCGCAGTTACTACCCCAACTCATTAACTCCCCACCCGCACTTACTACTCGGTTTCAACACAGGCTGCCCTGTGACACACCCCCCTCCCAAGACGAAACTACGGAGAGTTCAAAACCTAATCTTCCACAGGGTCAGATCTGCTGAGGAAATCCGCCTCTATGTTGTCTCTTCCTGGAATCGGTCGAACTGTGAAGACATAGGCCTGCAACTGCATAGCCCATCGGGTGAGTCTGGCACTGTTGAGGTGCGTCCGTCCTCCAGATGAATTCCTCCTCCAATACTGGTAGCCCTACCACTGGCTCACTCGCCTCCCTCCTGTTGACCTCTGCCTTCTTCCTTACTCGCACGATCGGTGCTCTGTACGGCGATGTACACGACTCGGTAACGCCCAACTCCAGCATCGGTTCCACTTCACTCTTGGCGACTTCCATCTGCGAAAATGGTAGCGGATGCTGTCGGTTACGTTCAGGGCTGTCGTCGGTCGACATCACCTCGCACTCGTTCAGCGGCGGTGCTCTCTCATGTAGCGCAGATAGCTCCGTGTCTATCCGTATGTCCACCGGCCCTTCGCTCGCTTGAAGCGGTATCAGTGGTACAGCGCCCTGGTAGCTGATATCTGCGGTTCCCTCTGTCTCAGTTTGGTCCAACACGACGGCCACCGTCGGTTCTGGTTCTGCTCGGCGTTCCTCATAGCGCTTCCGCACGATCGTGTGGTACGGCTTCCTGTTCCTGCCGACTCTCTGCACACGCGCTTTCCTGATGCGCCCCTTGGGTGTCGTTCGTTGACATGCGTCGCATGAAGTACAGTACTTCCGGACATCGCGGCACATCCCTGGCCAGTAGTACTTGGTCCACACCTGATCTAGGGTCCCCTTGGCTCCTCGGTGTTCAGCCATAGGCGTGTCGTGACCCATGCGTAGTACTTCCGACCGAAGCTTGGCTGGTACCACCAACTGGCTGCGATCCACTTTGTCCTGCCCTGTATACTCCCGGTACAACAGGCCCCGCTTCCAAACAAATGCCACTTGCCCTTTGCCTCGTTTCTCCTTCCCCGCCTTCTGGTCCGCTAGCTGTCGCACCTTTGCAAGTTCGCCGTCTTCCAACTGCAGTTGGCGCATCTCCTTCGGCGTCGCGACGACGCTCTTACTCGGTCCGACTACCCCAATGGTTCCGCAGCGTCTTGCTCCTTGGCTGGCTGCGCTCGCGTCTGCACAGCGCAACACTCAGCACTCCCCTCGGCAAACACTGGCAATGCTGTGTCGAGTTGCCGTTCTGTCCGCGCCCAGTTGCCGATCACCACTGGGTAGATCAAGTCTGGTACCACCACCACCTCCACTCTCCCGGCGTAGAATGGTGATTCCAGTTGCACCCACGCTGTCGGTAGCGACTTGGACAACTGTCGAATGGCGAATCCGACACGCCGCGTGCGTCCCGTGTACACAAGGTTGGCAACCTCTCCCTTCCACAGGCAAATCAAGTCGGCCCCCGTGTCCCTCACAGCCGTCAGCGGAACACCTTCCACTACCACTTGGCTCTGGAACCGAGGATCTCCCTCCTTGCCTGCCTCCTTCAAGATGCGCAACGCTGCTCCACTCCGCTCGCTGCGTTTCGGACAATCTCGCTTCAAGTGCCCTTTCTGTCCGCAGCTATAGCATTCACGCTTGTCCGGCGAGTTGGGTCGTGGTCCCGCCGGCTGGCGACCCTCGCTCTTGTCCCTGGGTGTAAACGGTTGACGTGGTGGGAAACGTAGGTTGGTTCCCGCCCTGGCGTCGACGTACTGCTGTGCTAACGTCGCGGCCTCCTCCACCGTTGCTGGGTTGCGCTCGCGCACGAACGTGACCAGTTCTGGTGTCAAACCGTTGACCATCTGCTCCATCAGCACTAGGTCCAGTAAGTCCGCATACGTGGCCTTCTTGTTCGCAAGTCCCATCCAGCGCTCCAGGAACAACTCTGACTTCCGCAGATACTGCTTGAAAGTCTCCGGTGGCTCCCTTCGTAGCTGGCGAAACTTCTTCCGATACGTCTCGGCCGTCAGGTTGAAACGCACCAACAACGCTGCCTTCAGGATCTCATAGTCGGCAGAGTCGTCCTCGTTCAAACCAACGTAAACTTCCCTCGCCTTCCCCTTCAGCAAGGTCCCCAAGCGAATAGCCCACGTGTCTTTCTTCCAGTCTTGAGCCTTGGCGAATCGCTCAAACTGACACAAGTAAGTTTCTAGGTCGTCCTTATCCTCGAAGAATGGTAACCTGAGCTTGACCGTCTCGAACTCGGGTTGACGATTCCTGCGGTTTCCGGCGCCTTGCGACGTCAGCTGCGCCATCGCTAACTCGTGTGCCATCTCTCTCTCCCTCTCTCTCTCTCTCTCCGGTCTGCATCTTCCCGGCTCGCCCGCTCTCTCCGGTTTGCTTCCTCCTCCCTAGCCGCTTGGTCTATCGCGTAGTCTAACGCTGCCTGGCCCTTCAGTCCTTCGCGCTTGGCGAGTCTCAAGATCCTTTCCATCGGCGTCTCGTCCGCGAACGGTCCCGTCCTCGGTGTCGGTGCCGCCTCAACCTTGTAGATCGAACGGTAAGGATTGGTCTCGAACCTCTTCAGCCTCGTTGCGTCGCTCAGACGATCCTGGTCTCCGTAGACGTCGGTGCCTGCTGACATCCCGCCAGTCGCGCCAAATCCCGTCACAAAAGGATCACTCACTGTGTCTCTGGCTTCGAACATCGCCAACTCCTCGTCCACTGACCCACGACGCGATGACCTGACCGGCGATCTCCGTCGCTCGTCCGCAGAAGGTAGATCGGTGACTCCCGTATCAGCTGCTGCCGCCGTGCGCTCGTCCATCGTGACACCCACGCGAGAACGCGTACGAGCCGCGATCGGTGACACTCCTTCAGTCTCCTCGATCGATGCCATCCTGCTTAAGGAAAGCAACAACAACCAACAACAACAAGTCAAAGTCCTACAACCCTACCTAACCTAGCCTAGCCTTAGATACTAACCTACCTATCTAAGCTATCTTCCTTCCTATCACCCACCTCCTCCCACTCAAACAGTGGAAACTGGCCTGCAAGGTAGCGAACCGGTTGGAGAGTGCAATGGCCCCTTCCCTCACGTGTGGTCGAACCCAGGCCGGCTGTGAGCCTCCGCTGAACAGCGACCTGACTCCCTCCAACCACCCGCTGGGGTGCACACTCTCACCGAGTCACGCCTCACACACTCGGACACCACAAGACAATCACAAGACAACTTCACGTCTGGGCACACTCACATCTACCCTGCATCTCCACCAAATGTCACTGCCACGACTCCCCCTGGGCAGACACCACAAACAGACAACTTCCACACGCAGACAACCCAGAAAGAATGGCGATTTCCCGCAGACGGAAGTGGATGAAAACACAACGAATATATATACAACTTTCAAGCTATTTATTCATTCATACCACACACTCATACACATACAACATTTACACATGAAACGAGAAAAATGGTGATGGAACAAACAATGGGTCAATGAACAATGAAATGGAAATGTCAGATGAACGGGGGTTGTTGATCAACCACGTCTAACTAACGACTGTGCAACGCCAATGTCCGGGCACAGAGGGGGCAAGTGTCAAGAGGGGGACAAACAAAGAACGAGCCGACCTGATAGTAGGGTGTCCCCCGTTGATGTCTCCGAAAGGTAGCTGCCTCCTCGTTGTGGTTGTCACTGGACTGTCGCTGTTAAATCCAGGCGCTGTGGTGTCACCACTCCCTCCGCCGCCGACGATGACGATGATGATGATGATGACGCTGTAGTTGCGGCGGCCCTGCCGCCGTCGACGCCTCTCAGCCTGACTCCTCCTGTCGGCTACCTTGTAACGTCGAGGCTAGGTCCCGCAACCGACGTCACGATCACGCGGGAAAGATGGGGTTGTGGAACGATGAGGATGTTCACAAACGTGGACGTGGACAAACGGGTGGCGATGATGATGTGGGTCCAACGACCGGATGTCGTCGTCGTCGTCGCGCTGAAGAGTTCGACGAACTTCTGAGCGACGAACAAAGACTTTCGAACCTGCAACATGCTTGCCGTATTGTTAATGTCAAGTCCACCCGATTCTGTCCCCCTCCCTCCTCACACTCTCCCCCCTTACTACACTAACTAATTCCTGTATCTTGAGGAAGCGCCACTGCTGTTCATTTCACTTCCCTTGACTACTTTCACTGTCTCTTGTAATCCAACACACAATTCAAAAACTAAATGACATTATGAATGCATGAAATGAACAATGCTGCAAATGAATACATGAAATCATCAACACATTATCCATCTTGAGCAACCGCAACCTCAACAACAGCAACCACTTCCATCCTAACTTCCTCACACTTCACCCCCATTCTCCTCCCTCATTCTCCCTCCTTCAGTCGCACCCTTCCTCTCCTCAGTGCAACCATACTTCCCCCAGCCTCACGCACAGCTATCGTTCAACACCCCAAACAGCCGGCCATCGGTCATTAGCACAGTAAAGGAAAGATCACCATCACACTTACCCAACGGCTCGATTGTAAAAGTACCTGTAGCTAGCTTTCACTGCTTGCCTAACACAGTACTCCAAGTAGGGTAAATCCAGTGCATAGTTTCCATTAGTGGACAATGCCTCACACTAAACTACCACACTGCACAAACTTTGCTATATTATAGCTGCACTCCAATCTGAGAGTTAAACTACAAAACACAGCACCTTTTCCAACTAGTATACTCTTTTTGGAACCAGTTACTATTATTCGTTAATAACTGTCCCCCCTACTTTTCCAGAACAACCAAAACACCCAGAGCAACAAAACAACCCGGTCTACACCGTAGCTCTGCCAAAACCTGTTCTGACTAACAGTGAGCACATTCCCCAAAACTGGCTGGCCAAACTATGCTGTTCAAAAATCACGCTTTCCACGCATAACCATACAACGACTTCGCGCAGTTACTACCCCAACTCATTAACTCCCCACCCGCACTTACTACTCGGTTTCAACACAGGCTGCCCTGTGACAAAGATGTTGAAGGGTGTTGGAGAGAGTAGGCATCCTTGACGCACACCGATTGTTGTTCTGAACCAGTTTCCGATGGCGCTGTTGTGGAGGACTGCACTGGTAGCCTTGTCATACAGGTTTTTGATGACTTCAATAATTTTAGGTCTGATGTTGTACGCTTTCATTGTTGCCCATAGAGCTGCATGCCAGACTCGGTCAAACGTTTTCTTGAAGTCTATGAACACATGATATAGATGTTGTTGGTGCTGTAGGTGTTTCTCACAGATTATTCTGAGGTTAAAAATCTGTTCAGTGGTACTTCGCCCTGCCCTGAATCCTGCTTGTTCTTCAGCTATGATTTGTTCAGCTTGGGGTTTCAACCTGTTGAGTAATATTTTCAGGAGGACCTTGCTAGGATGGATGATGAGGCTGACGGTGCGGTAATTTTCACACTCCTGAAGGTTACCTTTTTTGGGAAGAGTGATGACAAGCGACTGGGCCCATGGTATAGGCCACTCTCCACTCTGCCAGATCTTGTTACAGATAATGGTGAGGGCATCAATCATCGCTTCTCCTCCTGCTTGTAGCAGTTCCGCGGGTATGTTGTCCACTCCCGCTGACTTCCCTGTCTTCAGCGATTGCACTGCTGCCTCAACTTCTTCCCGGAGAATTGGGAGGATTTCTTCTTCTCTGTTCTCGGGACATGCTAGAACTGATGGGTCTCCATTTGGTGTATGGTTGTAAAGGTCAGAGCAGTACTCTGTCCATCTGTCCAAGACTTCTTGTTCTTCTGTAATGCATAATTATGCCAGACTTGCTTTGGATCGTGGAAACTTTGGGCTGTTTGAAACTTGTCATCCGCTTTACAGTCTGGTAGGCCTTCTTGCTGTTGTTCTTGTTCAGACTGTTCTCTATTTCCTGGCATTGATCTTCTATCCAGTTATTCCTTTGCTGTGCGCATGCCTTTTCGGATGTCATTGTTGATTTTTTTGTAGACATCAGCTCCCTGTGAGGTGGGTTTTTTTTTTTGTTTTTTTGTTTTTTTTTATATCTCTCTTCGTTTATCACACAGATTCAAAAGTTCAGGTGTGATCCACGGCTTCTTCTTTGGTCGGTGCTTGCCAAGGATCTCAGTGGCGGCATCTGTTACAGCTGAGTTGAAGGTGGTGGTCATGGTGCTGACATCTACTTCACCGGTCCCAGCCCCCAAAATGAGCAGTGGTGCAAATTTCCCTTCAATTGTGGCCTGAAATAGTTCTGCCACCTCCGGGTCTTGCAGTTTGTCCAGGTCGAACTTCAGTCTAGTGCAGTATTTACTCTCTTCAAGTGGAGCCGGAAAGACATCATCAAGAGATCGTGGTCACTTCCGATGTCTGCTCCTGGAAAAGTGCGTGTCCTGCCAATGTTGATGCTTGATCTGAAGCGTTTCTTGACCATGATGTAGTCTATTTGGTTGTGATGCTGGGGCGGGCCCCCCCCCCCCCCCCCCCCACCTGGGACTGTGCCATGTCCATCGTCTGGAATTTTTGTGGAGACCAAGCGTGTTTGCCAGTACCAGATTGTTGTATCTGGCAAACTCCAAGAATCTCAGACCCCTGTCATTTGTCTCGTTGTTGCAGTGGGGTCCACATGTGTCTCCCCAGTTGTGGTGCGCATCTTGGCCAACCTTGGCATTCCAGTCGCCTTGCACTATGACTATGTCCTTCTTCGGCACTTGGTCAAGGACCGCCTGTAGATTTTCATAAAAATCCTCCACTTCGCTGTCGTCATAGTCTGATGTTGGGGTATAGGTCTGGATGATGGTGATGTTGAAAGGGGCTGCTCTCAGGCGGATGGTAATGAGTCTACTGGGCGGCAACCCATGACAGTGGCTAGAATGTTCTTGTGGACCAAGAATCCAACGCCGTGTTCGTGCCTGTCATCTCTACCGCTGAAATAGAGCTTGTGGCCTTTGTCTGTCGTTGTTTCACCTAGGCCTTTCCAGCGCAGTTCGCTAATGCCTAGAACGTTCCATCGATAGCGGTCCAACTCGTGGGCCAGTTCTTCTAATTTTCCTTCCGCAGTTAGGGTCCTGACATTCTAGGTTCCTATGACGATGTTGTTTCTCGTGCGGATCTTGCTAAATTGTCCATCAGTAGCATACTTAACACCTCCGTCCTGGTGGCCAACGGAAGGCGCGGTCCTTGAGCCGGGCGACGACCTATCCGGTATGGAATTAGTGGATAGTGTCATCATGCATGTAGTGTGTCTTGGGCAAAAAAGGACCTGGCGGTGCCCAATCCTCTCCAGGCTGTTGGGCACAGCCGAAATCCACGAATACAGTGTGGCTCGCCTTGGCCCCAAGCACGTGGTCGTTGAACCTGTAGCAACTTGAGGTTCCTCGCCCTGGCCGGTGACTTCTGTGTAGAAGACTTTCGCCCAGTGATGCCGTGCTAACATTACCCCTGTTAGTCGCCTCTTACGACACGCCGGGAAACGTTGGGCCTATTCTATTCAGTGCCCGAACCCACAAACAAACAGCAACAAATATATTACAGACACACAACAAGGGCAACAAAATACAAGACATACACGTGGTGTAAAGGCAGGAAGATCGCTACAATAGGAAACTGAAAGGAAAATAGTTTTGTATTTTTAAAATTAAATTGGCTGCATCTAATATTATTTTGAAGGGAGAGCAAAAAACCCATGACTCCTGCATACCAACCCAGGAATATTAAGTGAAGAATGGCTAAAAACAATAATAAACAGGCACACATATACACTTACTGTAACTGCCGCACCCACATCTTACAAAACCCAACTTATGTGACTCATCTCGTCAGACTTTTTAACAAAGAAACGAAACGGCCTATGGGACTTACTTGGTTTGGTGAATTTTGACAACAAGGATTTACTTAATAATAAACTGACAAATCCAAGCGGATTTGACTTACTTGGTTTTGTGAATTTTTTTAACAAGGATTTAATTCAATAATAAACTGACAAAACCAAGCGGGTGACTTGCTTGGTTTTGTCATGTTCTCAACAAAGATCTATCTCAAGAATAATCTGACAAAACAAAGCAAGTCCACAAATAGTCTTAAAACATCAAATCTATCAAACATTTCTTTAACATTCAAGGTATGCACTCTTAAATCTAGGAATTGCATTATAATATGCCCTTAAACTTCCAGAAATGATCGCGTAATATAGCGCAACACAAAACGTCGATTTTCTCGAAAGTAGGTTTTGTGGACTTGCTCGGTTTTGTCAGTTCACGGCAGCGTGAATACATAACCTCTTCAGGGGCGGATCAGTTAGTTTTTTTTTTTTTTTTTTTTTTTTTTGGGGGGGGGGGTTCCAAAATTCGTATAAAAAATAAATAAATAAATTATATATATATATATATATATATATATATATATATATATATATATATATATATATATATATATATATATATATATATATATATATATATATATATATATATATATTTTATAATTGTATTTTCTCTCTCTCTTTCTCTCCTTCTTCTTCTTCTTTCTTTTCCTTTTTTTTTTTTTTTTAGGGGGGGGCCGGAAACCCCCCCCCTCGTCCGCCCCTGCTCTTGCGTTCCCTTTTCTGAAAAGCTCCTCTGACTTTCCTGACACCCGCAAGTGATAGCAGACGATGGATGTGTAGTAGCCACTGTGACTGTAGTTGAAGTTGAAGCAGTACTAGTAGGCCTACTAGTAGTAACTTGAATCACTGTTGCTGTTGTTGAGGCTTTGGATCGTTGGAACAGAGATAGGCTTTAATGTCTGTATTGTTTTCATCCCAAAGCTCCGCATAAAAGTGGCACTTGGGGGGTAGCAGTCTTCAGCGAAGTGTTTTGCGCAAATTGCTGACGACGCACAAATCTCACCCACTTATTTCGCACTTCTTCGTTTTTTGGAAACCTATGCAATGTTATCCCATCCGCTTGTTTGTTTGTACAACCTCCAGCGGCACAATATAGGCCACTGCTCTTCGTTTTCCTGCGTTTTGGTAGAGAAGTTTTTTGTTTGTATGTAGATTATAGTCACACGACACTTTCGCATATAGGTGACTACTGGACCGATTTACACTGACACCAGTTGTTGGTAAAGGGAAAAATAATATGATCACACGTTGACCAATCCGGGATTCGAACTACCGACCTTTCGGTTACTAGCAAGACGCTCTTACCAACTGAGCTACCCGGCCCCAGGTAGAGAAGGGGCACTATCGGACTCTATATTGTCTCCAGCAGTTGACGTCACGAGCCATGTGGTCACGTGAGCGGGCTTTTCGAAGGTGCAAAAGTTTATTCGAAGTAGATTTTATTAAATATTAAAAAAGGCAGTATTTTTCGGAAAAAAGTTGTTTGGCATGTGACTTCTTTTATTATGTAGATATTTTGTGCTCAATTTTATATTTCAATGATGTTGACCTTTAAGGTGTTTTTTTAACGTTGATTCAGCCACTTGTTTAGAGAAGGAAGACAAATATAACGGTTGACAGAGATACAACACAGCAGATGAAAAGATTTTCTATGCATGTATTTCGCTAAAAACGCTATGTCAGGATTTACAAGCCGACTCAGAGAAAAAAGTATGTGCATCCAGCTATCCTTATCGTTAAGAAGCATCGTTTTTGCGTGATCATCTTTGCGGAAGGTGGCCAGTGGATTGAGAAAGGAAAATACAGTGTTGTACCAGGTTGGCGATGGATGATTTTTGTGACAAGACCATTCCGGCTACCACCGTCTTTTTGTTTGATGAGTCTCCAGTGTTTTTATGTGATCTTGATCACAGTCATAACATTATCCCCTTTTCTCGTCTCTTTCTTTTTTCTTCTTGCCCAAACGGCTCGTTGTTTGTCCTTTTCTCTGTAGTATATTTGTCTTCATTGGAAAGATCTACGTGATTTATGAATGCACACGCAAACGATAATCAAATGAAAATCCAAATGTTTCAAGGACGGTTTTATTAAAAAATTTTGAAAGGACAAGACATTAGACCAAGTTTGACTTTCGCTGTTTTGTTTCCTCAGCTGGCCTAATTTCAGAGTGGTGTATTCACAGATGGGTGTGTGTTCGCGCGCCTTCTATCACGGGCACAGCTTGCGAAACTTGACTTGACTTGACTTGTGTAGATTAACGTCCCCGGACACGTTGCGTATAAAGAACAACACGGAATATAATAGTGTGAAGTAGAAATGTTACGCGGTAGAATCAGTCCGTGATAGACCACAACAGGAGCTTTGAAAGAACCTGTGAAGTGCGTTCACACCCGCTGCCACCCCACCCCATCCCCTTAACCTCTCCCTCTCTCCCTCTCTCCCTTTCTCTATTTCTCTTAATTTCTTTCGTTTAAGAAATCTTACGCGACTGAAGACAATGGGAGCACTGAGAGAACCTGTGAAATGCGCACACAGCTCCCACCCTTTCAGCCTCTTACAAACACCGTTGACTGTGGACTTTGTGCATTTACCTCTCGGTTGCTGCGCTCCCGTGTCATCTCCATCTTCCTATACGCTTGCGAAACATGGACCCTCGCAGCAGACCTACCACGAAGAATACAAAGCATGGAGTTGAGGTGTTACAGAAGACTTCTGGGCATTTCCTATACCCAGCACATCACCAACGACGAAGTTCGACAGACCATCCATCCCACAAGCCATTGGACAACACGATGACATGCTGACAGTGGTGAAGAAACGGAAACTCCGATGGTATGGCAACGTCACCAGAGCATCAGGCCTTGCAAATACCATCCTGCAAGGCACGGTGCAATGAGGCAGAAGAAAATGGAGACAGAAAAAGAGCTGGGAGGCCAACATTCGAGCATGGACTGGCTTGACACTGAGCGAAGCCATGAGGGTTGATGAGAACAGAGAACGATGGAGTGCGCTGGTTAAACGATCATCTGTAGTGCCCCTACGACTTTCGAGTTACGGGATAGGATAGGATAGGATAGGAATTCTCTTTTAATAATTACTCCAAAATCAGACATACCAGTTTTGTTTTCCAGTATAACGGAATCTATCCAGGATATGTACCTCAGTCTACATAGACTGCAACCCGAAACATTCTTCATCAAAATGGCTGCGTTTTACTTCTCTTTATCTATCAGAAAACGACTTTTGTAGAGCTATTGCCCTTGTATAATCATATAAGATGCCGCTTGAAACATGGTTCATATCCTAAAATTACAATGCAATGCCTCTAGATTCGGTACGAGAAGTAGCATTTTGGGGCTGTCTTACAGAAGAAACCTTATGTTATTTATCCTTATCGTTAGAAGACCAAACATTTTTAAAATGTAAACACATCGATACAGATAGCTATGTTTTGAGGAAAACAGAAAACTGTAATTACGACTCAATCGTCATTACAACGGCGTGCAAACAGTTAACGGCTGTTTTTGATTGTTTCTGAAGTGGCAATACCGGAAGCCTTAAAACAGTGGACCTCACCAAGACCGCGGAAACCTTTCAAACCAATCTCTCCCTTTGTTAGCTCTCTTTTCTTTCTTTCTTTTCTTTCTTTTTATTTTATTTTTGTTTAGTCTGTCTCTGTTGTTGTTTTTTTTAACCTGGAAAACTATTCCTTCTTTACTTTTTTTCAGTTTACAAAAAAAATCTAATATTCCGTCTTTTAATACTAAGTTTTCTTTGCGAATACTTCCAACCTGGTCTTCTGAACATTAAGGACAACTGTTTGATTGTTTGCAGGCGGTCTTTACGGCTGCTCACGCTTTCTTCTGTTTAGTGACTATCAGAAATAATCAGAAATACTGAGACTATCGGGTGTCAAAATACTTGGGATCTCGGATCTACTTATTCAGCTAAACTTTGTATACATCGGATCATTGTTTATAGCTATTTAGAAAAAAATAATGTATAAATAAATAAATAAATAAATAAATAAAGGCCACAAAATTTCCAGGACAATAGTAGAGTTTAGGTATAAGCGAATAAACGTTGAAGTTTAACGTCTACACCCACCATTGGCGATATGGCAGACAGAGATAGCGATCCCAGGGAGGAGGGGGTAGGGACCTAAATCAACGCTGAACCATCAGAGCAATCACACTGCTAAGATGGACGGTGAAAAATGGCCACTTTTTATTTTGCCCCACCACGGGGTTTGAACCTGGGTTCCTCGGTGTGCCAGGTGATCGCTCTACTACTGAGCTACGGCGGTTGGGACGTTGAAGAATGACTGGCTAGCTCCCATGAAAGCAAGGACAATACAACAGCGACAGAGAGGAAATAGGCACAGCTTTAAGATACAGATTCAGATTCAGAACTTTTATTGGAACATAAAACATCACCATAAGATATTTGTTGTTTGAAGCTGGCCATGAAAAAAGAGAGCTCCCTAAAGCATCTCTTCCCCCCTACGTCTAAATTTTTTGAGGAGAAACATTCTCCTTCTTAACCTTCGTAATTTTGAATTGTAGACTTTACGTGTAATATTATGTGGAACGTTACTATATAGTAACTATATCCTATCCTATCCTATCCTGTCCCATAACCCGAAGGTCGTAGGGGCACCACAGATGATCGCTTAACCAGCATACTCCATCTTTCTCTGTCCTCAGCAGCCCTCATGGCTTCGCTCAGTGAGTATATAATTATACATTAGACGGTACTTTAACATAAACTTTCCTCCCAGCAAGACCACTCATGCTAATTCCGGGCGCACGGCGTAGCAGAGGCTTAAGTCGCCATTCCACCGGAGCGAGGTTGAGAGGCGACGTGAGCCTCGGCTGTCTCTGCTACGCAGTGTGGCTCACTCACTCTCCGTGGCGTTTGGTGGGCCACGTGCGGCATAAACCGAGCATCCTTCTGATAAAAAGAGACAGCTAATTTTGTTAGATGGCCAGTCCAATGCGTGAAAACGGCGCCCAACTTATCCCTTGCGCACAATTTCGCGCAAGTGGGTCTGACGCTAACGAGAAGAAATGGGCACACGTTGGGGCAGCTTGGGGGTAGTTCGGGGTGGCAAAGGCTTGATCACATCATAGTCGCCACATCTGGGTTCCCTAGACCAACTTCCAGTTACTACAGTTTGACATTACACCTTGCTTAAACTTACCGGCTTGGGTGGAAAAGTTAAATATACGAGATAGATCCCCTAATTTAGCTTAGATTTGTGTCGTGTATGTTGTGTTGGGTGTGATGATGATGACATGATGGGCTTCGGCTGCAGTAGCTTCAAGATGCTGAAGGCAGCGGCCCTATGGAAAGAAGAGGAGGAGGAAGAAGAAGAAGATGGTTAGGTGAAAAGTACAGTTAATGTTAGAACAATTTCTCCAGCCCTTATAACATAGACTGAAGAAACTCACCATAATAGATTTTGGTTGTTTTGGTCTTGAAATTCATATCGTTGATGGTGATGATGATGATGATGATGACGATGATGATGATGATGATGATGATGATGATGATGATGATGATGATGATGATGATAACGATGATGATGACGATGATGATGATGATGATGATGATGATGATGATGATGATGATGATGATGATGATGATGATGATGATGATGACAGATTCAATAGTTTTGAGGACTAACACAATCATTCTTGTTTTGATATAACTATTGGTAATTATTTAATGATTTCTTTTATTTCTATTATTTATTTAATCGTTTCTTATATAGCGCTTGCCAGCTCAAGAGCTGCTCGAAGCATGTTTTGGCACTGTACTATTCCGTTTGGGCGCCGAAGCTGTTATCTTACATCTCCATAGTGTGGATAACCTCTATTCCACAGGTATAGTCTGCGAGTCCACGCTTGCCTAGGCATTCCTGCATCTGGTATCATACCACTTGTGTCTTGGATCTGTGTTGTGAGATCTACCCGTCTACACCTGTTTACACGTGTATTTGGCACGGGTTACCTGTCCAGATGAGGGTTAGGCGTCTGTTTTAGACTTTCCCAACAGGCCTTTGCGAGTGGGTCAGGCGCAATGGCTTAGTGGTTAGAGCACCTTTTTGTTTCTCCAGTGCTGGAAGTTAAGCAGAAAACAACAATTAGTTAGTGCTTGGACTGCTTTGTACTTACATAGAACCGGTTGTCACACTTAGGTGTAGCAGAGTATTTTGTTGATAGGAGCGATTAGTAAGCTTACTTGGATATAGGTTTGATGATTTATTTATGAATTAATTTATTAAATTTAACGTCAATTCGCACTTGTCATATTAGATCTCCCACCCCAATTTAAAAAAAAAAGGTAGCCGTTAAAAAAATAAAAAATAAAAATTAAAAAAATAATTTAAAAACACGCACGAAACGACATACGGCAATAACCCTTGTCAACTTACACAGATCTACAATGAGGTAGGTCTGCATGAACCTCTTTTAAAACGGGGAATGTACAGCAACAAGAGAGGAGAAATCCCCTATACGCTTCTGTGTCCGGGGACGGTAATCTAACCACGCAACGCAACAAGAGAGGTGTCCCACCGCCGTAGATCAAGTGGTAGAGCGTTCGCCTGACACACCGATGACCCAGGTTCGAATCCCGTGGTGGGCGATATAAAATGTGGCCATTTAAGTAGTATGGTGGCTCTGGTGGTTCAATGTTGATTCAGGTCTTAACCCCTCTTTCCCTGAGATGGTTATCCCCGTCTGCCATATCGCCAAAGTTGGTGGGTGTAGACGTTAAACCTCAATGTTCAACAAGAGAGAGAGAGAGAGAGAGAGAGAGAGAGAGAGGGGTGAAGGAGAGAGGGCGTGGGAGGGAGAGAGATTGAAACCTCACTTAAGATGCTGGCCCCTGGAAAAAAGATGCATGATAATCAAATCCTTCAAACTATTCGTTGCGCAAGATTTCCCGATCTTACAGCGTACACGCACACAATTTTGCTTTCTTTAGCGACTGCCGATTCCAATTTGTTTATAGAACGGCCCTTTTTCCTGTCTGGTTATTTTCTTGTGTGATGGCTTTGCAACCGCCTACCAGATTCCTGCAGTTAAAGAAAAGAACGCATGTAACATTTCTTATCATCGGTCTCCTCCTCCTTTTCCGTATCATTTTTCTTCTTGTTGTTGCTGTTGTTGTTGTTGTTGTTGTTGTTGTTGTTGTTGTTGTTGTTGTTGTTGTTGTTCTTCTTCTTCTTCTTCTTCTTTTTCTTCTTCTTCTTCTTTTTCTTCTACTTCTTCTTCTTCTACTTCGGGCGTGACAAATTTGCAACCGCCTACCACATCCATGGAATTGTTGAAAATAATATTTAGCTTCCTCCTCATTTTCGATCTTGTTTTCTTTCCTTTTGCTAGATCAGGGGCGTCGCACACGGGGGGGCAGGGGGGGCACCTGCCCCCCCAATAATTTGGCAAAAAAAAAAAGAAAGAGAGAGAGAAAGAAGAAGAAGAAGAAGAAGAAGAAGAAGAAGAAGAAGAAGAAGAAGAAGAAGAAGAAGAAGAAGAAGATTTCAAACGATAGAGGAAGGCAGTAAGAATCAATAATTAAAAAAAATAACCATATTTTTAAACCGTAGTGTAAAGGGCTCTCAGTTCAGCTTCAGATTCTTGCACAAGAAATGTCTAGTGGAAACAAGAAATTGTCAGCCGTTGTTCAGCATTTCAAGTCACTGTCTGTCTCAAAGCTAGCTCTCATGTCTGAGGTTGGGCTTTTACTGAAGCTCATTTTGGTCATGCCTGCCACCAATGCCGTGAGCGAAATAACTTTCAGTGCCATGAGGAGGGTCAAGAACTACCTCAGGTCAAGCGCAACAGAAGAGCGTCTGAACCACTTGATGCTGCTCCACGTCCACAAACAAAGGACGGATTCCTTGGATTTGGTTAAGCTTGCCAATACTTTTGCATCTTCTCAGCACCGCAGAGAAGTGTTTGGAACTTTCAGCGTCCTGGACAACTGCAAGCTGGGTGTGATCACCAAGACAAAAGGCACTCAGACAGACAGTATTTTGCTTTAGAGAAACTGCGAGTAATATACGCTCTAGTAAAACAAATTGATCAATGGACTGATTTTCTGAAACTGGTAGTGGAAGTGTTTGGTCATTATATGTATGCAATATGCAAAACGAGTTGTGATTTATAGAGAAGACACAATTTCAACCTAGATGATCTTGCGGCAGGTAATTAATGTTCGTGTTTCCTGGTTTTAATCATTATCACATATCGCTAATCATGTATTTGTAGTTTCTGGAAATGAATCTTGTATTTTCAGTAAAGAAGAACATAAATAATTAAATGTTTTTACTCTCAGTCTTTCAGTTGGATGAAGGTACGAGGATTATTACAGGGTGCGTCCCGCTTGTCAGCCCCCCCCTCCCCACCTCCCCGTCGACAGGGTTGCCCCCCCCAATATTTTGGACCGTGCGACGCCCCTGTAGATAAATATGCAACTGCCTACCACATCCACCAAAGTACAGCAAGTAATATGCATCACCCTCCTCCTTTTCATCTTTATAGTAGTAGTAGTTGTTGTTGTTGCTGTTGTTGTTGTAGTCGTCGTCGTCGTTGTTGTTGTTGTTGTTGTTGTTGTTGTTGTTGTTGTTCTTCTTCTTCTTCTTCTTCTTCTTCTTCTTCTTCTTCTTCTTCTTCTTCTTCTTCCTGAATCTAAACATCTTCTAAACCTCCTCCTTCTCCTCTTCCTCCTCATCCTGCTCATCCTTCTTCTTCTTCTTCTTCTTTTTCTTCTTCTTCTTCTTCTTCTTCTTCTTCTTCTTCTTCTTCTTCTTCTTCTTCTTCTTCGTCGTCGTCGTCTTCTTCTTCTTCCTCTTTTCAATATGGCCATAGTATTGCCTACCAGCTCATTGCTATTTAAAGAAAGTTTAAAAATAATCTTCTTCATGTTCTGCTCCACCTTCCATTTCTTCTCCTCCTCCTTCTCCTTCTTCTTCTTCTTGAACCTAAACTTCCTCTGATTCTCTTCCTCCTTCTTCTTCCAGAATCTAAACCTTCTCTAAACCTCTTCTCCTTCCTTCTTCTTCTTCCTGAATCTAAACATCCTCGTCCTCCTTTTCCCCCTCTTCCTTCCCCTTCTTCTTCTTCTTCCTCAAAGCAGGATTGGCCAAGCGTTAAAGGTTCTCCCTCGAGCAGAGAGATAAGATAATTATCCTTAGCTCATCACGACGTGTCTTATCATAAGAGAATATAATGCCGTAATTGCCCATATACTACTCCTACTTGCACTTGATTGGTAATTGGGTAATCAGTTTCACTGTGGTCTCCAATTCACACTTTTCTGCTATCCTATGCACCAACGGGAATCCCCTCTATGAAAAATACTTCCGGTTTTTTTTTCTCCGCGTGTTTTAGTGAGTTATTTCCAAATATTCAAGAATAATGACATGTGTCACTGGCCACCTGTATCGTACCCTCACATATTTTTTTTTTTTGCTGCAGTTTATTATCCCTTTCTATCGCCAGTGGCGCGCCTAAACCCTACCTACCTAACATTATTTGTGAATTTTTGAAAAATATTCGGAAAAACATAACGCCCAGATGCTCGCTCGAACCCACACCTGTCAGGCGCCATTGGTTTCTGGCTTGTGGACAAGGCAAGTTAGTCCCGCCTTAGCCCACTTGGCCACAACGCTTGCATAACATAGTCAGTTACTTCGTGTTTTGTGAAGGTTGCGACGGCGAAGCTATGGAAAAACTACAAGAGTCTTCAGGTCTTGTTTCACTTTCTGTCGATGATCGACGCACCTCCGAAGTCGCCACAAATACAGGCCTCTACGATTGTTTTTTTGCATTCTTTCACTGAGCATGTACTTCCTCCACCGTTTTTATACTTATCCCACTCGTTTTCTGGCTCTAACAATCGTCGTTTTTGGCAATTTGTCATATTTAAAAGTCACGCATCAAGCTTTGATAAAAGCAAAACAAGCCAAAGCGGAACTTGGTTTCATATAACCTCGTTTTAATTTATAATGGCGATACCCACGAGTTTTTATGAGAGGTGCCGGAAAGTTGTGAATAGACAGGAATGGTACCACCCACCGAACTGTTGAGATCTCAGTGGTACCAAAGAGCCTATATACTACATATAGTATACATCCTCTTTGGTGGTACTACCACTGGCAGCAGATGAAGGAAGATACACGTCTAGCCTGTCCTCCTATCATTCCCTTTACCCTTTTTCAAGTCTGCTTCGAATCTCAGCGGGGACTGGATGTTTTGCCAACAGGTGTCGACGTTCCGTTATGACTCTTTATACGATGTTCTTAAATTGCCCGGTCGTTTGGTTGGGGGGAAAAAACACCTGCTGATGACCAGCTCAAATAAATGCACAAGCATGTAGGTCATTCACGGTCGCTGAATTGTCCGGGGCGTTTGGCCGTGCGCGTCGAGTCGTTCATTTTGAATTTATTCTTACGAAACCTCCAAATCTGTTGTTTCAAATACTCTGTGATGTATGGATTTAAGTAATACAAAGTTGCAATGACGTAACCGTCTGCTTAAAAGTGTGTTCACACACAGGATGCCAGAAACAGTTGGCCTTTATATACAATGTATAATTGTTTCACCTTGGTATCTAAAGCAATCATTATGTAATATGTAATGTAATGGTATCAATACAGCTGACACCAACAAACGTGGACAAAGTCACTGCATTTCGAGTCGCCGGGATCTGATAACTGGGTTAGGAATTTTGCATCCGCTTGTGCTTTGAACGGGACTTGGTGGCTCTCTGGAACTCAGTAAGTGTGATACTGGTTCCAGGTTCGGTAATGGTTAATTAGCTCACACGGATCGGAGATGCTGTACTGTCTCATCGCGGCATGGAAGACGGACGGTATCAGATAACGTTAGGACTGATGTGGATTCCAGGTTCTCAGGTCAGTCAACACCTTCAGTATCAGTATGAATGGTCTGCTGAGGCATATACGCCTGACTAGATTAGTTTTACAATTAGCCCTCCAAATACATCTCTGACATTCACTGAACCCCACAGCGTAGCTGAGACAACGTAAGCCTTGCGGGTTTCAGCTACTCTGAATGTCACTGAACGTATTGTATAAAAAAAGAAAAAAGAAAAAAAGGTAAAGGTAGTCCCATAGCCTTGTGGCCGTAGGGGAGCGTGATGTTGGAGATCACACTTATTTTGGGCCAGCGTAATGAGGGTGATGCCCATCTCTCTCCCTCGCTGCTTTACCTTCCCCACCCTTAGGTGGTCACAGTTGAGTCAACTGGGGGCGTTGTTATTTGTCGCTTCACGTTTTGCGGTCACCCATCTAAGTGCTAACCGCACTGGACGGTGCTTATAACCTGCGACACAGTAGCGAGTGCTCCAATCACTGCGCTATCCGACACCCCACATCCGAACGTATTGTATTATTATTATTATTATTATTATTATTATTATTATTATTATTATTATTATTATTATTATTATTATTATGCAATTTGAATTCCCACGGCGAAATGCTGACCGGGTGGCAGAGCCTGCTGGCCTACACCCTGATGTATTCTTCAAGCGTACACAGACAGAAAGACTGACCGACAGACAAACATTTATAAAAGGACAGAGCCAGACAAACAAGGATGAAGTAATGAATGCGACAGTGGGGTTTGGTCCAGTAATTTGACTCCAGCCAGAATAATTGTCCGGTAATGACCAAATGTCCGGTCTTTCCATGACCTTTCCAGCTTTTTGTGACCTCTACTAGGAGAGCCTAGCCAACTGAACGTATTATAGACGACACTATAATAATGTTACTGATATTTAAAGTCAATCTGCTGTCATTTACCTACGGGTACTTGGTGTCCGGCATAGACCTCAGTAAATTGAGGCGAACCTCCTCATTCCCACCCACCCTGCGCTGCACGCAGTATTCAAAATTCAAGTTTCAAGATTTAATCCGTTTGCCTCTTTCGGAGTGTTAAGGATGGGACAAAAATACACTTTAAACAAAATTCAGTACATACATTAATAACATAAATAGATTTCAATTTAAAATGAACTGTCACTTTAAAACCTTGAAGTAAAGTGGTGAAATCTAGCCGAAGTCGAATAGTATTAAATTTATATGATAGTGGAGTTGATCATAGACAACGGGTTTTTTTTTCAGCCAGCACGATGTTATGGCGAACTCTTAAAATATAAGAGGGAACGAGATTAAACTTAGAGTAGGCTACTAACTCCGTCAGTGTAACATTCGTGGTTTTCAACAATGTTAAATTTAATTCCGAATACAGTTGATGGTAAACAGATCAGGTGTTACATGTAGTGAATGCCTCAGGTACACGCATATTCATTCCTCCTACTTGATCAACTTGCAATGCATCTTTTTTCTTTTTTTTTTCTTTTTTTTTTTTTTTTTGGGGGGGTGGGGGTGCAAATAATCCAGTGTTGTGACAGCGTAATGGTTAGGATAATGCTTTCTATTTCAATAAATAAAAGTTAATCAGAAAACAGCTTGCAACGTAACCAACCATGAAGAGATCAAATCGGGCGGTCAAAAACAGATAATGAAAAAAACCACCGCCATCTTAATTTTTAAATTAATCAAGAGCATGGATATCAATAAAGAGCGAACAACTTGCACTTATCCTAGTTAGAAAAATAGCGGTACCTATAAAGGGCGAAAAGACAACTAAAGACGGCTAAAGACAACTAAAGACGGCTAAAGACACCTATGTAAAGACAACTAGTTGTCTTTTCGCCCTTTATAGGTACCCCTAAAGACAACTAAAGACAACTGAAGACGGCTAAAGACACCAGGGGTAGAAATTTTAGAGAGAATATAAGGCTACAAACAACTTAAAGAGCTCAAAAACACCTGCCATCTTTGAAAGACATTGGCTATGGCAGAAATTTGTTGCCGCGTAAAAAGTACAACGGATTAAAAAAAAAATAACAATAATATTTTTCAAGTATATTATATAAGATAATTGATTTAGATACAAAGTGAAAGCTGTTCTGGGTGATTGCGTAGTCGGATTTAATGAAAATGCAATGCCCGATTTGAAACTGAGGCTATTGTTGTTTATAGGGTTAGGGTTAGGGGTTAGGGTTAGGATTAGGGTTAGTTGTCTTTAGTTGTCTATACATAGGTGTCTTTAGCCGTCTTTAGTTGTCTTTAGCCGTCTTTAGTTGTCTCCGTCTTTAGTTGTCTTTTCGCCCTTTATAGGTACCGGTCTTTAGTTGTCTTTAGTTGTCTTTAGTAGTCTTTAGCTGTCTTTAGTTGTCTTTAGCTGTCTTTAGTTGTCTTTAGTTGTCTTTTCGCCCTTTATAGGTACCCGAAAATAGGGTTTGTTAGAGCAGACCTTCCAATTTCTATAAGTTACGCAGATATCTGCCCGGTTAGTACTTGAATAGGACCAACAGTGCAGAGAACCGAAACGTCGCACAGCAGACCAAGAGTTGACAATTTTATCTTTCCTGTCCTATTCGAAATATAGAACCTGCTGCACCTGCACGGAAGAGGGATACTTATCGCTTTGTAATGCGATGCCTGTTTGCATTGTATTCTGCACACTCTCGTCGCGGGACGTTAGTGGAAGGCGGGCGAGGCATATTTGTTTAGTTTTGCATTTATTGCACTGAAAGAGAGAGAGAGAGAGAGAGAGAGAGAGAGAGAGAGAGAGAGAGAGAGAGAGAGAGAGAGATGTTAAATTTTCATTTTACGTCTCTTGTGATATATTGTGATTTTAGAGGAAAGAAGTAATAATTAAGTACTGGAATTACAAACGATTCAAAAACAATTTATTTCGAAAAGTGAAGAGTGGCGCATGGCATATCAGTGTGAACAAGCAGAGCGAATTGAGGTTGAAGTATCATTGTGATGGTCATGTCGTCTAGACCTCCCACTGTACTTGGGAATTAAAGTGTACTTCGCGCTCTTCACCGGCACATCAGAAGCAAATCTGGAGACGGCAACGCACTCCCGTTCTTGGACAATTATAATGATGACGATGATGATGATGATGATGATGATGATGATGATGATGATGATGATGATGATGATGATGATGATGATGCTGATATTGATGATAATGATGATGATGATCATCATACTACTACTAAGCTTACTACTACCACTACTACTACTTCTACTACTACTACTCTGGACCTAAAGCAATAATCATGTAATGTAATGTTACTACTACTACTACTACTACTACTACTACTACTACTACTACTACTACTACTACTACTACTACTACTACTACTACTACTACTACTAATTGTTCAGAGAATGTTAAAGTCGCCGAGGGTTTTCTCCGAGTACTCCGGATTCTCCCCTCTCTTCAGTAATGTTCAGATAAAATTCGATTTCCTTCCGTCTTCTCATAGCGACTTGCCTTTACACCACACATGTGAGTGATGAATGTATGTTTGTTGTGTATGTAGGAATGTCTGCAATAATTATGTGAGTGTGTATTTTGTTTACAGATCGCCGCGCTTTTATTTAGACATATTATGCATATAGCATCCATGATGACGATGATGAATATGACAAAATGTGTGCAGTTATAATAATGGCCTGTCTTAACTGGAAGATTGGTGGAGGTTCAAACACTTTTTTTCCCGGTTCTCAGGTCTCGAACCCAGGTTCCTGGACCTTTTTGAACCACTAGGAACGTTCCAATTAAGGCAGACCATGACGGTTTCTGGTCCATTAATTTCTGTAATCATCGCCGTCGGTTTTTCATCCTCAGGTCAACCTTTTCAAACCTCTTTTTCATTCTACAAGTTGAACGACAATGGAAGTGCATATAATTTGTGTAGGGTCAAATGGTAGGTGAGGTGAGTCAGGTAATGAAGCCCACGCTGTGAGTCCAGTGTTCTAAAATGCTTGACAGTCTCGGAAAAAACCCACGACACAACACAAAGAGGACATGAGTCAAGCCTTGTTGAAAAGCGAGAGTGACGTCGTTCTAGTTTTGCAGTACAGTGGTGTTTTTGTTTTATTATAGAAGTAAGTTTTATTTTCCTCGTAATATTTTCGAGTGTAAGGGAGAAAGGCTTTAGGTTTCTCCGTTTTCTCCGACCCAGCTTTATCAGGACTGTGGGTTTTTTTCGGCCGATAAACTGCAAACTTCAATCTCCATTTTTTTTGTCTGCCTTTTGATGGTCATACATTTCAAACAAAAATACGTTAAAAGCCGAAGGAAAATGGAGTGCAAACATGAGAACGGATGTTTTAAAAATAGAGGCCTTGTTTAAGACAATGTCAACAAGCAAGCAAGCCACAAAAATAGGCCCTACTGGTGTTTTTTATGTGTTCCGCTGACACCTGTTTCTGCATTGCGTGCGCTTTCCGTTGTTTTACCGCTGCCGCGGGAAATCATTTTGGAATAATTGTAATTTGCTGTGTAAAGCTATGCGTACAAAAGTCGTCTTTCATTGTTCCAGATTAAATCCGTGGATTAAATCAACCCCTGTTTGGATTACCTGCCAGGTGAGATGTTGTGTAAATTTGTGTATCGTAGAATATAGATTCATCTTGTGGATATGCAAACGTCTTCTTCATGAAATCATAGAAGAGTTTCCTGCGGTTCTTGAATAATTTTATAACATAATGTATTAACAGCGTACAAAACTCAAACCTCTAGCCTACTCCATCTTGCCTTATGCTCGGCCTTTGACCATTTCCTTGAGCTGGTCAGCCAGTGCGTTATAAAAAAAACAATTCTTTTTGTGTGTGTTTGTTTGTCCATGTTGTTTAAGAAACAATTTTGTTAGCGAACATTGGATAACCATGTAAATCTACAAAGGGAACTCATAATTCGGGGTTTAGTTTGTATCGTCTGGTTAATGTCTTTGTAAGTGTGTTCACCAGCGTGTTGATATCCTGTTTTGTGTGTGCGCCGATACACTGCATGTATACGGGCCTATGTTTGTTTCGATATTTATGTCTTGGTTTCAAGTGTTTATATTACGTTGATATCTGTACTGCGTGTATGCATGTTTTAGTTGTTAACAGGCTTACGTGTTAGCTTGACCTATTTGCAGTGTCGGTTTCATAATATCAACGTGATGCTTAACTAAACTCTCCAATTGTGGTGTTTATGTTTTTTGAAATTCAAGAAGCTTAGTTCATTATTTCGTAATGAAAGCCTAAGGCTCTTATTTTAATTAATACCATCATCGTCATTATCATCATCATCATCATCATCATCATCATCATCATCATCATCATCATCATCATCACACTTTTGTCAGCAATGTAGGCGCTCATAGTTAAGACACACACTCAAACCTGCTTTGGCCTAGTTACCTGTTTTAAAAAATGTATTTTAAAAAATTATTATTATTATTATTATTATTATTATTATTATTATTATTATTATTATTATTATTATTATTATTATTATTATTATTATCATTATTATCATTATCATTATTATTATTATTATTATTATTATTATTATTATTATTATTATTATTATTATTATTATTATTATTAATTTAGTCCTTGTCAGCTTCATTTACTTATCAGAGGTGTGGAGATGGAGCGCGGGAGAGAGGAGAAATGGGGAGGAGTACGTGGAGATTGTGCTGAAAGTGGGCGATGGAGGGGTAAACATCAGTATTCAACCGCGGTTGATCTGCCTCCATTCGTTAGGTTTTTGATACTACACGGTACAATGAGCGCATTTGGATTGGAGACAATCCTATGAAAGTGGCGCACCAATGTAGCAAACGCCACTGTATGTGGGAGAGGGAGAGAGAGAGAGAGAGAGAGAGAGAGAGAGAGAGAGAGAGAGAGAGAGAGAGAGAGAGAGAGAGAGAGACCGGACAACCCCCGATCCGCATAAAAGATCTGCTGAAACAACCCTAGTGGTAAAACCGAAAGCTCTCCACCAGCCAGTCACTGTATAATAAAGACATCCCACGCAGGGGACGGCTGAGGCTTCACCCCAACTTATCGAAACCCCGTTTACAAAAACAAAATAGAATACAAACATCATTATAAATTATCAACAAAACACATACATATAAAATGCCTACATTGCTAAATAATAACATCATAGGAAGCCCTAGTGACCACCTGGCAAAAAGCGTCCAATATTCCCAAGCTGATCCAACGGACCTCATACCCAAATAAGGAGTCTTGTCCCGGAAGAGTTTTCAAGAAAAAAGGTAGGAGACTGGGCTAGCGAAGAAGACGATAGTATAGCAGATTGATAGAACAGAGCAGGAATGAAAAAGAGCAAATGAGAAAGACAGCGACAGTGGGAATTTAAAGCACTAAATTTCCAGAAAGTGGGGATACTATTTATACTGAAACCCCCGGCACTCCAACGTGGGAGAGAGAGAAGGCTAAGGGACAGCGTAGTCGATCAATTTTGAGCGACATTTTGGACGTACCGGAGACAGTGTTCGTTTGACATTTATTTACCGAGCGCCACGGAGCGGGATAACTCATACAGCTAAGTCGACCAATTAGGAGGTTTACCAATTATTGCACCGTACATGCGCTCCTAAGGATGAAAAATGCGTGTGATTGGAGTTTACCTAACAGTGATTTTTTTTGTTAGTGTTTTTGTACGCTGCTGTTATATTTGTCATACATATCAGGATTTGCTCAAGAGCAAGTTTGGCATACCCCGTTCTTGTTTGTCCTGAAAATTCGGTATATTCTTTTTCTCTCTCTTTTTATTTAACTTGTCAAACTATAAAGTACTGCAGTTTATAACTGATGTCTTGAAAACATCGGCGGAACTTCTTCTTCTTAGTAATGTGTGAAATCGTTTTTAATTTCATCCCAGGTCAGTGTCCTATTTCAGGTAAGTAGGCCTAACAGTTCACTGATAGGTATCCAGGCTGCTCGTTGCTTAACATCTTGTTACAGAAACTTGTGTACTGACCACTGCGCTTTCACGTCACCGTATTATCGCGGTACGGCATAGCCATAGGCGTTTTCTCACATACGTGTGAGGCTTGGGGTATACTGCCTTTAATACGAATCATGCACGCTTTGGGAAGCACCGCATCTGCCACTGAAGAAAAAAAGACCAGAGCTCTCATTGTTAATTAACAGACAGGCTTCTGTGGTCATTTGTCCAGCTCCATCAAGACTAGGACAGTAGTAATAACTAGCGGTCATCTTGCAGGCGGCGCGGCCTTTGTTCAATGACTAATAGGATGACCGGCAAGTGGACACCCAAGGGCGACTACACAGAGGCCGCTTTGTCCATAATCGATACCCTGGAAGAGAAACGAGGGAGTGCTAAGGAAGAAAAGATTGAATGGATGATTTAATGAGATCAATCATGAATGAAGATTGGTCTGTGGTCTGTTGCATCCTCCTCCCCCGTCCACCCCACCACCGCTACCCCCATCTCCTGCACCCGCACCCATCAGTCTACTAACACTTTTCTCTTTCTTCAATGGCATTATGCTTCTGCTACCCAAGTCCCACTTCCGTAGCTCAGTGGTTATACCGATGACACAGGTTTGAACTCCCTGGTGAGCAAAGCTAACAGTGGCCACTTTTCACCGTCTGATTGCTCTGATGGTTTAGTGTTAATGTAGGTTCCCACCCCTGCCTTCCCTGCCCATGGTTGTCCCCGTCCGCCATATATTATCGCCAATGGTGGATGTAGACGTTAAACTTTCATGTTCGTTCGTTCCCATAATATCTTCATACGCTGATTCTCCCAAAGACGAGACAAAATAAGAGGAAGCATGCATAATTCAAGGTATTCTTCGGACTTTTCAAACAAATTGTCTGTGTTTCTGAGCAATTCTCTTCTTTTTTTCAGTTTAGTGTCCATTGAAGGCACACCTCTTCAAAGAGTCTTTTCGCACACACTTAGCATCAAATCGCAAGTTAAGTGGTTTTCGACCTGATTTTGAGCGACGGAACATTCTGGAACAACCAACCCATACACGATTGTTCCGTTTAAGATTTACTATGTTTCCCGCACCTTCGTCTATGTATTTGCTGTTCACATGGACGTCTTCTTCCATTAACAAACGAATATGACTGGTTTTTCTCTCTAAAGGGCAAGGAGACAGATTGTATGAAATGGCATAAGATCTATTGAAATATTATCATAGCTCAGCTCTCTTCGACTCTTTTGAAGTGTTAAATTAATGAGCTATTTAATGTAAGTGAAGTCAAATAATTTTCTTGCCGAGTGTATGTACAAGGAATATCGAAATCTATTAAACTATTACAAACTAATTGGCCAATTAGGGGCCTAAACATTTAAGCTCAGCAAACCTTTTTGACTAAACTCGTATGTGCCTCAAACTTCATATGGGAGCGATAATATTCCATATCGGTTTAACTCAACAATTGTGATTGATCGATTATTTCTACTCAAACCCAGCTCATTCTAACATTCACCACGGAGGTTATGCACCAATAATTATTTCATTCTCTCCCATTTCATTTTGTTGACCGTTAATTATATGCTAGCCTTGACCTCTCCTGGACAGAGTGATAAGCCCAGGGCATCGAAGACCAAAGACGCAAAGCTTTTCTCTGAAAATCTATGAGTGTCGCCGCATAGCCTGAGAAATAAATTGTTGTTGTGGTTTTTTTCTTTCAGATTGGTGCCTAACTATGCCAGTAGCCCCCCAAAAGTACGAATTACTGTACAATATAATTATTTATATACTTACATAATTATCAAGTCAATCATGTCTTTGTTTTACAAAATAACATTAATACAACCAACAACATGGAAAATACAGAATACAGATAGGATTTTTATTTTTTTTTATTTTTAGGACATAACAGTTATCCACAGCAGACTATCTTCCACGCATGCAATCTAGGAACAAAGATGATTCCATCCCCTCCTTGCGCAAATCCACAACCCCGCCCCAACCCTCCTCTCCCACAAACCTTCACCCAACACCCCCTCCATCACCATTACTGCAGATTTGACGCCATTTACCGCAGGCAAGGCCCTGACCGCACCGCCCGCCCAACAGTAGCTCTGTCGCCAAGGTAACAAGGCAGATATATTCGTGAAGCACGTTTCTTCGATTTATTTCACAAAGTTATATACCAAACACGGTGAGCAGACACATAGATAAGCCGGACATTACCCATCTATACGTATCATGTAATTTTATGTGAATAAATGCGCAGCAAGTCTTTCTTTTTTCATTGTGGATTACATGTGCTTTTGCTTCAAGACATTCAGGTAGGTAATTAAAACTATACATGGTTCCTTTAGCTGTAGGTATTTGAACCACAATGAACAGAAATGAATAAGTATGCAAACGGCCTAAAATAGATTTTCGCCGTTTTATTTTCAATATTAATGTTGAAATATATTTCCTATCCATATTATTTCTCTTTCTGATTAGATTCTTCTTGTTGTGGTTGTGGTTCTTTTTCTTCTTTTTCTTCGTCTTCTTCTTCTTCTTCTTCTTCTTCTTCTTCTTCTTCTTGTTCTTCTTCTTGTTCTTGTTCTTCTTGTTCTTCTTCTTGTTCTTGTTCTTCTTGTTCTTCTTCTTCTTCTTGTCGTTGTTCTTCTTGTTCTTTTCCTTGTTCTTCTTCTTCTTGTTCTTGTTCTTCTTCTTGTTCTTCTTCTTCTTGTTCTTTTTCTTGTTCTTCTTCTTCTTGTTCTTCTTCTTCTTCTGCTGCTTCTTCTTCTTTCTTGTTGTTGTTGTTGTTGTTGTTGTAGTTCTTCTTCTTCTTCTTCTTCTTCTTCTTCTTCTTCTTCTTCTTCTTCTTCTCGTCACCTCCTCTTCCTTTTTCTACCTTACCCTTATCAATCTCTTTTTTATCCTCTTTCTTCCTCCTCTTTCTTGGTCGGCTCCTCTTCTCTTTCCTTTTTTTTGTCTCCTCTTCCTCGTCTTCTTCTCCTTCCGCCTTCTTAGCCTGAGTAAAGGCTGCGTGCTGACCAGAGTGGTATGGTAGCCTGAGGCCAAAGTGTCAAATTAGCCATTCGGACATCGCTAGCAGCTGATGTCCACTCCGCTGTAGTGGACACTGTTTCCGTCGATTAGTTTTTGTATTGACTCCCCAAGCGTGCGAGACAGCCTTGGACATTTCTTACGACTGCAGTAAAAGACTCTTTATCTGTCTGTCATTTTCTGTCTGTCTGTCTGTCTTTCTCTCTCTCTCTCTCTCTCTCTCTCTCTCTCTCTCTCTCTCTCTCTCTCTCTCTCTCTCTCTCTCTCTCTCTGTTGTCTATGTCTGTCTGTCTGTCTCACTTTCTCTCTCCTTCTCTATCTCACACACACACACACACACACACACACACACACACACACACAACCCCCCCCCCACACACACACTCTCTCTCTCTCTCTCTCTTCTCTCTCGTTGTTTTTTTTTATTTGACTCCAGCTCTCTGTATTCCTACTATTTATTTATTTATTTATTTATTTATTTATTTATTTATTTATTTATTTATTTATTTATTTATTCCTACCATTATAATTATGTTTGTAGTATGAAGCACCCTAATTATGTTTGACCATGCATGTAAGAAAGTCGGCTACTTTTTCATTCGACATTGCAGGCTTCTTACTGTGGTTTTGTTACTCATTCCCTGGTTTTGTATTACGTTAACTTCAGTTCTCTGCTTCGAATGTTAGTTGCATTGCCTGGATTGGTTTCAGCTTATTTTACGCTGGAAGAATGCTTATCCTACAATAGTTGTTTTACTTTGAAACGTTTGATAGTTTGTAATTTTATTTTATTTTATTATTATGATTTAATCAATACTCTTTTTATTGTGTTATTTTTTAAAACTCATTTCTTTCTAGGTATTTTTGTCTCCTTTTATAGACATATGCAGCTCCTAAATATTCTTCTTGTTGTTGTTTGTTGTTGTTGTTTTTGTTGTTGTTGTTGTTGTTGATCTTCTTCTTCTTCTTCTTCTTCTTCTTCTTCTTCTTCTTCTTCGTCGTCGTCGTCGTCGTCGTCGTCGAAGTCTTCTTCTTCTTCTTCTTGTTTTGCTGTTGTTGTCGATGATTGTTATTGTCATTGGTTTTGTTTATTGTCGTCATCGTTGTCGTCATCCTCGTTGTTGTTGTTTTTATTGTTCTCGTTCTTCTTGTCTTCTTGTTGTTATTCTTCTTCCTTTATTTCATTCTTTTTTTTTCTGTCCGTTTTTCTTCTTCTGTTCTTTCTTTCTTTCTTTCTTTCTTTCTTTTTCTTTCTATCTATCTTTCTTTCTTTCTTCTTCGTTCTCTTCTTTTCTTCTTTCCTTCCTTCTTTCCTTTCTTTCTATCTTTCTTTCTTTCCTTCTTCTTCTTCTTCTTCTTCTTCTTCTTCTTCTTCTTCTTCTTCTTCTTCGCTAGTTGTTTTTTTCTTCTCTGTTGTAATTATGTATCTTTTTTCTTCATCATTTGTCTGCATCGTGTTTTTTTTTCTCTCTCCTAGTGGCGTTAGTCTTTAAGAAACACAGTGATTAGGTGTTAAAGTACCACCCACCCTATCTTTCAGGGTTCCACTCTCGCTGCTGTGGCGACTTCTACACTCTCTCATAATAGTAAAATATTCTGGGAGCGAAGCTACAGCAGTCTCCTCACATGCTCAACAAAAGAATATTAAAGAGCTCATCACTTGTTATCTTTCCGCCCGATTAGAGAGCCCTGCGTCACGCACGTGTGACTTTACCGCTCCTGCTACTGTACTTAGTAGCCTACTGTTTTGTCCAGTTTGCTACCGTCTGTACAATGCCAGCCCTGGTTGCAGTCGCTGTTCGCTGCTCGCTCGTCAGTTGTAAATGTGGCAGACTCAAGATGCATGGACTGCTAGTTACGGAGAAACATGCTGAGTTTGTTATTTAGGCTTGGAGACAGCTATAGAAAGAAAGTATCCAAAATACATTAGAGTGTATTATTCTATCGACAGTATATTACAGTGTATTATTCTATCGAAAATAACCAATTGCAACATCTGCGAAAAGTACATTGCAGCTGTATATTGCAGCTGTATACTGCAGCTATATATTGCATATATATATATATATATATATATATATATATATATATATATATATATATATATATATATATATATATATATACTAGTTATCTTAAGCTGCAAGTGAAGCAAATACTGATAATTATTTAACACTATGGATTACCTAGCCGTATCTCTGCAAATTACACAGAACACGTGTTAATTTCAATTATCTCGTGATACTGGTAACTTTCGGTTTTGATGCTAGTAGGCCGTCATACAAGTCCTTTGGGTATGGTTAAATAATTAGATAAAAAGTCATCTGGGTATGTTTAAATGATTACATAAAAAAGTCCTTTGGCTATGGTTAAATGATTACATAAAAAGTCCTTTGGGTATTGTTAAATAAATATTTTTTTTAATGTCCTTTAGCTATGGTTAAATGATTAGATAAAAAGTTCTTTGACTATGGTTAAGTGAAAGACAAAATGGTTTCACCAGTTGCTGCCACACGCATGAAAGGAATTTGGAAAGGTTTTACCCTGAAAGACGATTTAGAAAATGTGTGTGGGAGGAGGCTTCTACTTTTGTATCATCATCATCATCATCATCATCATCATCATCATCATCATCATCATCATCATCATCATCATCATCATCGTCGTCGTCATCATTTTTCTTCTTCTTCTTCTTCTTCTTCTTCTTCTTCTTCTTCTTTATCTTCTTCTTCTTCTACGATGAAATATACAATGTAGCTGTGAAGCCCTGCGTAGTTTGAATTGATTTTATTACAGTTCTGCCTGCATCTTACAAGTATCATCATCATCATCATCATCATCATCATCATCATCATCATCATCATCATCATCATCATCATCATCATCATCAACATCATCATCATCAGTTCGCACACCATTTGGCTTTAGTTTATCCAGTCGTTGCTTGTTTTTCTGTGCTTGTTTCCTCGCCCTGCCTTTTACGCGACTTAGCGGCCAAAGTTGAACAAACATCGCTAATAGAAGAAGCCACTTGTTTATGTCTTGTACGCAGCTAATTAAGCCGTAAGGTAGCGAGGTAAAAGATAAAGGTGTCCCCGCACCCTTCCGGTCGTTGGGGAGGGAAGCGTTGGGTACCTTCCTTTTCTCTAGGCCAGCTTAATAAGGGCGGTGTCTATCTCCTCTCCCTCGCCGCTTTACCTTCCCCGGTTCTCAACCGATCCAGGCACCCATCCACAGCTGGGTGGACTGGGGTGTGTGGTGCGCTTGTTTCCATCTTTTTGTGTCGTTTGGTGGTTGCTTTCCAAGCACGGTCACCCGTCCAAGTACTAACACAAGCCACCACACTACTGCGCTGCCCAGTTGTAGGAGGGAGTACGCGTGGACGTGTAGATGGGTGTTGAGGGTGAGGTAGTACCAGAGCCTGTTGGCTTGAGGATACGCTCCTAAATATTTTTTTTTACATGGACTTCGTGGTCTGATTGACCTAGTTTGTGCGGATGCATTACTAGAGTTTGTTGCAACACCTGTGATCACAGCACAGCCCATATTCTGCCAATGTGCTGCATAATAATAATAATATAATAATAATAATAATAATAATAATAATAATAATAATAATAATAATAATAATAATAATAATAATAATACAGGATGCTATGTACGCGCCTTTCCCCAAGGCTCAAAGCGCGGCGATCTATACCAACATACACGCTCACCTGTCTCATTTACCCTCACACACACCAAATACACATACATCACTCAAACAGGTGGTGTAAAGGCAGGGAGATCGCTATTAGAAGACGGAAGAAAATCGAATTTTTATTTTTGAAATTTTTATATTGACTGCATCCTGTACCATTATTGAGGGGAGGGAGGAAACCGGAGTGCCCGGAGAAAACCCTCGGTGACCTCAATAGTCTCGTACCTAAGTCACATACGTTCGCCCCTTGCGGGAATCGAACCCGCGACCTTCGGCATAGGAAACCGGCGACTTATCCATTGTGCCACGAGGCAGTTATTATCGTCGCACCTGTATCATGCAGGTGTGATCCCACAGGAACTACAAATCTACAGAAAAGGCAATTTAAGTAACGCGAAAGTCGGGAAGGCCAAATTCGCGCGGAATCTGAAGGAAACATGCATCATCTTGAACACCTTTCACCTCCCAACTCCTCCAAGTTAATTCATGTCCTAACTTTCTAAAATCACTTCGATGAAAAGGACGCAAAATGAAATAAACATTTATATATTCTACGTAGTAATCAGAACAGGGCGCAAGTAGCGGGTTTTCCAAGCAGGCAGTTTCGGTGTCTGGAGCGAAGAGTATAGCTACCCCGCAAATGCGCAACAGCATTCTACTTACTAAAATGTATGCGAAAGTTCTTTTTAACCTGCATTTTCCCATTAAGATCATTGGCAATAGCGTGTCGGTAGTATCTTTAGCGAGGTATTTTTTTACTGCAATGTCGGCGTGGCCTTAGTTGCACTGAACTAAATAAATTTCTTTTAGATCAGTGCCTTAGTTGCCACATTGCCTAGCTGAGACTCAGAGATTTACGCTACCTCTCCACTCAGCGGAGCGACGAACTTGAGACTCTGCTAGTCTCAGTTACGCAGTATGCTTATGGTTCTTCATTCCTTAAGTAACGTGCACACAGTTTCCAGGGTCTGTGGTGGCATATGAAATGGCTGACATATTTTCCTTATCATCGTAGGACCATTTTTGAAGTCCATTAGTGCATCGTCGCCGGCAAGTATCTTGTGTATTTTGTTGAGCAGTGGGCAGAGCAGATACTGATCATGCTCCTAAGTCGTCAACGACTCTTTATCGACTGAAAAGGGGCACCTCCCGAAGACTTACTGTGGGTAATTCATAACCTGCGTGTTTGTGTGCACTTCCTTTCCCTCGCTTGCATGACCCTTTTTCGAAAACCTATAAAATGTATGTAGCCGAGCGGAGTTATTTTGACTCCCGTCTCTCGGCCACGACCTTGAGAACATTGCTCCACCCGAGCTGATATTTTCATTTTATCCCTCAAAAGAGGGACATAAAAATATTTGCCCTGCAAGGCGGTGAAGCGTGGTTGGGAGTACCGGATTGCCGGCTACTAGTGCCATGCACTCTACTGCAAAGTCGCTGCCACCGACCTGCATAAAATGCCTGCCGACAATGTGGTCCCGCTCGCCACCAAAAGCAGCAGGCGAATGGTCAGCCGGGGAGAACAAATGTCGTGTCGCCTTGTCCTGCGTAACCCAATGGCATACCCAAAGGATTCTGCAAAGCAGGAGCCACCCAAGGCTAGTCTAACCAAGAAAATCAAGGTAGACAATTTCTCTCCCAAGCCTCAACCAGTCGCCTCCCTTTCCGCTACATGTAAAAGATCGCAAAACCTCACTACTTCTTCTTCTTCTCTTCTTCTTCTTCTTCTTCTTCTTCTTCTTCTTCTTCTTTTTCTTCTCTTCATTTCTCTTTGACCTCGTTTCTCTTTTCTTCTGTGTCTTTCTTACATTTGGATCATTTTCCCTTTCTTTTTCATTCTTTTCTGTTCCTCTTTCTCCTCTTCTCCTGTCTGTAGAAAATGAAGTCAACATGTTGTTAATATAATCTATTCATATTATGTGCATTTTTATCAAGATAGCGATATGATTTGATCATTATTCTCTTTTATTCCTTGTTGATTGTATTACACTGTAATTTCTTGTAAAAAATATAAAGTCTTATCTTATCTTTTATCTAATCTACTTACAATGCGACAGCCCTTAGACTCACATGCATGTTCAGATCTATCATAATTAACTGACCTCCTCCTTCTCTTCCTTGTCCTTCTTCCTCTGCCTCCCTCACCCCCCACCCCCTCACCACCAACACCCAACTCCTTTACGCCTTCTCGTTTATTTAAAAAAAACAACATAGAAATCTAGACGTCATACTGTTAAATCTACAATCTGACACACCTGGATGCAGGTGCTTTCGGTCCAAGGAGCTATCAGTGATGACTAATGTCCTCTCCCCCCCCTACCCCTCTTCCTCTTCATCCTCTTTATCTTTGTTCGTAACTCTTACTCGACTAGTCTAATTAGAAAACATGAATATCTCAAATGTCGTAAATAGAAATTAATCTAAATTGTGACGTGCCCAGCTACTAGATGCACGTGCCTTATTGAAGAAACAAAAAAAAAATCACAATAAACTATTATTTTTTGCTATCGATTTCTTTTATTTAATCGTTCTTATATAGCGCTTTTCCCAGCCCAAAAGCTGCTCAAGGCGCTGGCCGTTACAGGGTCTAACTGAAGCCGCCCGAGACGCCCACTTGCCGCCTTTGGGCGCATAGTCTGACGCCCAGACCACTGAGCACAATCCGGAGATGGGGAGAAGGGACCTAGCGCGTGCTGTGTATTTGTGTAGCCGGCACTCAGCCGTGTAGGACATGGGCGTCAGGATCTTTAAAGTCCATGCCATGGGATGCGTGCGTGCACAGACTAGACAGCGGTTTATGCTCTCATCCGAAGGAATACTTTCGTCTTCCTGCTTTTTCTTCTTCCGTCTGCTTTTCTTCACGCTCTGTTTCACCCAATGTATTAGAAAGCTAAGAAAATGTTGACCTTTGTATAGAAGCATTGCATCTTCTTTGTGCTCTGCAATGGTACAGTATGACTATTTATTTTTCTTCCTTCTTCACCCTTTCCCTCCTTTATCTCCCTTTCCTCGTTCTTCTCTCTCTTCTCACTTATTACTGAGAAAACGTGTGTACGTAGAACGTCGTTAAAAAAAACATTAGTCTGTAATCTGACATGCCTAAATGCACGTGCTTTCTGAAATGGCTATCATTATTATGTCTGGCTAATTAGAATCGGGAGAGCTTGTAGGATGTAGGATGATGCATCGTCGTCCGGAGGCTGAGTGCAAGAAGAAGAAGAAGAAGAAGAAGAAGAAGAAGAAGAAGAAGAAGAAGAAGAAGAAGAAGAAGAAGAACAAAAAGAATAGGAGGAGGAGGAGAACAAGAAGATGATAGGAGGAGAAGGATGAAGATGATGGCGACGACGATGACGACGACGACGACGACGATGATGATGATGATGATGATGATGAAGATGATGATGATGATGATGATGATGATGATGATGATGATGATGATGATGATGATGATGATGATGATGATGATCTCGTCCATGCAAAAATGTCAATCTGGTTTCCGTTGAACGTCTAGATTCAGTAGTGTGTTGCCTTAATTACTACGCTTTGGCGCCACCCTGGCAAAATCTACTTGACACAATTATCAGTTGTTTCCGGAGCGTTAATATCTTGACAGCCATTTTACCGTCGTTGTGTGGTCAAGATGCTCTCTAATTTCTCGACATCCAATAAACGACCGTACCGGAACTGTCATCGCCGAGATCAAATTCGATCTGGAATATCCTCATGCTATCATCGTACCCGTTTTCAAAGGTTTCGAGTTTCTTTGACAATCTGTTGTGGTAGCATGAACTTTGCGAATTAATCTTTTGAAGTACAATCATGATACTGTTTGTATCTTTAATGTTATATGGCGTTACGTTGATTAGATTAAAGTCCCCGGACACTTGCGCATATATGGGACGTTACAATAATCACATGGTTAACATGTTCAGGACCAGGATAAAAATGGAAAGTCATCCATTACATAACTAAGTAAAACTACTAAAAGATTATAACACGCTAATACGGCGTGAGAGTTAAAAGGGCAAAAGGGCCTAAGTCCAAAACTATGCCCAAGGAAATCATCTAAAGTACAAGTTAAAAGGTTAAACACGGGGAAGCAAGACGCTCACAACGCGTGAATATAAGGGCATGGTGAAAAAACATCACAACACATCCCAGCATACCTCGACGGAAGTAAAACAACCAAGGTATGGGGCAGGGGGGGGGGTGAACAAGACCACCACCCTACCACCTCTCCGTGGACATATACTAAAAAGAACACAGGGGAGGCAGATGACTTAAAACATCATCAATATAACAAGCCACCCACAAATGTTGTATGGCGTATCTTCAGTTTCTGTAATATCGTCAGTATCACTATGATCAGAGTCGTTCTACAATATCATCAAGCTTTTAAACCTACCCGTTATCCAGAACATCTCCCGCTGTCGTAACAACACGAGTTTGAGATTATTATTATTTTTGCCGTTTCCATGCAATAAGCTCACGAGAGAGGGAGAGAATGTTTATTCGGTAGTTTAAAAGCATACACAATGTTGTTTATTGTTTGTTATAGTATTTTATGTTATTAATTTGCCTTGGTATCTTCACACCCTTTGATGATGGCTCTAAAGGATCCGTTGCTCACCAACGGTGGTCTAATGGTAGAGCTTTGGATTGCGGATCTGAAGGTCCCGTGTTCGAGCCCAGGCCGGGGCATTGTGTTGTGTCCTTGGGAAAGACACTTTACTCCCGTTTCCTACTCCTTCGGATGAGAGTATAAACCGAGGTCTAGTCTGTGTCGCATACATTCCATCATAACGGACTTTAAAGATCCTGACGCTCATGTCGTAGACGGGTGAGTGCCGGTGACAAGAACACACCCAGCATACACCTAGGTCCTTCTCCCCCATCCCTGGCTGCTCAGGATTGTGCTCGGTTGTCTGGAGCGTTATTACAATGCGCCCAAAGGCTGCAAGTTGGCACCTTCCCGTATCGGGCAGCGCCTTGAGTCGCCAAGTACGGCGAGATATGTGCGCTATAAAAATCCTCGATAATAAAAAAATAATAAAGTGTGCCGATTGCCTGGAAGGGCGTCTATCTCGAATTCAGTGGAGTACATTTTATCATAGCTACATTTTTACAGTGAAGCCTAACGCCATTACAAAAAAAGAAACTCGGTCTTTCTGTCAAAAGCTTTCCATCGCACGGACTTTAAAGATCCTGACCCTCAAGTCGTACACGGGTGCGAGTGCCCGCTACACAAATACATCCAGCAAGCACTATGTCCTTATAACCCCCGTCCTCGGTCGCTCAGGATTGTGCTCAGCTTTCTGCCTAAGGCTGCAAGTGGGCGTCTCGGACAGCTTGAGTTAGATCCTGTATCGGCCAGCGCCTTGAGCAGCTCTTGGGCTGGAAAAGCGCTGAGGGTAAATGCAATTTATTTATTAATTTTATATATATATATATATCTTTATTTCTTTATTTATGTATTTATTATTTATTTATATATATATAAATTAAATAAATAAAGTACAAAGTGAAAATCTCCAACCGCAATGACAGCAAGGAGTTTTAGTTAAGAGGATCAAGCAACAACAACAACAACAACAACAACTACTACTACTACTACTACTACTACTACTACTACTACTACTACTACTACTACTACTACTACTACTACTACTACTACTATTCCTTCTCCTACTACTACTACTACAAGTGCAGGTAAAGTCAGTTTCAGTTAAGAGGATCAAGCAGCAACAACAACAACAACAACTACTACTACTACTACTACTACTACTACTACTACTACTACTACTACTACTATTCCTCCTCCTCCTACTACTACTACAAGTGCAGGTAAAGTAAGTTTCAGTTAAGAGGATCAAGCAGCAACAACAACAACTACTACTACTACTACTACTACTACTACTACTACTACTACTACTACTACTACTACTACAAGTGCAGGTAAAATCTGTTTACATAGCAGCGAACACGTATTCTGTCTTGTATTGGATACTGGTGTATCTTGAGAGCTAGTCAGCGTGGTATCATTAGCACAACTGAAGGACGATAAGCTTACTACCCGGGTTGAAACTCCCATGAACGCTTTTGGCAAGGTTCTGGATGTCAGTTTTTTAATCACAGTAGCCACGGCGACTAGCCAATTAACAGGCAATTTAATTTTGTGGTTGCCAAGATACCCTTGTGGCCTCGGCGTTGTTTGATGCCTCGAGCCTGGTTTCACCGTTTTGTCGGTTGATTGGTTGTGTGTGTGTGTGTGTGTGTGCGTGTGTGTGTGGGCATGTAGAAACGACGTTAGAGTGACACACTCATGGAACTCCACATGGTTTCTTTTGACTTTTTTGGAAGGCCGCCCTATTTTGACGTCAACTTAGTTCCCTGCTGAGTTAGAGCTGTTTTAGGCATAGGGTTAGGTTAAGGGTTAGGGTTAGGGTTAGGGTTTGGGTTAGGGGTTAGGGTTAGGGTTAGGGATAGGTTCAAAAATCTGAAAATGTCAAAATAATGTCACGAGAATGAAAAGTGTGTCAAAATAATCCCTGTTTTTTTCACAACAGTCATCATAATGTCGTTTTTACAAAAATGTGTGTGTGTGTGTGTGTGTGTTTTTAATAGCGTTTTAGCTTTTGTTTCTTCCCGGTTCGTTATGTAGATATTCATTAATTTTTTATATTTTACAAGCATTGCCTGAAAGGACAGGTTAACACAGTGAGTGACATGAATTATTCATAATTTCTGAAGTTCAGTGTCAGTAGTATGTACATAACATAGAAATGTCAGGCAAGTTTTAAGTCAGAGTAGCATCGCATTAATACAACATTGACGAATGAATAATTCAGTAACAAAAAAATCCTCATTTGGTTATTGCAACACTTTACGTAACAAAGACTTAGTCAGTTTGTTTGTTGGTCCTTTCCGATTCTGTAATTTTTCTTGCGTCTGTCAAATGTCTGTGTATAAAAATGGGGTCAGTAAATCATGTGTATCTTGTAGCTTGTATCATTGTGCAATTTCATTTCTAAATCCTTCAAATCTAAACGGCCGGAAAAGAAAAACAAAATTCAATACCGGGTTTACAGTCTATAATCTGTTACGCTAGACTCACTTTGAAAATGCTTCATGGTGAAGAGACCGGACAATTGTCATATTTATTTTAATTTATTTTTTATTTTTTATTTTATTTTATTTACCCAGAAGCGAAAAAAGGCCAAAAACAGCAAGTCTTTGCTAACACGTTACGTTACGTAGGTAGATTAAAGTCCCCGGACACATAGCGTATAGGGGACAGACCAACAACACCTACAACCTTTTTATGTAACGGAATCGAGCTTCGCATTTTCTAACGAGGGACGGAGCCGACCGCAAAGGATAAAGCAGGCTCAGAGTACACTGTGTAGCTGGGACTTGCTGATGCGTACGTTGGCATCTCCACTAACACTAGTACTTGCTAGAGGTTGTAGGCGAGTCTCAGCTGCTCTGTGTGGACTAACTTCCTATCCGCCATACATGCAGCGCGCGTGTTAACGTGAGTATCTGAGACCCCACTGTACATGTCGTAGTAGCATGGTTTGCAGGGAAGGTTTGTGATATACAGCTTTGTGAAACTCAAGTCTGCCAGAGGGGACAATTTCCACTCCAACGGAACAACCGCAGTAGCAGCAGCAGTAGGAGAGGCGGCGGCAGCAGCTGAGAGAGAGAGAGAGAGAGTGAGAGAGAGAGAGAGAGAGAGAGAGAGAGAGAGAGTAGCTTCCGCAATCTTTTCTCTTGTCAACGTCAGCTCCCACCCGGACCACCCCATTCTCTCTCTCTCTCTCTCTCTCTCTCTCTCTCTCTCTCTCTCTCTCTCTCTCTCTCTCTCTTCTCTCTCTCTCTCTCTTCTCTCTCTCGCATCATAATAATAATAATAATAATAATAATAATAATAATAATAATAATTGTTGCTGTTCGTGCTTTTTCTTCTAACTAAAACTCAAAGAGCGGCGATCTGTAACCAGAGTACACGCCCCCAAATGTTATACACACTTTAACACACAACACAACAAAAACACATTCGTCTAGGGGAATCGCTTATTAGGCGGCGGATAGGAAATCAGTTTTTATATTTTGAAATGTACAATAGTTAAGGGAGAAAGGAAACCGGAGAAGTCCGAGAAAACCCTCGGTGACCCGCATAAATCTCACTCATACCTATCCTATCCTATCTTATACCGTAACTCGGAGGTCGTAGAGGTCGTTTAACCAGCATACTCCATCTTTCCCTGTCCTCAGCAACCCTGATTGTTTCGGTCAGTGTCAAACCAGTCCATTCTCGAATGTGGTCCTCCCACCTCTTTTTTGGTCTCCCTCTTCTTCTACCTCCTTGCACTGTGCCTTGCAGGATGGTCTTTTCAAGACCTGATGATCTGGTGACGTGGCCATACCATCGGAGTTTCCGTTTCTTCACCACTGTAAGCAGGTCATCGTGTTGTCCAATGGCTTGTGTGATGGTCTTTTGGACGTCGTCGTTGGTGATATGTTGGGTATAGGAAAAGCCCAGAAGTCTTCTGTAGCACCTTATCTCCATGCTTTGTATTCTTCGTTGTAGATCTGCTGTGAGGGTCCATGTTTCGCAAGCATATAGGAAGATGGAGATGACAAAGGAGCGCAGCAGTTTTACTTTGGAATGTTCACTGATGGTACTGTCTTTCCTACCTGGCTTCAACCTAACAAGTTAAATATTTCATCCTCGGTGGGGATCGAACCCACACCTTTAGGGATTGGAGGAGCTTTGGTATTGTACACCATGGTGTTATCTACTTTTATGCTACATGCTTCACCTCATACCCATGCTCTCTCCCTCTCTATCTATCTCACTCTCTCTCTCTCTCTCACTCTCTCTCTCTGTCACGACAAGAGCATGCTAGAGAAAATTAATAGGCAGAAATGGTTTATGACATAGTTCTTTGTTGTTTATTTCTTCTTCTTTATTTTATTTATGTATTTATTTTGTATTATTATTATTATTATTATTATTATTATTATTATTATTATTATTATTATTATTATTGTTATTTATTTTTACATTTAGAAACCGGATGTCTTGAAAGAAAATAATGCAAAATAGACAGTTGTGTGTGTTGTGTAAGAATGCTGGTGTCCGAGAGAAAATTATGCAAGATTTACATATATAGATGCGTGTTAAAATGAATGTGTTTACTTGGAAAATGGTTGTAAGATAGCAAGATCTGTTATGCTAGAACATGTGTTTGAGAGAAAATGATACTAGATTGACAGATGTGTGTTAAAATGCAGGTGTTTAATAAAATGTTTGCGGATGGACAGATTGATGTCAGAAAGCAGTGTGTATGAGAACACGATACGAATGGACAGATAGTTGTGGGTAAAGATGCATATGTTTGTGAGAAAATGATGTAATGAAGATAGTATGTTGCATTTAAGAATAAGGGAGAGACTGAGTAGAGATTTGACAGAAAAATGATGCTAGAAAGTTCAATAACAGCGAGAATTAAAAACATGCGTTTGGGAGAAAATGAGAAAGGATAGATGTGGTATAAGGGCATTTGTGTGTGTGTCGTATACATCTTGTGTTAACTTACTGTTAGAAATGTTTGTTTGTTTTGTTTTGTTTTGTTGTTTTTTTTTAACTGGTTTTTACTCAATCGTATTTAAATCATGGACCGATTTTAAGGACGCGTACTTTGTGTTTGTACATTTATGAGGCGTTTCATTGTTGGGTTTTAATGGGGCCTGTGGCCTTGAAATGAACAATGTATTGTTTATTCAATAAAATGTCTTACGTCTTACGTCTTACGTCTCTCTCTCTCTGTCACCTTCTCCCTCTCTGTCACTGTCTCCCCCTCTCTCGCTCTGTCTTAACTGCTCATGCTCTCAGACTCGATCTCATGTCTTTCACTCCTCATGTATCAAGTCAGCGCTTCTGTGTTTTTCAGCCTTTTTCAGTAAAACGCCACGCACGCGCTCTCTCCCTCTCTCTCTCTCGCTTCTCAGCCTCTAGCTCTCTGTCCCTGTCGATTCAGCCTCCCAGTAAAAGTTGCGTTTTCCATTCTGGTCTCAGTGCGTGTCAGATTCAGCCAAAGTGCTGTTTGGTTTCCAGCAGCATTGCAGAGATGCCGTGTTGAGTGAGGTCTGTTTTGTGGGATTTCTCTACAAACGGGGCTGGAATAGTTGTTTTGCCTGGCGATGTGACGAGTGTTTAAAGTGAACAAATCTGGATTTTCGTGCAGTTTTGCCTTTGTTTTTGTTCTTGTTCAAAACAGTTAGTTTTCACATCGTCACATGCAAACTTTGATAGACTTGTGCATACATGTGTATGTTTAAAACGATTTTAATTTGAATGAGGATAGTCTATTTACTTCATACATCTAACTGGTTAGTTGCTGTGTGTGTGGTTAAGTTGTCATTATATCTGTAATTTTTTTTAAATATTATATCATTGATGATTGTTTGATTAAACTATGCATATACGTCTTGCCTATTGTGTTCGTTAGTTAGGCTAGTTAGTTAATTGACACATCATCACATGCGAAATTTGTGCATGTTGTTTGCGTCAAAATGTTTCAATACAACTTCATCATCATATTGCTGTAACTGTAACATATAGCTGTAACCTGTAACATAACGATGTAACATGAAGTATGTATGGTTTCATTTTATGTCATTAATTTTGACCTAACTCTTGAGCTGTACAAGCACTTTATCAGAAGGATTAAATAAATAAATATATCATGATTTCATTACATATTTCGTTGATGCTGAACGTGAAGAAACAATTGCTTAAATGTAATAGGACGAAAATAAATACTAATAAAGGATAATTATTATTAGCTAATGCTTATTTAAGCGAGTGGTAAGATATCACGGTTAGAGTTAATTATTGTCCATGGGTTGTAATCAGGAAGCAGTTACACAGTGGGTAAATCCGCGAGCAGTGGGTATTAATTCCGTACCCTACTGTACGGTTTCGCGGATTTATCCTTTGAATAGGATTTATCCGCGAAACCGTACAGTAGGGTACGGAATTAATACCCACTGCTCGCGGATTTATCCACCGGGTAAATGCTTACTGAACACCAACCCCAGGACTACTAGGAATTTTGTACTGTAAGTGTAAGTGTCAAAATAACAGATTTATATTCGGTTCAACATTTTTTTTCAAGTTTAAATGATGATCCTTAAATTCCAAAGGAAAAATATCATTCAGATCCACTGTGCCTCTCAATGTCACGGTCGGTATGGTTGCCGTGTTTACGTCATGTCAAGTTAATCTAAGCCAGCACACACCTATATCCTGTGCATATCATTATAGATATCCTGCTACGTTTTAGTGGGTGTGAGTTATATTAAGGCCCTAGGAAGTTAAACATTCGTCATTTTGCAGTGGATTGTGTGCAACACTTTACATTTGTGAAGAGGAGGTATGCTTGAACCTCCTTTGAATCAGTTACTTAATTATAATTAATTAATTACTTGTAAAGCGCGTGAATAACATCTGTGAGGTAGTTACGAATAATTTTCTTGGAATTGTAAGTATGCACTAGGAAATTTTTTTGCTGTTAGATTTCAATGTAATATTGCCATTTGGAATTATGGTTTTAATATTTGAAAATACTTTGAAATAGTCGAGAATCAGAACGAGCCACATGTTGGTCGGTCGGTCTGTTGAGCGTCGTATCTCATGAATCACTGGATATTCAACTATTAGTGCGAGCCTCTGGAAGTATATTTGAATGGCTTGCCATCATCTTCTGCAAGAAACAGTGATTTCGACTACCTGTTGTGACATTATGTCACCAAGCTTAATAATATTGAAATACCAGCACTTGCAATTAAACATGCTGAATACTTTTTTTTTAACACAGGGCGTTTTTCTATAAGAAATAGTAGAGGTACCCATGCTCAAGTTACACTAGAAATGTTGCTTTAAAGAGATATATTTTATATTCCTACTATCTGTTGCGACGTTCTGATGATTTAATGTGGCATCTGTGCAGCTTTGGTACATGTAATTTGAACAGAAACAAATATTTGCTTATGACACTGTAGTGTAGTACATACTTACGTGAAAACAAATTATAACGAGATTGTTCTGTGTTAAACTGTTAGAGAAGTTGTAAATGGCCTTGTACATAATCATTATTTAAATTTTATCATGCTTGTATTTGAAAGCCGTGTCTCGGTTTGTGTTGTTGCCTTATCATCTTCATGTAATTTATCCGCAAGTGTATATCAGTGTCCCCCCGTTGGGGTGCCGTGGGTTTCAGTATAAATAGTATTCCCACTTTCTGGAAATTTAGTGCTTTAAATTCCCACTGTCGCTGTCTTTCTCATTTGCTCTTTCTCCTTCCTGCTCTTTTCTATCAATCTGCTATACTATCGTTTTCTTCGCTAGACCAGTCTCCTACCTTTTTTCTTGAAAACTCTTCCGGGACAAGACTCCTTGTTAGTGTATGAGGTCTGTTGGATCAGGTTGGGAATATTGGACGCTTTCTTCCAGGTGGTCACTAGGGCTTCCTATGATGTTATTATTTAGCAATGTAGGCATTTTATATGTATGTGTTTTGTTGATAATTTATAATGATGTTTGTATTCTATTTTGTTTTTGTAAACGGGGGTTCGATAAGTTGGGGTGAAGCCTCAGCCGTCCCCTGCGCGGGATGTCTTTATTGTAAAGTGACTGGCTGGTGGAGAGCTTTCGGTTTTCCCACTAGGGTTGTTTCAGCAGATCTTTTATGCGGATCGGGGGTTGTCCGGTCCTGATTTGGCTCGGAAGAGTCCGCTGGACCTAAAGCAATAATAATGTAATGTAATGTATATCAGTGTGCTTGAATTAAGGCGAAAGAATGTGTATGAGTGCACCTTAAGCCGCCTTGTGATGAAATATGTGCGCGTAATAAGTTCTCGTATTATTATTATTATTATTATTATTATTATTATTATTATTATTATTATTATTATTATTATTATTATTATTATTATTATTGTTGTTGTTGTTATTGGTGGTGGTAGTAGTAGTAGTAGTAGTAGAAGCAGTAGTAGTAGTAGTAGTAGTAGTAGTAGTAGTAGTAGTAGTAGTAGTAGTAGTAATAGTAGTAGTATAATTATTGTTATTAAAATATGCACATGATAGACTAATCTGTATAATTGTTTCAAAAAGAGAAGAGATTTGGAATTTCATCAGTGGAATTCCAGCGAAATACCAGCAGTCGCTTTTATGCACGTTTCGATTGTAAGTGTGATACCAGTAGTTTCAATGTAAGTTTGTTTAATAAATTCAGGCATATTTGTGGATATGGAGCCTAGGGTACATACTTGCTCAAGCTGAAATTGAAGGTTGTTTGAAAAGTTGTGAAATAGCTCATCAGTTGTCAAACCGTCTTGGATTAAAAATTTATTCGGCAGTTAATTTTTATGTGTCAAAACAGGAATACTTAAAACGCATACAGCGTTGGGAACAAGTGCTACTACAACTACTACTACTACTACTACTACTACTACTACTGCTGCTGCTGCTGTTACTACTAAGCACTATCTGCTGCCACTCCTTTGGATTCTTGTGGATACAAATTGTGTTAACTCCAGTTTTCATTCCGTGAAGCAAGGCTACTTACGCCCTATACAGACTTTTAGCCTTCCCGCCTGGGGATACAACGTCGAGATACTCAACCAAAAGGATACAGATACGAACTCTGGAATATAAATATACTAACTCGTGTTTTTTTATGGATGCCCACTTTGTGTCTGAGATACTAACTCTGAGATAAAGATACTTTCTCTTGTGGATACAACCTAAAGATGCAACACTCTGGGGAGCACATCAATGTTTGCGATGCCGTATCAGTGACCTATGAAAGAATGTAAGACATTTTTCTTGGTGTGGGGGATACGCTACCGTTCCTGAGATTGTCGCTGTATTGGAAGAGTTGCTGGAGCCTACTAAATATTGATGTAGTGTGTGGCAGGTGGCTGGATTGTTGTGGTAGCTGCATTTGGAGTTAGGTGCTTCTGAATTAATAGGTAAGAGATCTATGGTTTTGATTTAGTGGTGGTGGCTGTGATGACGGAGTTGTTGTTGTTGTTGTTGTTGTTGTTGTTGTTGTTGTTGGTTGTTGTTGTTGTTGTTGTTGTTCTTCTTCTTCTTCTTCTTCTTCTTCTTCTTCTTCTTCTTCTTCTTCTTGATGATAATGATGATGATGGAGGGGGTGGGGAGTGTTGTGATGCTGTTGTTGCTGCGTTCTCAATTATTGTGTTGTTGATGTCGTTGTCGTTGATTTTTGGACCTGGAAGAGAACATTATTATTCAGCGATTGTGAAAAAATTGTAGTGGAGCAGATGGACATTTTGACGTTAATGAAGGGATGTTTACCTCAATGATAATGGTCAAAATGAGTCAAGATTTGCGATATAGGGGTCGGAGATGGTGAAGAAATACACACAGGCAGAGAGATGAGACGCTATTTAAAAAGACAGAATGAAAATGGAAGGAAAACTAGGGATTGAATACACAGGGGGATGAATGGCAGAGGTCGGTCAGAGATCGTTGGGAGAAGGGAGGAGGGGGTATTGAGGATCGCGCAAAAATTGAATGGAGGAGTGGGATAGGGAGGGAGTTGATGCAGGCAGAGAATGGATGGATGAGGGGTGCTAGCCCTTGGCGACAGGTCCCCAAAGTTGACATTTTGATGATGGGGGTATTTTATTACTCCTTTTTGTGGCTTCCATGTGCAGGATGATTGATACCGCTAACAATTACCCCACACAACAGACAAGTACTCCATACCAGACAGACCTTTACTCCATAACAGACATTTCCTCCATAACAGTCGGACGTTTTATTACTTCACATAACAATCAAGAATAACTCCACAGAAGTCAGGGTATAAATTCTCAACTGCGGAACTAGCAGGTTGCGGGTAACTACAGATGTAGTGGTTTTAACAGTAAAGGTTAAAATCCTTTGAACCACAGAGATACATTATGATCCTTAACAGTCCATTTGCTGTTTGAATACAGAAGAAAGGATCTAGTTCTCGTTAATGTTATAGGGAAAGAAGACGAGCGAAAACGCAAGGATAAATCTCAAAAGTTACTTAAAACACCTGCAACACGGTATCTCGTTTTTTTTTCTTTTTGAAAATAATTCAGAAATTTTAGAAATTTTTACATTTATATTTAGATAAATTGCATCCAAATATATAGCTTCAAATATTTAGGAGCCATTGTATCAGACAATAGGTCCCGACAGGATCGGAAGTCCTCTCCAGGATCGCACAAACAACTGCTGCCCTGGCAAGGTTGAAGCTCATTTGGAAAGACAAGACCATCAGTCTACATTCCAAGGTAAGGCTGCTGCGCTCCCTTGTCATATATCCATCTTCGCTTGCGAAACATGGACCCTCACAGCAGATCTATAACGAAGAATACAAAGCATGGAGCTTAGGTACTACAGAAGACTTCTGGGATTTCTTATACCCAGCATATCACCAACGACGAAGTCCGACAGATCATCACACAAGCCATTGGACAACACGATGACCTGCTCACAGTGGTGAAGAAACGGAAAATCCGTTGGTATGGCCACGTCACCAGATCATCAGGCCTTGCAAAGACCATCCTGCAAGGCACAGTGCAAGGAGGTAGAAGAAGAGGGAGACCGAAAAAGAGGTGGGAGGACAACATTCGAGAATGGACTAGCTTGACATTGAGCGGAGCCATCAGGGTTGCTGAAGACAGAGAAAGATGGGGTATGATGGTTAAACGATCATCTGTGGTGCCTCAACGACCTCAGAGTTAAGGGATAGGATAGGATAGGAAATTGCATCCAATACTATTATTGAAGTGAGGGAGGAAACCGGAGCACCCTGAGAAAACCGTCGGTGACCTGGAAAATCTCGTACCTAAGTCACGTAAGTGGATCTCATGTGGGGTTGGAACCCGCGACCTTCGGCATAGGAAAGCAGCTCACTATCAACTGCGCTACTAGACCAGTCCTGTCCTACATTTATCATAAGATATTATTACTGCGGTCCTACATTTATCATAAGATATTTGTCACGCTACGCAGTTTGCAGTCGCGCGCCTATGTATATAGTTTAATCATCAGCCTGTACATAGAGGTTAAAAGTTACGGTAGTCAAGGGGAGAGAATCAGAATAAATTAATTAAGTTTATAATTAATAAAAGTAGCGAATGATTTGCGCCCGTGCGGAACGCACTATGTTAGAAAACAGCATAGTTGGCTATTTTGTTATTGAGAAGATTAATTGCTGCCATGCGATATTCTATGTGTGAAATGCGTGCTCTAATCGCGAACGGTGTAGGGAATGAATTATAATTAAAACGAGTATATTCTAGAAGATTCTTAGCTAATCGTATAAAACCCGATGCACTGTATATTTTGATAGGAGCAGTAACATTTTCATATCGCTTTTGTAGCCAGAATCAACAGATCCGAGTTGGGTCAAGGTGCCAGTTAGTGACTTTGTCTGTGGGTCGTACTGATCAGACCGTCAACAAAAAAGAGACTAGTTTTCGGAAGAGGAGGACTGTTTTGGGAACACTTTGGAAGTGTTTGTTTAACTGGAACTGTTCTAAGCTGTTTAGAATACCTACTGTGTATTCTCGGTGAAATCTGAGTTATCTACGTATAACGTCGGGTGACCTGTGACTCCGTTCTAGGACTTCTTCTGCCTGTATATCACCTTGCCTAACCATCTGTGCCTGTGTGTTTGTCCCGTCGTTTGTGTGTCTTTGTCAACAGGCCGGAGGATCCACTGGTAGCCGTAAGTTATTTACCTCAATTTCTCAGTTGGCCATAGCGTTCGGGGGTTTGGGTTATGCATGCAGTGTGAATGGATAGTTAATTATGTTTTCTTAATTCTATTTTATGTTTCATTATTGGTTGCTGCATAAATACCCAGCAATAGAGAGAGAGAGAGAATTTTCTAAAATGTATCATAAATTAAATAATTATAAATTGATATAAAGAATTCGCTGTTATGTAGCGAAGAGATGACAGAAAGGAGGTGATTGTGAATGTATATGCGCGATGACAGAAGTAGTGACAGGGAGGATGAGTAAGGATGTTGAAAGGGAGACAACCATTCCGATAGCGGGATGCTTGTGCAGTATATTGTAATATAATTATTAATGGTTGCGTATTTTTGTATGTATTGTTGTAGATGTACCAAAACCAAAACCTTAGAGCAGATCATTGATGGTGTGCTGAAACCTTGCTGGTGTGAAGCTGGTGTGCCTCAGCCTATTACGCAGGTGTCTCCGTGGGTCAACCTCGGTTGCGAAGGTTGTGGTATTCGCCCAGGGAACCTTATTTCGTTTATAAAGCACACACACGCACACTCCACCATTCACAACAAATAACTATAACCATTGATAAACAGTTGTGAGGAACAATAATCGTTTTATATGTGATAAATTATAAATTACAGCACATTGAAATATATTTAATCTGAATTGATTGATAAACGTTGTTGAGTAATATTACCTACTAGATTAAGTAGCCCTGTGATTGTATAGTTTTGTCTGGGGGAATTATTTCGCCAGACATTAGTTAATTAATAATTTAGATTATTTTCTTACAAATTCTATTTTGCATAAAGGATAAATTTTCTTATTCATTTTATATAATATAGAAGACTTGTTGTATCTGTTTGAAGTTTAAGTGGAACAAAGTTTGAATATTTATAAAGATTTAAAGCAGTTGCTTACTGTATATTTACCTTGTTGTCAGTAAGCTGTTCCAGCCATAATTATTATAAATCTCTTGTACATTTTGTAGTTAGTCATTTTCCATTTTGATTTAATTATCATTATTATTTTGAGCGAATTGTTTATGTATTAGTTTGGGGTTATATTAGTGGGATTGAGGGTTGGTTGGTTGGGAAGTGGGATAAAGGGAGTTAATTTTAGTGCGAATGAGTGAGTGAAATAAAGAAATTGTCTTGTTACTTCTGGTTTTGTCTTTTAGAGTTTATTTAGGTGTTGGGTTATTTTCTCGTGTGGAAGTGCACGCAAGTCGAACCACTGTTGAGACAGTTGGGACGTGACAATATTATTACTGCGGTCCTACATTTATCATAAGATATTATTACTGCGGTCCTACATTTATCATAAGATATTATTACTGCGGTCCTACATTTATCGTAAGATGTTATTACTGCGGTCCTACATTTATCATAAGATATTATTCCTGCGGTCCTACATTTATCATAAGATATTATTACTGCGGTCCTACATTTATCATAAGATATTATTACTGCGGACCTACATTTATCATAAGATATTATTACTGCGGTCCTACATTTATCATAAGATGTTATTACTGCGGTCCTACATTTATCATAAGATATTACTGCGGTCCTCGGTCCTGATTTGGCTCGGAAGAGTCCGCTGGACCTAAAGCAATAATAAATCAATAAATACTGCGGTCCTACATTTATCATAAGATATTATTACTGCGGTCCCAACCTCAACAAAATCTTTCTGTAAGAACTGAAAAAATGGTGACAAATGTCGGGATCCAGGAAAGTCGTTATTATGTTTTTATGCTGCGTGTATGTATCAATATTAACTTTGTGGTTTAACCTGGTGCACCTGCCTTCCTTTCTAATTTGTCTTCTTCCTGTGCGCCCCGAGGATTTGCGTGCGATACACGTCTGTTTAATAATAATAATAATAATAATAATAATAATAATAATAATAATAATAATAATAATAATAATAATAATAATAATAATAATAATGGACATTGATATAGCGCTATTACTTGTCTTTTTATAGACAAGCGCATTGGCGCTTAACATGAAAAGAAAGAAACAAACATGAAACAACTTACAATATTGCATTTGAAATTAGCTGTCCCAGTTCATCATCTGTTTGTTAAGCTGTCCCATTTCATCATCATCATCATCATCATCATCATCATCATCATCATCATCATCATCATCATCATCATCATCATATTCCATTTTAACTCCCGTAAGATGTTGGCATTGCCACACTACAAATAAGGGGATTTAGCAGTATTTATGTTCATCGGCGGGGCGAAGCGACTGTTATCAAACAATCTATGGACATCGCAGGATAAAATGTATCTGTACCTCAGTATATTTGGCCATCTTAGGCTTAACGTAAGTTAACTAATGCTTGACGTGATTCTCTCTTGAAGTGGAAATGTGGTATTACAATTTAGTATTCACACTTCATCGTGATAACTCCATACCGCAGTAATTTTGCCCACTTTCCAAAATCATTCGAGTGCAGTTTTTGTGGATAACGTTTCATTCAATCTCGCTTTGAAGTGCGCGGGTGTCATCGCAACATAAATTGTAAACTATCTCGAGATTGCATTAACTGTGGCAATTTCTATCCTCATTGGATTAACGTTTATTGGGGACAAAGCTTCACTCTCTCTTTGAAGTAAGAGGGTGGTCCTTTTCAGTGCACAGCGTGACCTCCAGTTTTGGGTTGACATTCAATATAAGTTATAAACTTACTGCCAGGGTCATGATGGTAGACTGTCACAAGAGCACATGAACTTTCACTGCATTCTGTTGGAAATCCCACTTAGAACTCACAGTCCTTATACACATAATAATAATAATAATAATAATAATAATAATAATAATAATAATAATAATAATAATAATAATAATAATAATAATGTTCGTCATTTGTAAGGCGCCTTTGCCTAAGGATCATACATGTATACATGCGCTCGTATGCATATGCGCGCGCACAGACACACAGACACACACACGCATACACACGCCCACATACACATACACATGCCCGCTCTTTTGTGCCTGCAAACACCCCGCCATTCTCTCTCTCTCCCTCGCGCTTTCTCTCTCTTTCTCCCTCTCTGTCTCTTTCTCTCTCCCTTTCCCTCTCTCTCCTCATCCCCCACCTCTCTTTTCATCTCTTTTCTCTGCTTGAAACGGGTCCATCACTGAGCTGTGCGCACAAACACAGCGGCATCCGCTGTAAAAAAAAAATTTATTTTTTTTTTCAAAATTGCAGTACTTACATACCCTTGGTTCCCACGCCGACTTTCAGTGAGACCTAGCACGTTCTTTTCAGGGCGGAGACCGACAGACTGTGGCACCTTGGAACACGTCTGATTCCATCCCAACACAATACGACCGTTAACCTCCTATCCCAACCAACCTCACTCTGCCCCTAATGTACCCCACAGCATACACCTAACACTACATCTATCCACTTCACTCATCAACGGCCTATGTCCTGTGATGGTTTCTGGGAGGCGGACATAAAACACACAAGTACACGTTGCCAGTAAATCTGTTCCACTCATTTATCTGTTGTTTACTCAAACTAGTTTGGACTTACCCCTACAAACGTCTTTTATCGTTGTATGCATATTTTTTTGTTAAGCTCATGATGCAGATTTGTCTTATATCACAAATGTTGATAATGTGAACATAAATGAGTAAATAAATAAACACATAAATAAATAAATAAATAAAATAAATACATACATAAATAAATAAATGTTTCAGCTCCACGTAGTTGAAAGATTTAGTTACTAAAAAGCAGCATTGGCTCTAAGTTAGCTTCGAATATGACTGATCTTTTAATAAATACGATTATGTTCAATCGAAGAACAACCAGGACCGCGTCGAATGTATTTTAATTAATGCGGGTTTGCATTTTTCTGATCCTCTTCGTACAGTCTGTTATCTTTGCGTTTAACATCAATATAAAAGCGATCGGAATGTTTGACGCCCAACGATGTCAGTGTGAAGTCGTTCGATTCAGGCTTTATAATAAATCAGCATTATTTTATTCTATGCGATTGGTCGTTACAGGTTAATGTATACTCTAGTGAAAGGGAAACGCATGACAGCCAAGGATAGTAAATTAAAGTTGTCCCGACTTTCAAATATCAATTTTCAAAAATCGGTTCGTTATAAAAAAAAATGCTGTTTAAAATTCACCATACTATAAAAAAATAAATAAATAAATAAACTGAAAAAATATATAAGGAAATAAATAATCAAATGAATATAAATAATTTAAGAGTTAATAAACGATGATTTAATTAATTAATGATTTAATTAATTTATTTCGGCATGAAAATTAAAGTAAATAATTGGGGTATCCTCGTGGCGCAGTGGATAAGTCGCCGGTTTCCTATGCCGAAGGTCGCGGGTTCGATTCCCGCAAGGGGCGAACGTATGTGACTTAGGTACGAGACTATTGAGGTCACCGAGGGTTTTCTCCGGGCACTCCGGTTTCCTCCCTCCCTTCAATAATGGTACAGGACGCAGTCAATATAAAAATTTCAAAAATAAAAATTCGAGTTTCTTTCCGTCTTCTAATAGCGATCTTCCTGCCTTTACACCACCTGTTTGAGTGATGGATGTGTGTTTGGTGTGTGTGAGGGTGGATGAGACAGGTGAGCGTGTATGTTGGTATAGATCGCCGCGCTTTGAGCCTGATAGATTTGGGGAAAGGCGCGTATATAGCATCCTGTATTATTATTATTAGATATTATTATTATTATTATTATTATTATTATTATTATTATTATTATTATTATTATTATTATTATTATTATTATTATTATTATTATTATCATCATGCATCAGTATAAACCACTACAACCAACCAACGCTAATGTAATATAATACGAACGCAAATACCTGTTCTATTTATTCTGTACGCTAATGTAATATAATACGAACGCAAATACCTGTTCTATTTATTCTGTACGCTAATGTAATATAATACGAACGCAAATACCTGTTCTATTTATTCTGTACGCTAATGTAATATAATACGAACGCAAATACCTGTTCTATTTATTCTGTACGCTAATGTAATATAATACGAACGCAAATACCTGTTCTATTTATTCTGTACGCTAATGTAATATAATACGAACGCAAATACCTGTTCTATTTATTCTGTACGCTAATGTAATATAATACGAACGCAAATACCTGTTCTATTTATTCTGTACGCTAATGTAATATAATACGAACGCAAATACCTGTTCTATTTATTCTGTACGCTAATGTAATATAATACGAACGCAAATACCTGTTCTATTTATTCTGTACGCTAATGTAATATAATACGAACGCAAATACCTGTTCTATTTATTCTGTACGCTAATGTAATATAATACGAACGCAAATACCTGTTCTATTTATTCTGTACGCTAATGTAATATAATACGAACGCAAATACCTGTTCTATTTATTCTGTACGCTAATGTAATATAATACGAACGCAAATACCTGTTCTATTTATTCTGTACGCTAATGTAATATAATACGAACGCAAATACCTGTTCTATTTATTCTGTACGCTAATGTAATATAATACGAACGCAAATACCTGTTCTATTTATTCTGTACGCTAATGTAATATAATACGAACGCAAATACCTGTTCTATTTATTCTGTACGCTAATGTAATATAATACGAACGCAAATACCTGTTCTATTTATTCTGTACGCTAATGTAATATAATACGAACGCAAATACCTGTTCTATTTATTCTGTACGCTAATGTAATATAATACGAACGCAAATACCTGTTCTATTTATTCTGTACGCTAATGTAATATAATACGAACGCAAATACCTGTTCTATTTATTCTGTACGCTAATGTAATATAATACGAACGCAAATACCTGTTCTATTTATTCTGTACGCTAATGTAATATAATACGAACGCAAATACCTGTTCTATTTATTCTGTACGCTAATGTAATATAATACAAACGCAAATACCTGTTCTATTTATTCTGTACGCTAATATAATATAATACGAACGCAAATACCTGTTCTATTTATTCTGTACGCTAATGTAATATAATACGAACGCAAATACCTGTTCTATTTATTCTGTACGCTAATGTAATATAATACGAACGCAAATACCTGTTCTATTTATTCTGTACGCTAATGTAATATAATACGAACGCAAATACCTGTTCTATTTATTCTGTACGCTAATGTAATATAATACGAACGCAAATACCTGTTCTATTTATTCTGTACGCTAATGTAATATAATACGAACGCAAATACCTGTTCTATTTATTCTGTACGCTAATGTAATATAATACGAACGCAAATACCTGTTCTATTTATTCCGTACTTAGCAGTTCAAACAGCGGCCACGGATGGCAAAACGTACAACACAACGCGAGCCATTATTTAGGCTCCCTTCCGTTGTTTTTCTGGCACTATGTTTATCAGCTCAGAAATGATCCGTAGCAGCAACAAACTTACAGAGACGACAGATCTCGCTATACATCTCGAGTTCCGTGTCTGAGGCTCACGAGGCTTCTTCACTGAATAGAGGGAGTGGGCTCAACGCCTCAGCTAGGCGTTGTAATCCACTAACAAAGTGAACTAGGCGCTGGCAGGGGGTCGAAGTAAGAGTAGCAGTAGGAAGAAGAAAGCGATCACGTGGGTGTTTGTATGGAGTGGGTGGAGTGGGCTGCTGTAATTCTCAAACAGGTGTGTTTGTATTGTACAAAAAGAAAGTTTTGTAGAAGTAGTAGTAGTAGTAGTAGTAGTAGTAGTAGTAGTAGTAGTAGTAGTAGTAGTAGTAGTAGTAGTAGTAGTAGTAGTAGTAGTAGTAGTAATAATAATAATAATAATAATACTGGATACTATATACGCGCCTTTCCCCAAATCAATCAGGCTCAAAGCGCGGCGATCTGTACCAACATACACGCTCACCTGTCTCATCAACCCTCACACACACACTCACACACAACAAATACACATCCATTACTCAAACAGGTGGTGTAAAGGCAGGGAGATCGCTATTAGAAGACGGAAAGAAAATCGAATTTTTTATAGTAGTAGTAGTAGCAGTAGCAGTAGTAATAGTAGTAGTATAGTAGTAGTAGTTGTTGTTGTTGTTTCTGTTTGTTCTTCTTCTTCTTCTTCTTCTTCTTCTTCTTCTTCTTCTTCTTCTTCTTCTTCTTCTTCTTCTTCTTCTTTTTCTTGTTCTTCTTCTCCCTCCCTCCCTCCTCCCTTCCTTCTTCTTCTCCTCTTTCTCCTTCCTATGGGTGTGTCTGTCTGTGTGTGTGTGAGTGTGCGCTCGCGTGCCCGTATGTTTGGACGCCTGTGTGCTTTTACGCCCTCTCGCAACAATTTCTAGAGTAATTTAGCGATTTAATCGTTTCGCTGTCTAAAAGAAAAAATATTAACGAGCTTACTGTCATCATTGCCAACAATTCACATCGGCTAAGATGCTATTCATGCCATGTACAATGTGTGTTTTATATAATTTGCCTTTAAAAAAAATCTTTAATGGTGTAACTGCAATGAAGACTGATGCTTTTTAAATGAACTTTGATCTAAATGTTGTTATTTATCAAAGCATATTTGCGAACAGTATTAACAATAATTATGTTCAAACTTTTTAAGGAATATAGTCAATTTAAAGGGTGAAAAATGACGTGATGCTAAATTATATAGTCTTCTTCTTAAGACGTACCGCAGACCATAGCAAAGAATTCTACTCGACTGTAATAGTCTCGTATGTTTGTTTTTTTATTTCGACTTGTTAAAACTAGTTGTTGAGATGTATTGTTTAAATTGTCATTGAAGTTTTAATTATAAATGAGTTTCGCTATTGTGAATAGACATTTAGAATCCATTAACACATCTCTGTCGGCCATTTTCCTCCGTTTCCGATCCATAACTTTGAACAGTTTGGCCGGATTTTATTTCCAGTTGCCAAGGAGACGTCATCGACAAGGACATTTGAAGACGTAATGGGTGGGTAAGGGTAGGGGGGGGATTAGAGCCTCAGAACCCATCTTTTTGTATCAAAGTGCTAAGCTTGACAAAAGAGGTTTTATAGTCAAATTTGAGACAGCTTGATTACTGCGGACAAATAATGTAACTGAGACGAGACTCTTCTTGTTCTTTGAGAAAGAATTGAATGTATAGAGTTTTGTAGTATTTGGCTCACTGTGTGCTGAAGCTTGACAAAAAGAGGTTTACTTGTGTTAATAATTGAGAAATATTTAGCTTTTGTAACTGCGGACGGAAGGCGTAACTAAGGAAGAAATGTTTTCTTTTCAAGCCTTAAATGGCATGTTGTTTGAACGCATGAAGATTTTAAAAAATCGTGGATGATTGATACTTTAGAGGGTGAGGGAATAGTGAGCATGAGAGGGTAGTGGATGAAGGCGAGAAGAAAATCGTCTTGTCTTATTGGCGTGAATTATTGATGACTTTATTCGGCGCGAAGCAGGGAAATTGTTTGCTGGCTTTATCTCTCTCCCTTTGAGGATTAAATTTCTGGGCGGCTAAAGCCGATGCTCCATCCATCTCTTTTCGATTTTTCTCTCTCTGTGTCTTTGTATAGATCTCTCTCTCTCGATCTCTGTCTGTCTGTCTGTCTGTCTGTCTGTCTCTCTCTCTCTCTCTCTCTCTCTCTCTCTCTCTCTCTCTCTCTCTCTCTCTCTCTCTCTCTCTCTCTCTCTGTCTGTCTGTCTGTCCCACCATCCCATATTTTCTGATTATTCTAGTAGTCATCTGGCGTATTGATACTGATCCCATCAATCTGTTGCTCAAAGGCAGATCGCTTCCTTTTTATCTTTTTTACAATCTTCTTCACCGTTTTTCATTATTTCCTGTATAATTTCCTTGCAACAGTTGTTAGTTCTGCTGTAACAGTCTCTGTTCAGGGACTAGATGCAGGAAAGATGACATTATTTGAAGGGTCGCTCTAATTTTGCTACAGTTTTATCGCAAACAGGTGTTGGAGTTATGTTTAATCCATGCAGATGAGAGCATGAACCGAGGTCTAGTGATCTAGTCTGGGCACGCAAGCATTCTTTCGCACGGATTTTAAAGATCCTGATGCTCATGTCTTAGACGGGGGAGTATGGGCTACACAAATACACCCGGCAAGCATGAGGTCACTTCTTTTACCTATCCCCGGTCGCTCAGCATTGTGCTCAGTTGTCTGTGCGTCAGACGACGCCACTAAGGCAGCAAGCAAGCTTGAGTTCAATCTTGTATCGGCCAGCGTCTTGAGCTGCTCTTGAGCTGGATTGGCGCTATGTAAACCGATTAATGTTTGTTTTAATTACGTAAACACGTACTAAACCGAACATGTCAATGACATTGTGCAATAAGTAAATCGGTCTATTACACTATTCTAATAATAACTGTATTGTTAAGGAGTGAGGTCACAATAGTTTAGACTGATAGCAAGTACTTCAGGAAGCCAGAAAGCATTCCGCAGAGGGTAGGAACAGTGAGTGTCGCCTTTTTAAGAGATTTTAAGATTTTAATGCTTTATTGTCCCTTTTTATCGGGAAATTCTGGGCCGCCTCCCCTGTGGAAGGCGTAGTCGCAGCCTGTGGCGCGCCCAAACCCAACCTACCTAACAAAATAGTACCATTAGTTGTAATTTTTGAAATTTAGACATTCTTTAAATTTTTGAAATTTTGCTGGGGGAGCAAACCGGAGTACCCGGAGAAAACCCCCGAGACGTTGCCCGAGTCGAAAGTAAATAATATTCGGAGAAACATAACGCTCCGATGCAGGATCGAACCCACACCTGTCAGGCGCCATTGGTTTCTGGCCTGTGGACAAGGCAAGTTAGTCCCGCCTTAGCCCACTTGGCCACAACGCTCGCTTAAGTTCTTTGTTTTAATTACGTAAACACGTACTGAACCTGTCTTGACTTTGTAGGCATGACCAATTCACTGCGGCAACAGTACTCCCGTTGGGGTGCCGGGGGTTTCAGTATAAATAGTATCCCGTTGGGGTGCCGGGGGTTTCAGTATAAGGTAGAAGAAGTGACCTGGGTGTATTTGTGTAGCCCACACTCCCCCGTCTAAGACATGAGCATCAGGATCTTTAGCAGTAATGGTGACTGATGGCCGAGGACAGGAACTACACAAAGCTTCTCGTTATAGTTAAAATAACTGTCCTTATATAGAGAGCGTTTTCCAACTCAGAGAGCAGCATAAGGCGCAGGCAACAAGAAGCTGCATGCAGATGAGTTTGCTGAACAAAACGTCGCCCGAGACGCATCTACAGCAGAAGCTTGCGTCAATAATATTTGCATTTAGCGTATAAGGCCTTTGCCTAGGTTTATACAGTGCTAATATCATCGCTACTATTTTTGGATCCGGCTTTTAGTTTACATAACAATAGCACCTTAAAATCATATTTCTAATGCATACTCAGTGAAACACAGTCTTCAGCATTCTGGTGGTTTTTTTTTTAAAGTACGCTTAGAACAAGACATAAGAAATGTTATTCGTCCAAAACATTGAAAACATTATTTCGGGCCACAAATAATAACAATAAAAAAAGACTAATTGACCTTTGAATAATAACAAATTACGATGAAATACCAATGACCATACCTCCTCTCCACCCACCCACACCCCCACGCCAATCCATCCACACACACCTCCATACAATACAACCGTTGACCATAAAAAATAATAATTGTTTGTTTTGGGGTTTTGCTTTTCTCATCTTTCTCGCTCAAATGCACACTCTCTCTCGTATTTTCTCCCCCTGCCACCTCTCCCCTCACCCCACCCCACCACACACACACACACACACACACATCTTCATGCAACACACACAATTTCACCAACATAAACATATTGGAAACACAAAGCCATCACCTCACGCTAATAGTACTAGCAATCACGTTCTGGTCGGACAGACCAATTATTCCTAATCCTCACATGCACGCGAGTGTGTGCAGTCAGGCGAGAGTTATTGCCGTTGTCTGTTTTTATTATGATTGTCTGTGATGTATTGCCTCTTTCCTTTCTCTGTTCAATGCAATGTCTGTGGTGTATAGTGTAGTCTGTGGTCATTGCCTGCACGGTACTGTCTGTTTCCGTCTCTCAATTTAACTAACATTCCATTGGTCCGTTTCGGTCTTAATGTACGTTTTATTTGTCCTTTGTCAGTTAGGTTTGGGAAATAATAAACGCACACCCCCCCCTCCACACACGCACACCCATACACCCACGCACACATACTTTAGGTTTCGTGGTTAGACTATACTGATTTGCTTATAATTGGTATTACCAGCCATATATATTACGTATTATCACAAGCCATTGGACAACACGATGACCTGCTCACAGTGGTGAAGAAACGGAAACTCCGATGGTATGGCCACGTCACCAGATCATCAGGCCTTGCAAAGACTATTCTGCAAGGCACAGTGCAAGGAGGTAGAAGAAGAGGGAGACCGAAAAAGAGATGGGAGGACAACATTCGAGAATGGACTGGTTTGACACTGAGCGAAGCCATCAGGGCTGCTGAGGACAGAGAAAGATGGAGTATGCTGGTTGGTTAAACGATCATCTGTGGTGCCCCTACGGCCTTCGGGTTACGGGACAGGATAGGATAGGATAGGTATTACCAGAAACGTTCTTCATTGTCGCTGGTTGGACACCTACTGAATTGTCTCATTCAGACTGGGAGCGAGAGAGTGTGCGAGAAAGGAAATGATGGAGTGAACACTTGTGAACTTTAAACCATTAAGTGAGGTAATAGGTTTTAGGCTTGGAAACCTCATCTTACGATCTGTCAAAAACGATAATTAACAAGGTGATAAATATAACAATAGTAATGAAATAAAATGCGATCAAAATATATCCATTCCAATATGAGAGAGAGAGACAGACAGACAGACAGAACAGATCACATAGCAACTGTCAACCATCTCTATGGCTGCTCGATCTCCGTCTCCGCTCTCGGTGAGATGGTTCATTAACTTTTGCTCATTTCCTTCGCCATGCTATCAGCCCGTTCTTCAAAGACCCTCGTTAGGCTCATCCAGATAACTGTGTGCAATAACTGCTGCCTGCGCTGGTGCGTTGTGGTGGTGCCATATTTCTAAACGGTTGGTTCAAACTATACCGAATGTGACAGGAGACGTTTTTTTCACAACGCAGTCATCTCTCTAGCTCTGTAATTGCTGTTTGAGATTTATTCCAAATTCCTTATTCCCCAAATGCAGTGGCTGGTTAAAAATAACGGTCAATCAATCAAAAGTACAGGTGATAGACTTTTTAACCCAATTTGCTCTCTTCAGAGCAGTTTTTCTTGGCATTTTGCCTGGAACCTTGAGTATAGTGTAGGTATCCACAGAATATTTTCCAGACGAATTAGGCCCGTACTTGAGCACAATAAAAGGCTTCGGGGAAAAGAAGTCACAGTTCCCTGTGCAGCCGAGCGGAGTATTTGACTCCCGTCTCTCGGTCACGACCTTGAGAACATTGCTCCACCCGAGCTGTTATTTTCATTTTATCCCTCGGGCCGGGGAGAACAAATGTCGTGTCGCCTTGTCCTGCATAACCTAATGGCATCCCCAAAGGATTCTGCAAATCAGGAGCCACCCAAGGCTAGTCTAACCAAGAAATTCAAGGTAGACAATTTCTCTCCCAAGCCTCAACCAGTCGCCTCCCTTTCCACTACACCTGTATGCTTCAGTGTCCGGGGACTCTAATTTGAAAGAAAAGAGTAGCGTAAGTATTCAAAGAAGATTTACCCGACGAACTAGACCCTTTCTTATTTTCAGCTTGGTCTGGAGTCCTGACCCTAAGCTAACAGCAGCAAGATGACAAAGATCAATCAACTGTTTCAGTGGATTGTTAAGGTTTGGGTCCGAAGTAAAGGACCAAGAAGACTCCCAAATTAGTTTACTTTGCCCCTGCTTGTGGACAGTCATCGTAACCATGCTCGTTTGAGAGAACGGTCGTAATTTTCTCTTCGCTGGATGCCTGTTTATAGAAGACTTCGATACAATGTTGTTTTGAAGTCATTGCTACCAGGCACAGTGTTTCGGAGCCTGTTGACCTGTACGCTATCGTTTAAAGCGTTGACTTGGTTTAATTTAAACAAATGTTTTATTCAATAAGACCACATATGACAAACAAACAATGCTTTAGAGGATAGGCAACAAGTTAGCTTATATGAGCCCATCCTACGTAAATAAAATTCAGCATATTAGCTATGTGACAGGCAACAAATAGTTACAACTGACGGGGGTAAAAAAAACACCAAGAAAAGCTTTGGCTTGATAGGGTTACCAGAACCTGTTGGTCCATACGCTATCGTTTAAAGCGTTCACTTGATAGATCCCGATCACTCAGCGTGGTCATTGCTTATCTGTTGGAAAGGAGAGGATCGATTACGTCTCCTAGTGGTGTTTTTTCAATCCGTTACATTGGCCTTGTGGCCTTGATGGTGCAGGAGCTTAGTGATTTGGACGCAGGCTATGAAAGTCTCTGATGGATAGAGAAATCACACACAAACCTGCAAGTATTGAGATCGCACAGACATTTTGATAATTGGAATTTAAAAAGCCAAGTCCAACTAAACAAAACAAGACGAGAAGGGAAATACATGCTCACACACACACATATATACACACACACACACACGCACGCACACACACATACACACACACATACTGGGATAGCATACCATGTCAGGACTTTGTGTTTACACCATCCACCTCAGGACTCGATGAAAATAGTACTGTATAATATTGTTCTGCGTTTAATTTTACATTTTGGATAGTCTTAAACCATTTTCAGATCATGGAGATGCTCAAATGGTTATAATTAACAAATATTAATACCTTGTTATTTACCATACCATGTGAGGACTCCTTCCAAGGACCTGTATACACATAGTTAATGTCTTAAGTCCAAGCAAGGACCTGCTTACACATATTACATTTCTAAGTCCAAGCAAGGACCCAGTTACACATATTACATATCTGAGTCCAAGAAAGGACCCAGATACACATACTCCATGTTTGGAGCCAAGTCAGGACCCAGTTACTCTCCGGCTCCATTCATATTTGAACCCAAGTAAGGTTCTTAGGTCATACACATAGCACATATTTTGGCTATTCCGTGTGTTTGCTTGTGTAGCCCAGTTGGTCATTATCTCTTACTCTCTCTGTCTTGCTCTCTCTCTGTATATCTCTCTCTCACTCCCTATCCTATCCTGTCCCGTAACCCGGAGGTCGTAGGGGCACCACAGATGATCGTTTAACCAGCATACTCCATCTTTCTCTGTCCTCAACAGCCCTGATGGCTTCGCTCAGTGTCAAACCAGTCCATTCTCGAATGTTGTCCTCCCACCTCTTTTTCGGTCTCCCTCTTCTTCTACCTCCTTGCACCGTGCCTTGCAGAATGGTCTTTGCTAAGCCTGATCATCTGGTGACGTGGCCATACCATCTGAGTTTCCGTTTCTTCACCACTGTGAGCAGGTCATCGTGTTGTCCAATGGCTTGTGTGATGATCTGTCGGACTTCGTCGTTGGTGATGTGTTGGGTATAGGAAATGCCCAGAGGTCTTCTGTAGCACCTCATCTCCATGCTTTGTATTCTTCGTTGGAGATCTGCAGTGAGGGTCCATGCTTCGCAAGCATATAGGAAGATGGAGATGACAAGGGAGCGCAGCAGTCTTACTTAGGAATGTAGGCTGATGGTCCTGTCTTTCCAAATGGGCTTCAACCTTGTTAGGGCAGCAGTTGTTTGTGCGATCCTTGAGAGGACTTCCTTTCGGGACCCATTGTCTGACACAATGACTCCCAAATATTTGAAGCTTTGCACTGTGTTGAGGGATTGGCCTTGGACTTTGATGTCCGTGTTGATGCCATTGGTGTTGGTGGTCATCATTTTGGTCTTCTCTGCACTTATTTCCATTCCATAAGCTCTGGAGGTGGTGTCAAGCCTCTGTACCAGCTGTTCAAGTTCTTGTTCCTCTCCGGCCAATCCATCAATGTCATCCGCAAAACGAAGATTGGAGATTGCTCTACCCCCTATGCTGACTGTGCCTTCATGATCTGCAAGAGCATCTGACATGATGCGCTCTAGGAAAACGTTGAAGAGTGTTGGAGAGAGTAGGCATCCTTGACGCACACCGATTGTTGCTCTGAACCAGTTCCCGATGACGCTGTTATGGAGGACTGCACTGGTAGCCTTGTCATACAGGTTTTTGATGACTTCAATAATTTTAGGGCTGATGTTGTACACTTTCATTGTTGCCCATAGAGCTGCATGCCAGACTCGGTCAAATGCCTTCTTGAAGTCTATAAACACATGATATAGATGTTGTTGGTGCTGTAGGTATTTCTCACAGATTATTCTGAGGTTGAAAATCTGTTCATTGGTACTTCGCCCTGCCCTGAATCCTGCTTGTTCTTCAGCTATGATTTGTTCAGCTTGGGGTTTCAACCTGTTGAGTATTATTTTCAGGAGGACCTTGCTGGGATGGCTGATGAGGCTGATGGTGCGGTAATTTTCACACTCCTGAAGGTTACCTTTTTTTGGGAAGAGTGATGACAAGCGACTGGATTGTTGTATCTGGCAAACTCCAACAGTCTCAGACCCCTGTCATTTGTCTCGTTGTTGCAGTGGGGTTCACATGTGTCTCCCCAGTTGTGGTGCGCATCTTGGCCAACCTTGGCATTCCAGTCGCCTTGCACTATGACAATGTCCTTCTTCAGCACTTGGTCAAGTACAACCTGTAGATTTTCATAAAAATCCTCCACTTCGCTGTCATCATAGTCTGATGTTGGGGCATAGGCCTGGATGATGGTGATGTTAAAAGGGGCTGCTCTCAGACGGATGGTAATGAGTCTACTGGAGACTGGGCGGCAACCCATGACAGTGGCTAGAATGTTCTTGTGGACCAAGAATCCAACGCCATGTTCGTGCCTGTCATCTCTACCGCTGAAATAGAGCTTGTGGCCTTTGTCGGTCGTTGTTTCACCTAGGCCTTTCCAGCGCAGTTCGCTGATACCTAGAACGTTCCATCGATAGTGGTCCAGCTCGTGGGCCAGTTCTTCTAATTTTCCTTCCGCAGTTAGGGTCCTGACATTCCAGGTACCTATGACGATGTTGTTTTTCGTGCGGATCTTGCTAGTTTGTCCATCAGTAGCATACTTATCACCTCCGTCCTGGTGGCCAACGGAAGGCGCGGTCCTTGTGCCGGGCGACGACCGATCCAGTATAGAATTAGTGGATAGCTTGATCATGTAGTGTGTCTTGGGCAAAAAAGGCCTGGCGGTGCCCAATCCTCTCCAGGCTGTTGGCCACAGCCGAAATCCACGAATACAGTGTGGCTTATTTTCGGCCATCACGTCGGTCATCTGAAATAGATGCATAAATATTAATTGCAAAGGTTTTCTAAAAGTTGCACAATAATACTAGTATAACCATTATCATTGAAAGTAATTGTCAGCCTCAAGTGTAACGGAGCCATTTAATTTCTCGAGCTCAATGAGACTTGAGAGTCCCGTTATAACACTAACCGAAACCCCCACACACCTCTTCCTCCCCTAACACCTTCACCCCTAGATAGATGTATGTGTATACGGACGTGACCCTTACACAAATATCAGTTTCTGTTCCCACTACTGGGGAAGCTAAACTGATGATATGTTTGTTCAGAGTACTACATGTAGGTGCCGGACAATACCGCGAGCGACCCTATCGCGAGGACGTTACCGCGAGGGACATTCCCGCATCTGACTACCGTGAGGAAGTTACTGCGAGGGACACTACCGCGAGCGACACTATCGCGCGCGACACTTACGCGAGCGACTCTACCGGGAGGGATACTACCGTGTGTGCGAAACTACTTCGAAGAGACGTTACCCCGAGCGACATGACCCTACCGCGAGCGCGACCCTACCACGAATGCGACACTACTGCGAAGGGACGTTACCGCCAGCGACACTATCCTACCGCGCGCGCGACACTACCGCGAATGCGACACTACTGCCAGGCCTTTAATTTTCATGCTCCCACTATAATGGCTATTCTAAACGGATTATATATGTGTTCAGTGTACTGGGTTTGGGATACTACCGCAAGCGACTCTGCTGCGAGGGACACTACCACGAGGATTTCACTGTGAGGGACACGAGCGGCTCTGCTGCTAGGGACTCTACCGTAAGGACGTTACCGCGAGGGACACTATTGCGAGTGACACTACCGTGAGTGCGACACTACCACGAAGGGACAACTACCCTACCGTGAGCGAGAGACAGAGTATCGCAAAACCCTTGCAAGTGTAGATAGACTTGACCCTGACACAAACATCAGTTACTGCTCCTCACTAATAGGTATGCTAAATAGATACGAGTGTTCAGAGCACTGAGTGTCGGATATTACAGCGAGCGACAATACCGCGAGGACGTTACCGCGAGCGACTCTACCACAAGGTACACAACAGTGAGCGTACACTACCGCGAAGGAATTTACCGCGAGCAACACTACGTACTACACACAAAACGGAGACCCATCAGTTCTAGCATGTCCCGAGAACAGAGAAGAAGAAGAAATCATCCCAGTTCTCACAGAAGAAGTTGAGGCATCAATGCAATCGCTGAAGAAATGGAAGTTAGCGGGAGTGGACAACATACCCGCGGAACTGCTTCAAGCAGGAGGAGAAGCGATTATTGACGCCCTCATCATTATCTGTAACAAGATCTGGCAGAGTGGGAAGTGGCCTACACCATTCACCCAGTCGCTTGTCATCACTCTTCCAAAAAAGGTGTGTGAAAATTACCGCCCCATCAGCCATCCCAGCAAGGTCCTCCTAAAAATAATACTTAACAGATTGAAACCCCAAGCTGAACAAATCATAGCTGAAGAACAAGCAGGATTCAGGGCGGGACGAAGTACCACTGAACAGATTTTCAACCTCAGAATAATCTGCGAGAAATGCCTACAGCACCAATAACATCTGTATCATGTGTTCGTGGACTTCAAGAAGGCGTTTGGCCGAGTCTGGCATGCAGCTCTGTGGGCAGCCATGAGAGTGTACAACATCAGCCCTAAAATAATTGAGGTCATGAAAAGACTGTATGACAAGGCTACCAGTGCAGTCCTCCATAACAGCGCCATCGGGAACTGGTTCAGAACAACAATCGGTGGGTCTGCGTCAAGGATGCCTACACTCTCCAACATTCAACATTTTCCTAGAGCGCATCATGTCAGATGCCCCTGCAGATCACGAAGGCACAGTCAGCATCCGGGGGTAGAGCAATCTCCAACCTCCGTTTTGCGGATGACGTGATGGATTTGGCTGGAGAGGAACAAGAACTTGAATAGCTGGTACAGAGGCATGACACCGCTTCCCGAGCCTCTGAAATCAAAATAAGTGCAGAGAAGACCAAAATGATGACCAACAACACCAATGGCATCAACACGGACATCAAAGTCCAAGGCCAATCCCTCAGCACAGTGTATAGCTATAGTATGAGACAATGGGTCCCGACAGGAAGTCCTCTCCAGGATCGTACAAAAAACTGCTGCTCTGGCAAGGTTGAAGCCCATTTTGAAAGACAGGACCATCAGTCTACATTCCAAGGTAAGACTGCTGCGCTCCCTTGTCATCTTTTCATCTTCCTATACGCCTGCGAAACATGGACCCTCACAACAGATCTACAACGAAGAATACAAAGCATGGAGATGAGGTGCTACTGAACACTTCTGGGCATTTCCTATACCCAGCATATCACCAAAGACGGAAGTCCGACAGACCATCCATAAACACGATGCCCTGCTCACAGTGGTAAAAAAACGGAAACTCCGATGGTATGGCCACGTCACCAGAGCATCAGGTCTTGCAAAGACAATCCTGCAAGGCACAGTGCAAGGAGGTAGAAGAAGAGGGAGACCGAAAAAGAGGTGGGAGGACAACATTCGAGAATGAGTTGGTTTGACAATGAGCAAAACCATCAGAATTGCTGAGGACAGGGAAAGATGGAGTATGCTGGTTAAACGATCATTTGTGGTGCCCCTACGACCTCCGAGTTGCGATATATGATCGGATAGGATAGGACACTACCACGAAGAGACGTTACCACTAGACCTTTTATTTGTTATGGGCGAGGGAGTGAATGAAGAGACTCAGAGAGATTAAGAGAGAGTGATAGGCACCTTAGAGGCATATCATTAGTAACCCTTTTGGCACCAGTGTTTAGAACATTAAGACACAAGAAGTTGGTTTCAACTTACACGGCTGATTAAGACCTGTGACATTATTAGATTCAGTATACTACATGTATATTGAAAATCAAAAGTTTGGTATACACGCGATGTGTTTCGCGGGAATTTAGCTCCAAGTCGAGATCTAAACAAAACTGCACGGTTAGGGAAAAACAGTTTGAAATGTTAGTAGTATAATAATCACATGGTAGAAGAATTTAGGAAGTAAATTATTTCTGGGTCGATTAAAACAAAGAGACATTCAAAACAGCATGCAGAAGTAAGTAGCGAAATACTGAGCGATCTCAAGTCTCATGTACCAGCTTGCACTGCCAATTCTCGTGTTGGCTCTGTTACAAACTGCTTCTTTCACCAGTCTTTTGACTTCGAAGAGGCTCAGACTGGTACTTTTTGTCACTCGCTGCAGAGCCCGTTTCTTCTTGATCTTCACAATGTGACATAGCGAGCGCTTTCCGTGTTCACAATGTGACGTAATATAAATGTTCGCATTAGTCAAACTGTTCTGATGGGAAAAAAGTGTGCTCTTCGGCTTAAAAAAAAAAATTATGAAAGTATGGTATTCCCTTTTTAACTATTTATTTGCGATTTTTTTTAAAACAAAATTTAACAATTTCAGCTAAATAATCTTTATATTAAAGCATATTTTTTAAATAATCATTTGTTTACAAACAATGTAAGATTTCTGTAAGTAATATATTTTCTCCGTAAACAATTTATTATTTACCTAAACATATTGTTTACGAAAATAAATCATGATGTAGGTCAATAAGGCATTGTTGCTAAATAAAGAATTACTAACCTATTTAATACATTATTTAGCAGATTGTGTGAAATAATGTCTTAGAAACGTTTCTAAATAATAATTTGTTTACCTATATAATGCATTATTTAACAGAGTTTGCTAAATAATGTATTATTTAGAAGATATTGTTACATTTTTTCCCCAAACGATCCCAAAAAAAGTGTAGGGTTGGGCCAAAACATTATGATCCGTCAGGAAACCGTCAACAATTTTTTTTAATCCCTAATCCATCTATAATCCTTCTATAATCTACATATATACTGTATATATACTTCAGGCCCATTTGAGCTATTCCAGTTCAATGATTATGAAGAAAATAATAATAATAATAATAATAATAATAATAATAATAATAATAATAATAATAATAATAATAATAATAATAATAATAATAATAATAATAAAGATATTTATATAGCGCTTTTTCCCAATAAACAATATCAGTTCAAAGCGCAGTACTCACGCATTCATTCTAAACATGCGGCTTCATACAAAACAAAATCAGACACTTGCTAACGAATATTGAGACGAGGGAGGGAGGGAGGAGGGGAGAGTTAAGGATGGGTGATGGGGAGGATGGTGATGATGATGAATGGAAATTAGAATCGTCGTGGATCCTCACTTTCTGACTTTGCTTCTTGATGAATAAGAACCCTCTTTGAGTATCAGAGAACTACTATTTTCCCCTCATGCACACACACTTTGTAACAATTACATGTATTTAGCAGATTGTATGAAATAATGTATTATTTTTAAATGTTTCTAAATAATTATTTGTTTACCTATATAATGCACTATTTAGCAGAATTTGTTAAATAAGGCATTATTTAACAGATTTAAAAAAAATAAATAGCGCATTATTTACATAAACAATTCGTTGTTTAGGGATGATATAAAATCACATTAAAATCATTATTTGAGATACTTCAAGTTTTTGGACTTTCTTCCAAGTATCAAACTATACATATAAACTAAACTTAGACTAAATTACTTCACATTTGTTTTCAAATGATATCTCAAACTATAAAAATTGAAAAAACCCACTATATGTGCAACAAGGAAAATAGCTCATTCAAAATGGCTTGTAGCACATTCAACTACTGGCAACCCAGTAACTAGATATTTACAGCAATTTTGAAAATAGAGAATTAACAAAAGCATAATGAGAATTCGAATGAGAGTATAAACCGAAGTCTAGTCTGTGTGTCGCATACATTCCATCATAACGGACTTTAAAGATCCTGACGCGCATGTCCTAGACGGGTGAGTGCCGGTAACAATAACACACCCAGCATGCACTTGGTCTTTTTCCCCAATCCCTGGCTGGCCAGGATAGTGCTCATTTGTCTGGGCGTCAGACCATGCGCCCAAAGGCTGCAAGTGGGCGTCTCGGGCGGTTTGAGGTAGATCCTTATCGGCCAGCGCCTAGAGTCTGGTCAAGTACGGCGAGATAAGTGCGCTATAAAAATCCTCAATAATAATAATAATAATAATAATAATAATAATAATAATAATAATAATAATAATAATAATAATAATAAGTCGAATTCATAATACGCGAATCGCGGCAGACGATTCACAATACACAAAGCAATACTATATATCAGTATACCAAATAAGATAAACACATGTATACATAGCAGTCCATGTGACTCGGGCCAAAGAATGTATATTACGCTATACTATTCTACATTCCACTAACTAGCAACTTTCACTACAGCTAACCCCTCAATTCACTACAAAATATCGTTCCTCTTCTGCTGGAAATGCTTTGAAGCTCTCCCTTCTTCCTTTCCCCTCAGTTAAACCAGATGGATGCTCACAAATTGGCTATCCTACTCCAGCGTTGGTTTATCAAGGCCTGAGTAGGATGGCCACATTCCAGTCCTCAGTGTACCGTAGGTGATGACAGGCTACTAATTCGTCCCGCCCGAAAGGCTGGGACCAGAAAAAGAGGAGGTTGTAGTGTGGTCTGGGAACAAATTGGGAAAGTATTTGTAAGCATTGCAAAAACAAACACAAAAAGCCCCAACTAAATCTACAAAATAGTATTTGCAAATTAATGGATGTCTATGTTGCAGTCGATTCATATTCAAAATATTCTAATGTAATGAGGAACCATAAACGATCTGAAAAATAAATGAAATTAATAATAAAACCTTGAAACAAAAAATTTATGCTCTACTACATAATGGGTAAATAATTCCTTATTTAACAACAATGCCTTATGCACCTATATCATGGTTTATTTACGTAAACAATATAATGTTTATATAAATAATAAGTTATTTACTGGGAAAATATATTATTTAGATAAATCTTACATTGCTGGTAACCAAATGATTACCTTTAAAATTAGCTTCTAAATTAAGATTACTTAGTTGATAGAGGTGAAAAAAAATATTTTACAAATGGGATTCCATAGGAAAGTGGTATAATGCACATTATATAACCGATCTTTACATCCAAGTCAGGACTCCACCAAATCCTCATCAGAGTGCGTAGGTCCTGTAAAGGTTGGTGTGTATAAAAGTTCAGGTTCTTCCTAGGTGTCTGCATTTGGAAATTCCAAATCATTAACTCAGCACACAGTCTGTTTCTGAGTACCAAAGGTCAAAAAGTACCACACATTTTAGTTTGCAGCTACACTAAAATGCATCAAACGGAATGAACATAAGATAAAAGAATTGTCTGTATGAGTAGCAAACAAACATCAGATCTAGCGCCACCTGGCCACACAGCAGTACAAATGATCAAAGAACGATAGATACAAATATTTATTTATTTAATCGTTCTTATATAGCGCTTTTCCAGCTCAAGAGCTGCTCAAGGCGCTGGCCGATACAGGATCTAACTCAAGCCACCCGAGGCACCAACTTGTAGCCTTTGGGCGCATCGTAATAACGTTCCAGACAACTGAGCACAATCCTGGGCAGCCAAGGATGGGGAGAAGGACCTAGGTGCATGCTGGGTGTGTTCTAGTCACCGGCACTCACCCGTCTAGGGCATGAGCGTCAGGATCTTTAAAGTCCGTTATGATGGAATGTATGCGACACAGACTAGACCTCGGTTTATACTCTCATCCAAAGGAGTAGGAAACGGGAGTAAAATGTCTTTCCCAAGGACACAACACAATGCCCCGTTTCTATGTGCTTCTCTTGCATTTACTGACATTTGAAACAGTTAGGGAGCATGCAGGCCGACAAATCTTGAAAACAATTATTGAACTTTTTAATTACAACTTTTGTAAACAAAATCATGAAATAAAACAAACTTACCTTGCATCTGGTAAACCATCTTCAAACAACTTTATGTAACTCCTTGGTAAAGCCTTAGAAGCCAAATCTCACGTCAAAGGCTTCTGATTGGTCAAAATAAACCAAGCCTTCTGATAGGTTAGGAAGGAGTGTAACATTTTCCAGGTCCTCGTTTGGCCACGAAATTGTGTAAAAGTTTCACACTCCGGATGCAAAAAAAATTATCTTGGCATCCAAGTCAGGACTCCACCAAATCTTCATCAAAGTGCGTAGTTCCCCTCTAGGTAATGAAATATAGGGAAAATGAAGTAAAACCTTCTAAGGACCCGAGTGTAAGTCCTGAGTAAGTTTAAGGTCCTGTAAAGGTTGGTGTGTATATAAGGTCAGGTCCTTACTCGGTTTGCAAAACAAACACGCCCACGCACACACACACAAACACAAACACACACGCACGCACAACAACGTACATTTTCGAGTACATTTTTTAAAATTGAAAAATGTTCGTAATGAAATATCACTAATCGATACAGGTATTGGGGGGGGGGGGGAGGAGGGGAAACTGCGTTGAACGTATTTGTGGTACGGGCATTTCTCGCTTGTAAGAAGCCTCTATCACATTATCACTGTAAACAGCTTCTAGTTAATAATAATACGAACATTTGTATCCTGCCAAATCTAGACAACAATAGTCTACTCTAGACACACACCAACACTTTCGCAACATGCACATAAACATACACACACACACACACACACACACACCTACACACACACACACACACACACACACACACACACAATCACCCACTTCCTTGACATGTAAGAATAAATGTTATGTTATGGGTTGATATAGTATATATTGTTGTCTTTGTTTCCGCGTCTTTGTCTGGTGGATTTCCTGGAGCTGAACCAACATTTTAGTCGGAAGCATGAGGTATGGTCTGAACGGAAAATGAGCATCGCGAGATGCCTGCAAAGGTCAACGTCGGGCATGACCTTCTACCGTGATTTAGCGTAGAGTTAGCTATCAACAGACGGAGGAATTTGGAAATGAACCATACAGGCCGGCATCCTAGGGCATTCCACATACTACTGCTGTTGGCAGAGAGAGATTCATGATGTGTCTTGTGGCCCGAGGAGTATATTGTTTCACATAAGAATTTTAGTGACCTCTCAAAGGTGTTCTGAGCATAGGCCAACAGGTTTTTGGTGCCATGTGTATTGTTGAATAATGAAACGCTCAGTTTCTTGGTCTTGTCACTGTGTTGATTCATGATGAAGATGATGATGGCGACAATAATAGTGATACCACATATACTTACAACCCCTGTCTTTTGGGTAAAAACATTAAATCTTTAGATTAAAAACAATGTATCTATCTATAGATACATTGGTTGTGTTTTTAAATATAGTTGCGCACATTTTAATCTAAAGGAGCTGCTCACGGCGGTGATTGGTCAGTGACAGTTGGTATATGTCAACCCCACCCACCATCACTTAACTCCGTTTCTCTTTCTTCTTCTATCTTAATATTCCGGTCTCTGTCAAAATACATTGAAAATAATCTTATGTGTTTTTTAAATTCAAATCCACGTATTTTGAAATACCGGTTCCAAACAGAATTTCCTATGGTTTTGAGTGTGTTTTTTGTTGTTGTTATATTTTAAAATAAATAAAAAAATAAATAAATAAATAAATAAACAGATACATATTTAAAGATTAGGTAAACCCAAATCCCGATCTGCATGGTCCGATCTTCTCTCTACAATACATTGCGCAACTACTTTTTTTATACAATACATTAATAACTTTCATAATTATCGCCACAGACCCGCAGTGAGTGATGATGTTTTGTTAGCGTGATGGTGGCGATCAGCGCCAGCAGCTTCATCCACATCATCATCACGACCCACCGTTGCCGGGGTCGCCTGTGGTCGCTCGGTGGTAAACTACTGCTAGTCAATGCACATCACGGACTGAACTTCAAGTAAGCCAAGCTCTGAATACTACAGCGCTCAATGTTCAAGAGGGAGTTAGTACTTTCGTCCTTCTAATGTCTTTGTCTATAAATAATAATAATGGCCAATGATGATGAAAAGGATGGAGGCGAGTGAGATTGAAGAATACATACATGTATATATCTGAATGTATGTGTGATGTTCAGAGCAAACGTGTGTGTGTATGTGTGTGTGTGTGTTTGTGTGTGAGAGAGAGTCGGAATCAGAGTCAGACATTTTATTGCCAGGCTTCAGGCCCACAACAATGGAGTTCACATAATTGCGAGAATACAAATCAAAAATGACAAATTAAGAAAGGAAAACATGAAAGTAAGTAAACAAGAAAATGGATTATGCAACATCCGAATTTAACGCAATACGGTAACAAGCGGGACCTAAAAATCATACCTTTGATTACATTAATGATTACGTTCGTTTATACTATCAAACATACTGCTAATAATACAATATTAACCAAGGAACAGAATTAGATAGTGACAGCGTGTTGGGTCATGGCTTCAGATCGGAGTTTACTGGCCTTAAATATGAAATTACACACGTTTAAAATAATTATGTTTGTGTGCGTGAGTCAATGAGGGAGTGAAGGAGAGGGGTGATGGCGTGAGGGATGACTGCACTTGATGATCATATCCTATACTATCCTATCCTATCCTATCCCGTAACTCGGAGGTCGTAGGGGCACCACAGATGATCTTTTAACCAGCGCACTCCATCTTTCCCTTGATAATGATATGCACTTGATGAAGTCGACGAAATTAGTACAATTTGAGGGGACAAAGAGAACACTTATGTACTAGGAGGGGCTGGATGGTATGGGTGCGGTAGGGGGTGGGAGGTGGGGGCAACAGGAAGAGGGAAAATGGAGAGTGTGCCGGAGAGGTAATTGGCATGGAAGGGCTGCTTTTCTGTAATTATTCCGTGACTACAGGTTGTTTCGTTTCTCTGCAGCCAGTCACCGTTACAATCAAAAAGCACACGGACGAGTAGCAGAGCCTGCTGGCCTATTCCTGAAAACAATATTTCAAGCGCAGACTGATATAGTGATAGATCTCTGACACTCTGAGTGCGCTTGAAACAGATTCTGGAACACAGTATGAGCCGAGTAGCGTTGATTTGATGATGATGATGGCCGTGGTGTGGTATGACACTTTGTGGGATGTGAAATACGGTTGCAGTTTAGTATTTAACATAAACAAAATCAGTCGAGCTCCATAATTCTCTCCACTGGCTTCCTGTATCTCCGAGAATTACCTACAAAATCTATATTTTCTGTTACAAGTGCATCCATGGATTAGCCCATTCCTATTTCACCCAGAACATTCACTTCTACAAGGTAAAGGGTGGTGGTAAAGGTGGTCCCATAGCCTTGTGGCCGTAGGGGAGCGTGATGTTGGAGATCACACTTATCTTGGGCCAGCGTAATGAGGACGACGCCCATCTCTCTCCCTCGCTGCTTTACCTTCCCCACCCTTAAGAGAGTAGGTACTCAGTCACAGTTGAGTCGACTGGGGGCGTTGTTATTTGTCGCTTCACGGTTTGCGGTCACCCATCCAAGTGCTAACCGCACTGGACGGTGCTTAACTTGCGACACAGTAGCGAGTGCTCCAACCATCTAGAAATCTTCGTTTTTCCTCTGACACTGCCATGCTACAAATACCCCGCTACAAACTCTCCCCTGCAGGCTGTCGATCCTTATCGGTGCTTGGTCCTTCAAATTGGAACTCTCTCTCTCTCTTTTTTTTGTTTTTTTTTTCTCTCTCTCTCTCTCTCTCTCTCTCTCTCTCTCTCTCTCTCTCTCTCTCTCTCTCTCTCTCTCTTCGCAGCTGTCCGAACATGGCCACTTTCAAGTCCAACTTAAAAGAACTCATCTCTTCCTTTAAAAAGGTCTGATCTCGCCTCCCATCACCATTCTTTCTTTTCTGATTCAGACCACCGCCGTCACACAGCACACCCTCAGTCCCCTCACTCCTTAGCTGCTCTCATTTTCCCCCTCCCTCCCTCATCTTTTATAGTTTACTTGTGAATATTCTTTTTCATGTTTGTATTATGTCTTTGCATACTTTATTACCGTCTCATTTTGGTTTCACTTCTTCTCGTATGTGTTTCGATGTTAACGTTAAAAATAAATGCGTGAGAACTGCGCTTTGAACTGAGGAAAAAGCGCAATATAAATACCCTTATTATTATTATTATTATTATTATTATTATTATTATTATTATTATTATTATTATTATTATTATTATTATTATTATTATTATTATTATTATTACCCCTTGGGGTCATGAGCAATCTTGCCACTGTAGATTGTTCAAACCTATAAAGGGAACAGTGAAAGCCACAGTTGAAAACCTGTCTTTCCTTTATAGGCAAGACGCTTCACTGCGGCAACAGTACCCCCGTTGGAGTGCCGGGGTTTTTCGGTATAGATGGTGTCCCCACTTTATGGAAATTTAGTGCTTTAGATTCCCACTGTCGCTGTCTTCCTCATTTACTCTTTCCTGTTCTTGCTCTGTCCTTCACTCTGCTATACTATCTTCTTCTTCGCTGGATCAATGACCTACCTTTTTTCTTGAAAACTCTTCCTGGACAAGACTCCTTGTTTGTGTGTGGGGTCTGTTGGATCGGCTTGGGGGTGTTGGACGCTTTCTGCCGGGTGGTCACTGGGGCTTCCTATGAATGTACTGTTTGGCACTATAGGCATTTTGTATGTGTGTGTTTGGTTGATGATTTATGGTGATGTTTGTATTCTGTTTTGTTTTTGTAACCGGGGTGTTCGCGTAGTTGAGGTCAACCCTCAGCCGTCCCCCGCGTGGGATGTCTTTATTGTGGGGTGACTGGCCGGTGGAGGGCATTCAGTTTTCCCACTGGGGTTGTTTCAGCAGATCTTTTATGCGGATCGGGGGTTGTCCGGTCCTGATTTGGCTCGGAAGAGTCCGCTGGATTTAAAGCAACAATAAATCAATCAATCAATCAATTATTATTATTATTATCATGGACGAAACCAATTGTAGCGGGTGCGACCGTATTTCATACTATCTTAAATAAACAATTGCGCTGGCAGCGAGTTCATAATATTTTATTTATAAGTTTGGATTTTCGCGTGAAAATCTGTCGACGCGACCTTATTTCACTTGGACTACTTGTCATACTGCGATGGTTTGAGGTTGATGCTGCCACTTTGGCGTCCTGTCTTGTGCTTTGGCTCTGTTTTTTTTTTATCTCCCTACTTTGATGAATGTTGATAGGTTTGATGTTAGCCAAGCGTCATAGAACATACTTGTTCTGGCACCCTGAATAATGGCCAGCGAACAAAGGAAACTATGACGGCATATTAATGGTAGACCGATGAAGCTTCTGACAGATGAGCGTTGATGAAGATTTGTTGTTAGGCTTGTAGTTTATTGGAGGGTTTTTTTATGCCCGTACTTCACTGTGCAGCGAACATTCAATTTTGTTTTCGACTACTTCTTGTTTTTCTATCTAACTATCCGTCGTCTAACCCTCTGTCCGTCCATCTATCTATCTATCTATCTATCTATCTATCTATTTATCTATCTATCTATCTATCTATCTATCTATCTATCTATCTATCTATCTATCTATCTATCTATCTATCTATCTATCTATCTATCTATCTATCTATCTATCTATCTATCTATCTATCTATCTATCTATCTATCTATCTATCTATCTATCTATCTATCTATCTATCTATCTATCTATCTATCTATCTATCTATCTATCTATCTATCTATCTATCTATCTATCTATCTATCTATCTATCTATCTATCTATCTATCTATCTTTCTATCTATCTATCTATCTATCTATCTATCTATCTATCTATCTATCTATCTATCTATCTATCTATCTATCTATCTATCTATCTATCTATCTATCTATCTATCTGTCTATCTGTCTGTCTGTCTGTCTGTATGTCTGTCTGTATGTCTGTCTGTCTGTCTGTCTTTTCTATCTATCTGTCTTTTCTATCTATCTTTAAGATCAGTACACATGCGTTTCGCATACTTTTAATGATTACGAATTAAAGTTTGTAAAACTAATGATAGCAAGGAGAAAATTCGAAGAAGAAAGACGAAGATAATACGGGGAAAATACCGAGAAAGGTTATTTATAAAAAAAACAATCAGTACTTCATCGTCAAGTCATCATCATCATCATCATCATCATCATCATCATCATCATCATCATCATCATCATCATCATCATCATCATCATCATCATCATCTTCGTCGTCGTCGTCGTCGTCGTCGTTGTCATCATCATCTCATCATCAACATCATCATCATCATCGGCATTATCATCATCGTAGTCGTTACAAACAGGATAAGTAATACAGAAGCGGCAGCACTGACATCGTCTCCACCCCATTCCCTATCACCATCTGCTTTTTTTTTCTTCTAGGTTCTCTTATACCGAAGCTAGGTTGCTGAACCTTTTGGACAAAAAAAGGCTTGGAACCTAGGTTCGGGATCCGAGATCCTCCCAAAAAAAGGTTTTGGAACCTCCTCGACCCTTCCACGAACCTTCCAATTAAGACAGGCCTTCTATGTTACCTTCACAATCCTTTTAAATGTGTCGGTCAATCATCGTCGGGGCCTTCCTTCTTCTTCCCATCATTGTTTCCCATGCATTAAGTAAATGAATTCACACCAAACTTTAGAAAGTTAATGCTTATCCCCACCCAAATGTTATGCATCAGCCACTGTTACCATCACAATCCTTTTCGTTTTTTGCTGTGGATTTTCTTCTTCTTCTTCTTCTTCTTCTTCTTTTCGATTGAAAAACAGACAGACTTTTTTTTTTGCCCGTGAAATTCACATAGTAATTTGACTTTTGGCTGCACAAACATAGTAAATGTGTAATATCTTTTTTTTAAAAGACATGTACAGACAAAAAACTATATAGTATGACCAATAAAATATAATAACACAACTGCCAGCCCACACCCCAAACATACTCGCGCACTCCCCTCTCTCCCCCAAACCTCAACACAAATCAACACCATCACGCACAAACATTAGTTACAGGCATACAAACACATGCCACCCCATGCACAGGCATGATTATCACATGCTCAGCCAAATCACAAAAGAGGATTGTTTGAAAAAATCACACACACATACACACACACGCACACACACACACACCCACACATACTTGCACAGACACCGTTATTTGGACTTTCCTCAAACGCCACATACGTTGTGTGGACAATGGGTCGTTTTTCGACCCCCTTTTTAAGTACTTTTAAGTGTTCTAACCCAAACCCTAACCCTAACCCTAACGGATCACTAAATGGACGTCCCAACAAGGAGGTATGTCCAAAGAACGTATGCAGATGTGCACTAGTTTGTCCAAAGAACGTCGTGTAAACATGCGCACACACACACACACCCACACACCCACACACACACACAATTATATGTTTCCCTAGAAACACAAAGACAACACCAACAAAATACTAAACCCCAAATAAGCCAACAGACAAATAAATAATCTAAACTCCCGCTACAACTAACTACGGGTCTCAGGGTGATCACTGTAACGATAAGGGGGATCTCAGGATTAGCGTGTATGCGTGCGTAAAATCTGCGTGTTGTCCCGTCTCACAACTTCTCTAACTCGTAACAATATCTAAGTTGTCACACCCTCCATTAAACAATAAGCAGAAATCAACACAATAGCACAAGCATAGAATCAACAAGAATCAAAACTGGAATAAATACAAATACTTCTAATGCACAACTCCCAGTCGCCTTCGCCAGAGGAACTTTGGAACTTTGGAATTTTGTCCTTTTATTAAACAAACAAATGGTGAGACAGCAAATATCAAGTTTGGCTCCTAGCCCAGGGGGGCCGTTTAGCCAGACAAAAGGGGGATTTGGGAAGCGGGGGGGGGGGGATACACAGTATACATAATGACAGCAAGAACGGCACTATATTACAAGAAACAGCAGCCTCTAACTGCAAACAATAACATATGCACAAAATGAAAAGGCGCTAGGCAAGAGCAATGTTCAAACATTTGTAAAAAAATACAAAAATAAAAAAATAAATAAATAAAAAGAACAATCGCATAAAGATGCAATATAAATAAATAAAAACAACAGTCATCAGAGAAGTGAAAGAACAAGATAAAGAATGCAAGAACAGTAAAGCGCACATGCATGACCACCAAACGGTACTCAAACATTTGAGGAGGGAAAAAAAATAATTTTAAAGAAAACGAAAGTTATTTATATAAATATAGCCACACTGCAGTTATGCTTACGCCACCTACTTCCTCTGCTCCTCAATCTCCCTCTCTCCTTCTCCTTCTGCCTTCTCCGTCTCCCCTCTTTTTGTCTGCTTCTCCTCGTCCTCCTCTCCTCAGTCTCCCTTCTCTCCTCCTCATCCGCTTTTTTCTCCCTCTTTCTCGTCCGCCTCCCCTCAGTCTTCTTCTCTTTTCCTCGTTCACCCTTCCTCCGTCTTCCTCTTATGCGTCCCCATTTCTTCTTCTTCTTCTTCTTCTTCTTCTTCTTCTTCTTCTTCTTCTTCTTCTTCTTCTTCTTCTTCTTCTTCTTCTTGTTGTTGTTGTTGTTGTTGTTGTTGTTGTTGTTGTTGTTCTTCTTCTTCTTCTTCTTCTTCTTCTTCTTCTTCTTCTTCTTCTTCTTCTTCTTCTTCTTCTTCTTCTTCCTCTTCTTCTTCTTCTATTTCATCCTCCTTCCTTTCTACTCTTCTTCTTCTTCTTCTTCTTCTTCTTCTTCTTCTTCTTCTTCTTCTTCTTCTTCTTCTTCTTCTTCTTCTTCTTATTATTATTATTATTATTATTATTATTATTATTATTATTATTATTATTATTATTATTATTTTACTTCCTCTTCTGCGCCTATTTTCGAGCCCCCCCCCCCCTCTTCCCCCCCCCCCCCCCCGCAGTAAGAGTCTTTTACAGACAAAGGAGTAAACCTCAACTAAGTTTCTTGTTATATAAACTTTCTGTGGACCATTACCTTTATTTCTCTTTCGCATTTGACGGTGACAGTGCAGCAATCCAATCAATTAATATAGTTCAAAACATAAACACAAATTCTACAACTATGTATAACAACTAATTATTACGTCAATGACACCAATTAATTTCATTTAATATTGTACACTGCCGTTGTAGTCTCAACTTCAAATCAAATAAATATATGAATTGAATTCGTTAGTCAAAATTTACAGTGAACCACCATGTTCGTCTCCTCCCCACTCCGTCCTTCGCATTACTATAAAAATATGTTTTAATAATGTTATTACTTAACAATACAATATCATCATTTAATAATACTATTACATTTATAAAACAACATTGCAAATACAGTGGAACCTTTCACAACGACCCCCCTCTATAACGACTCCCCCGCTACAACGACCCATTTTATTTTAACCGATGTATTTCCTTATATTGCTGTCATCAGTATAGCGACTCCCTCGCTATAACGTCTAACGACCGATCTTTGCAGACCGTATATCGACTTTCTTGGCATGACTGCACAATAAAAACTGTCTACGATCTTGTTCAGCACAGTCAGACAGGTACCTATATGTGACACGCCAGCCGATAAAGTAATCTTCTATAAGTTTGACGTCATCTTGTAACGTCACATTCTAGATTCTACTCGTTTGGGGTTTGCATTTCACTTTATTCACATCACGAGCGCGGCACTGAGAAGAAGCAAAGAAAGCGTGATGGGATGATGGAGTCTACAAAGAAAAGAAAATTTTTATCTCTGGAAGATCGAGTTAATGTTGTAAACAGACACAAAAAAGGAGAGACTGCCATTGCGATCGCAAAGAGTCTTAAAGTTGGAAAAACACAAATTCAAGGAATTATCCGAGACAAAGATGACATTCTTAAAAGGTGGGAAAGTGGTGATAATGCCGATCGTACGCGATCAAAACGGAGGAAGACAACATACTCGGAAGTAAATGAGAAAGTTTGGGATTGGTTTCTGGATGCTAGAAGAAAGAATATTCCGATCACTGGCAAATTGATTCAAGAAAAGGCCATTATGCTCTCTGTAAAGACCCCTCTCTATAAAGACCCCTCTCTATAAAGACCGATTTTTGTCAACATTTTCAAGGTCGTTGTAGAGAGGTTCCACTGTAATAAACAGTATATTCCTGCAGACACAGCTGCGAGAAGTCCAGGACAAACAGTCTCTAGTATAGCCAAGAAAAGAATGAATAGATTTTTAAATGGACATTAAGGAACTGTCATGTGATCAGCTCAACCAATCAAATTGTAACTCTTATTAAAAAAAATTACCAATAGCTTCTCACAAAAAAACAGACTAACAACAATATAAAGTCATCGGACCCAAATAACTATAAAAACCGGTCCGTGACAGACAACTGTACTGTATGCATGCACACTCAGTACACACATTCCGGCACGCCATTTCATACTCACAAAAATCAAACACACATACACGCATGCAGGCACAAATTCTGACGAGCTAAATTTATCAGACTGACCGTAGTCAGTCAGATTTCATACAGTTTTCTTTCTCTCCTCCTCCTCCTCCTTCTTCTTCTCCTCCTCCTTCTTCTTCTTCTTCTTCCTCCTCCTCCTTCTTCTTCCTCCTCCTCCTCGTCTCCTCCATTACCAATATTAGCTCCTCTCACCCTCTCCACTCCAAATGTCGGTGATATGTGCGTCATCCTTGTAAAATGCCATCTCCCAATCCCAATTTGCCTTTCGATTAAGCTTACTCATCTAGGACAACATGACAGATGAACCAAATGTCACCACAAAGGTGCCGAAATTTACCCCATGTGTCCTATGCAATGAAAGTATAAGATTGCCGACCACTGCAAAATTCACAATTGGACGCGACGGGATAATGATCATAAAAACAGGGCATAATGTAAAGTCTGTGGATGTAGCTCTAACGATTCTCAGGCGACCTGCAGAGATAAATGCTAAATGCTTGTTTGTATCGTAGAATAATCGTCAATTTGCCAGAATGTGTTATGAAAAGTTTTGACGAAAGTATGAAGCGATAGATGGGGAGTGGGGAGGGGGTGGGAGAGAGGGAGATGGATGAAGGGATTTCTGCCTGCCTACTCGTCTATCTCTCTCTCTCTCTCTCTCTCTCTCTCTCTCTCTCTCTCTCTCTCTCTCTCTCTCTCTCTCTCTCTCTCTCTCTCTCTTTCTCTCTCCTCGTCTGAAATATGGAGGTTTAGCAAACAAAAAAACACTTGGTTACTGCAGCTGAACGTGTTAATCTTCTAGCATGTAAACGCTTTTATAAATTTTCCTAAAAGAATAAAATAAATACAAAACAAATACAATACTATATAGAGAATTAGACAGGTACAGTATGCCACTAACAATAGCAGCGTTCAAAACCATTTTTCTTCCTTTCACCATCTTAGCACACTGATGAACTCTTCATCTAATGCCAAGTTTTATGTACATTACTGGTGCATACCGCGAAGGCAAGGTGACTGACGCCTTGATCGGCTTGAGTTACATTGTGTTTTCGTACAGAACCTTGAGCAGCTCTTAGTCAGGGGCTGTATAGGAACAATTTATTTAATTTATTCACAATTGTGTTATCTCATCACAATCTGTTTTACGGGCCATGTTCCATTTCTTTGTCGAACATTAACAACAGTATTGAAAGCGCAATTGGCACTATGAACACTGTACAGTGGACTCTATATGTGTCGCTGGCGCCAACTTCATGTAGCGTGATCTGAAGCTGACGAGCTTGCTCTAGGAAAACAAAGACAATCAGTTTGGGTGCAGTGACAGCTGCTATTCATACTGCATCCGTGAGGTTGATGAACGCAGAACTAATACGCGCTGCTGACCCCGTTTCTAACATTCATAACGCTCTGTGCGTCGTTTGTCAAAGAACGACGACAAGAAGTCTGTGGCAAATGGTTGTATGCCTGTTAGTGGTGGAGGTGTTGATGGTGGTGGAGGCGGTGATGATAGTGGGTTTTCGTAATAATAATAATAATAATAATAATAATAATAATAATAATAATAATAATAATAATAATAATACTGGATGCTATACGCGTCTTATTCCTAAATCAGTCTTAAAGCGCGGTGAGCTGTAACCATACACGCTTCAATGATACCCACACTCCTACATACCCAACAAACACACATTCATCACTCTAACCTGTGGGTTGTAAAGACCAGTCGCTATTAGAAGACGAAAATAAATTCGAATTTTATTTCGAAATATTAGACAGACTGCATCCGATACCATTATTGAAGGGAGGGAGGAATCCGGAGGACCCTGAGAAAACTCTCGGAATCCTGAAAAATCTCGTACCTAAGTCACGTAAGTTCGGGGTTCGAACCCGCGACCTTGGGCATGGGAAACCAGCTCTCTATCCACTGAGCTACCAGGCCACCCTGCTGCTGCTGCTGCTGCTAATGATGCTGATGGTGATGGTAGTGGTGGTGGTGGTGATGATGATGATGATGATGATGATGATGATGATGATGATGATGGTGGTGGTGGTGGTCGTGGTGGTGGTTGTTATGGTTGTAGTATAATGTGGTGGGTCGGTTTGGTTGCTGTGAACTATCCTATCCTATCCTATCCCCCGTATATCCAAGGTCGTTGGGGCACCACAGATGATCGTTTAACCAGCGTACTGCATCTTTCTCTGTTTTCAGCAACCCTCATGGCTTCGCTCAGTGTCAAGCCAGTCCATTCTCGAATGTTGTCCTCCCATCTCTGTTTCTGTCTCCCTCTTCTTCTGCCTCCTTGAACCGTGCATTGCAGGATGGTCTTTGCAAGGCCCGATGCTCTGGTGACATGGCCATGCCATCGCAGTTTCCGTTGTTTTTTTCACTACTGTGAGCGTGGCATCGTGTTGTCCAATGACTTGTGTGATGGTCTGTCGGACTTCGTCATTTATGATGTGCTGGGTTTAGGAAATGCCCAGAAGTCTTTTGTAGCATCTCATCTCCATGCTTTGTGTTGCTGTGAACAGTTTGGGCAATTTTGCGGAATGTATGTTTTAATCTGAAAACTGACATTTTAAAACTTTAAGGTTCTTATCTTCTTGCTTTTAGTTGTCTTTTGATCGACAGAGGCTCTAGACACCCCTACCCTACCCCACCCCACTCCAACTCCACCCCTTTTGTTCCTTTTCTTACCCATCTATCGAACACTGTTATCGTGGTATTAACTCCTTTTATTGCAGCGTTAGTTTTGCGGTAATTTTCCTTCCATGAACTGTATTCTTCCAATGGAGTTACATTCTTTTCTTTCAATTTTTGTTGTCAACGCCCACCAATGTAAACTGATCAAGTGTTACTGCAGCCACCAGCATCGTCTAATGCACATAGCAGTTAGCATTGAGTTATCTTCTTTAACTCACATGCGCTGCAGATTATCGGAGACTGCTGAGGCATGCCCTTGAGCTAGAATGTATGCAGGCTTACGGCTCAGGTGCGTCTAATACTCTCAATGCCTTAACTATGAGGAGTTTAATATATTTAGCTCGCACGCTGACTATCCTGAACTAATGAGGTTACAATAATGCTGTCTTTATTGCTCAGCAGTGGCTGATATCCTGTATGCTGTAACGCTACGGATTTTGATGTTAAAAAGCTCGCACAGAATGCAATTGGAGCTTTTGCTGCCTTCCACTTTTCCCCTGTCGTTTCTCTCTCTGCATCATCTTTCATGCTGGTCGTATGTCATTTCTCGCAGCTATCATCATTACGTAGCTGCTGGTAGTGGTGGTGATGATAGCGATGATGAGAAAGGAGGAGGAAGAGTGAGAGGGAAAAAGGACTGTAGATCTGGGAAGGCGTGGTGCTACTGTTGATAACTGTGTTTGTTGCTGCTGTTGTTGTTGTTGTTGTTGTTGTTGTTGTTGTTGTTGTTGTTGTTGTTGTTGTTGTTGAATATAATGATATTGATGGTGATAATGATGTTTATAGCGATTGCTACTGCTGCCGAGGCTGCTGCTGCTGATGATGATGATGATGGCCACTGTTGCTGAGGCTATTGTTGTTGCTGTTGCGGTGAATTCTCCTATTGCTGATGATGATAATGGTTGTGCAGATTCTGTGCATATCGTGTTCTTAGTGATTTTGTGCTGTTGCATATTATGATAACGATTGCTGTTGCTGTTGGTTGTGGTTGTTGATGATGATGCTAATGTGCTTCTGCTGCTCATTATTTTGTCTGTTTCTGCTTCTACTTCCGATGTTTCTCCTAGTGCTGCTGCTGCTGCTGCTAGAAATCATATTTCATTTCTGGCAACTGTAATAATTATGTGATTACCACCGCCAACATCACAAACATTATCACCCTTACGATGCAGTTAATGTTTGGGGAAAAGGTCAGTTCCGTGTCAAGAAGTTGTGACCTCAGTTGCTGGGTCAATTACTCGTTTGACTCATAACGACTTCAATGAGGTCGCTGTAGTCTACTGAGCAGCGACCCCAATCCCTAACACCGCCCACAGACCATTTCTAAACTTGTGTCATCAAAATAGAGCAGTTGATAAAAATAGAGGCATTTTTGGGAAATACCAAACCCCAGCTATTTCAGTACAAACGTGTGTTGAATTGTTGCATGCAGCATTACCGCAGACGTTTAACTCTTTGCTTTGTACGATTTTCTGTGGCTTTTGCCTACATTTGCGTGACATGGTAGCGGTATATGCGAAGAAGAAGGAAGAAGAAAAGAAGGGGAAGGAAGAGGATGATGGGAGGAGGGACAAGAAAAAGATTGATGGATGAATGGATGGATGGATGATGATGATGATGATGATGATGATGATGATGATGAGGAGGAGGCGGGGAAGAGTTTCAAAAGAGTGAGAGAGAGAGAGAGAGAGAGAGAGAGAGAGAGGGGTGGTGGTAAGGAGAGAGAGTGAGAGGGAATAATAATAATAATAATAATAATAATAATAATAATAATAATAATAATAATAATAATAATAATAATAATAATAATAATAATAATAACGTTCTAGGAGGGTGTTCTTGTCTCAGAATATAAAGTATGCAGTACAGTTCGCCTGTAATAGAAAACAAACATTCCTTTCTGCTATCGTAACTCCAATTTCCTCATCCAGCGTTCTCGAATTAACTCATCTGTGTCGAGAGGAAAGTGTTGCTATTGTTAAATCAATTGACTATCAGTATGCATTGTTTTTCCAGCTATAACGTTTCTGTTGTTTTTATCAAGTACTGTGTGAGAACGGTTGGAATTGTTCTTATTAAGAAGTGGACAATTCGGAGTCCGTAGCTAGATATCTTGCCCACTGTCCTCAAATGAACTAATCTAAGTAGACAGGAAAGTGATACCGTTTGTGAGGTAAACAGAGTTTCCATTGTTCTGCTGATGGCTTGCTTAACTGTATCTGCTGTTTTGTGTGGAAACATTTGTGTGTTGTTGCAATAAAGAAACTACAATATATCAGAGTAGTGTATCTTATGGGCCACGGAAGAAGATGGGTTCAATCTTTAATTTAATTGAATTGAGTGGAATTGAATGGAATGGACTTAGGCGTTTCCGGCAGATTAGTAGTGGATCTACATAAGCATTGCAGATATCGTATGCATGGCCTGTAAACTATAGGACTGTTCGTCAGCTATTATAATGTGGCCTGGTAGATCAGTGGATAGGGAGCTGGTTTCTTATGTCGATGGTAGGGGGTTCCAACCCCACAGGGGACGAACTTATGTGACCTAGGTACGAGATATTAAGGTCACCTAGGATTTTCTACGAGTACTCCGGTTTCCTCCCTCCCTTTACTAATGGCATTGAAAGCAGTTTATCTAAAATTTCAAAAAATAAATTTCGATTTTTTTTCCCGTCTTCGAACAGCGACTTGCTTCTAACACCACATATTTGAGTAATGAATGTGTGTTTGCTGTGTATGTAGGTGTGTCCTTAACAGGTGAGCGTTTATGTTGGTTTTTATTCTTATTCTTAATTATTATTATTATTATTATTATTATTATTATTATTATTATTATTATTATTATTATTAGACATCAGAGGTGCGCGATTATGTGTTAAAAGTAAGAGAAGACATGCAGTTACCTATATTGTTTTGTATTTAATTGGGGGACACCGTTCCAACGTCCCTATACGTCAGGTTGAATCCTAAGCTCAGTCTTTCCTCGCTAGGTTTTCGACGGTGCATTTCACAGACTTAGAAATCTCTAGCGTAGAAACTAGTATTGCCAAGTTTATAGTCGTGCTAAAGAGAGGAAACGTAAACTTCAGGCTGAAGTGTAGGAAGTGGGACACTTTTAAGATAATGGATAACTTACGTTGTAAACTTGAAGCAGTGGTGTTCCTAGGATTAGAGGGCAATAGGACAAAATGTCCTAAATCATAAAACTAATCGGACATCATGTCCTGACCACATAAAAGCAATAGGACATTCAGATTGTGAAGCGAACCGATTAATGGTGCTTCTTTAGAAGACAGTGACTGAGAATAAATATGAATAAAGTAAAACAAAAACTCTGTTGTGTAAACAGTTTAAAAATGCCCTTTTGTTGTTCGACGGAATGTACTGAAGAGTGATAATAGTCTAGCATTGTCCACTTTTCAAACTCGTTTTAACGGCTTTGACACTCCAGTTTGTACAGATGTTTCTTGCAGTGACCGCTCTAGTCATAATTCTATCGGACAATGACCGCTAATTTCGCAATAGAATCGGACATTTGACGGGACACAGGTGTTTGCATTCGGTCATTTTCCAAACGAATCGGACCATGACCGATGTCCGAGGCCAAGTTACTTGGTACGGTCTCGAGTGTCTTCTTCGAGCTTGTTCTTGTTCTTCTTCTTGTTCTTGTCCTTGTTCTTCTTGTTCTTCTTCTTCTTCCCCCGGTGCATACCCGCGTGTAAAGAAATTAGCCTTAAAGACCGCCCGTGTCTGTGAATGTCTGTCTTTGTTGAGAACGATTGCAAATAGACGATTAATAAATGTTGAAAATATTCAAATCGGACCAAAACTGCTTGAACATTTCTATGTGCAATGTTCTAGCCATCGCATGGTGATGTTGAGGATGATGATGATGATGATGATGATGATGATGATGATGATGATGATGATGATGATGATGATGATGATGATGATGATGATGATGATGATGATGATGATGATGACGACGACGACGACTAGTATGGCACAGAACTCCACGTCAGAAAGTCATGCTCAGTGCGCACAATAGTGTTTCAGTCAGTAGTTTTTTTTTTTAAGTCATCATAGTAATAAATTATTATTCAGAGCTGACATGCTGTGCAGTAAGTTGAATTGCGTTTTTAACATAAAATGTACGTAATCGATTTTTGAACTTGTTTGAAAATTGGCTCTCCTCAGAGAATTACACCAACGGCTTGACAGGTCAATGAATCCTCTCCCTTTTCCCTTTAATATTCCATTGTTCTTTTCATTAAGAAGCTAGTCAACCGTGAGACAGCTTTTTTAAGAGAGAGGCAGCCTTACTTTTTTATGGGCTAAAAGTGAAGTATTTAAAAGGTATTGAATCATTTGTCGTAAAATGTTCGCTTTGTATTTTGACGGACTTTTTTTTTTGCTCCTTTGTAAATATTAAATTAAGAGGATAAATAATTGGAATGCATGGACGAATGAATGAATGAATGCATTAAAAAAATAATTAATTAATTAATTATTAATGAGTGAGTTGGGTATGGTATCCATGATACACGTGCAGTGCGGCGTGTCTTTGACTAAGTATCTTTGCACCTTTGTCCTTTTATTAAATGCAAAACACTCGAACAGTATTAAATAAGGGCTGTCTATCTGCCTGTCTCTCTCACATGAACACACACACATACACACACTCTCTCACATGGACACACACACACACACACACACACACACACACACACACACACACACAAGAGCTCGCTCATTCACTCTAAAACTTCCCCGATTTTTCTCTATTTCTTTACTTTATTACTACTACAAGTGATCCAAACAGCCGTTTCACCTTCCTACCCCTTGCTTTGTGCTTGTGGTCGTTAAATGCGCGTGACAATGTTGCCAGCAACAAGGCTGCCAGCAAGATGGCATGAATATTTCATTAATTATTCTTTTCTGCCACCGGTAATATCCTAGCATGCGTCTCGGCAAGCTTCGGTAATATTATCCTGTTAATAGTTTCTCGCCAGCCCGTCTTGGTTCTGGGTGGTTATTTGTGCGCATGCGTGTCGGTCGTCTCGGTGAACTGCTTGTTTTCGTTTCCGGTTATAAAATTATCATCGTTATTATCAACATAGTCGTTGAAAGTCGTCATTTCATCATCGGAAAAGCTGCAGCGACTTCAACATCGTTATCTTCTTCTTCTTCTTCTTCTTCTTCTTCTTCTTCTTCTTCTTCTTCTTCTTCTTCTTCTTCTTCTTCTTCTTCTTCTTCTTCTTCTTCTTCTTTCTAATTCTTCAGAGAGTAAAGGTTGAAAAGTGTTATAAGTCCAGTAACACCAAAACCCATCGACTTAATGATGATGATGATGATGATGATGATGATGATGATGATGATGATGATGATGATGATGATGATGATGATGGTGATGATGATGACAGCGACGACGACTTCTTTATCTGTGCTGGAACCAAAGCCGAAAGCAAATGACTGTATTATCTGAAATCTTGAGAAGATTGCAAAATAATAACGGTCATAAAACAAATACTAAATCTTTGAGGAACGGCAGTTTTCAGAACAATCAGGAGATTATTAAATAACACGTTGCCAACAGCCAAAAGTTATTTTTCCACGAAGCTGTGATTCAAAGAGATAACAGGTTGGAAGTTTGCTAGATTCAACGTTCCCCCGAGCGATTATCTTTCCTTACTTCTTCCCCTCTCACCGCCTCCCCTCCCTCCCGCCCCTTCCCATGTTTCCTTTAGTCTTTGTCAGTAATCGCTATTGTGAATGTTCGTAACGTTAAAGGACGGGTTGTAATATCGGGCTCTGTCCAAAACCTGTATCCAATTAAAGTTTCAACGTCAATTTCAACGTTCACTTCAGCATATCTCTCACTCTCGCTCTCTCCCTCCCTCTCTCTCACTCTTTATTCCTTTCACTCTCTCTCTCTCTTCCTCCTTCCCAACAAAACTTTCAATGACATTGGCCGTAGGCGAATTAGCTTCTAAGGCTAAAGTAAGAACTATTCACATTTTAAGATGTCTTTTCAGACTTGGGGATATACGTAGAGATATATTTTTTAAGATTTTTGATGCTCAAGTTTTACCAGTACTCATGTACGGAGCAGAAATTTGGGGACTTCAACAATTCGATAGTTTGGAAAAGGTCCACCTTTTTGCTTGCAAGAGATTTTTGCATGTCGGTCAACAGACGCCAAACAAAATGATTTTCGGAGATCTGGGAAGATATCCTTTGTATATTACATCAGCGATTAGGTGTGTGAAATATTGGATAAAGCTAATGGGGTTACCCCGGGGAAGACTTCCAAAGAAGGCATATATTATGTTAGACCAAATGTGTGATGCAGGCAAGAAAACTTGGGTGTACCACCTTAAGAACCTCATGTTTGATAATGGGTTCGCAGACGCTTGGACTCAACAGAGTGTTGGAGATATTCCTGCCTTTATTAATTTATTTCGTCAAAGGTTAATTGACCGTTTCACACAGGATTGGAGCGTTGCCTTAACAACAAGTGACAGATTTGACTTTTATGCATCATTTAAAAGGGTTTTTAAAGCTGAATCTTACTTTGATTATCCCCAGTTAAGATGTTTCAGAGACGCCTACACTCAATTCCGTTTTGGTATCTCACCCATTAACACCCATAGGAAGCGTTACAGGACAGAGGCGTCTGTCAAGCAGTTCTTTTGTCCTGTGTGCGAGGAGCGTCTCGAAGACGAGATTCATATTTTATTTGAATGTAATGCCTATGATGAACTCAGAGACGATGTCCAAATACTGAAAACGCTGATCCAAGAAGACAACCATGATGCATCAGTTGTGATGTCAGCGGGCGATGAATTATCCAGCTTTACATAACATTCTCCTTCTTCTGAACAACCCAGTTTTTGATTACATTATGTTTGCCATTTTGTATTTTTCTACGTTATTATTCCATAGAGAATGAAGGAGCGAATGTGTGAAATGAACAAATAAGCAAAGAGATCGTGCCTAACGCCAAGTCTTTTTGTCTGTAAAGGGTCATTCGGATCGTTTTTAACTGACAACACATGCGCATGTCGCTATAAATACAATGTAGATAAACTGTTTTCCTTTAAAGAAGAGAATGAAGATAAGAGCGCAGTTTGCTTTCACGTAACAGTTTGTTAATGTTGCACACATAAGTAGGACGTTTAAACTTGGTATGACTTCTAGTTGGTAAAACACTTGCTAAGAAAAGAAAATGATAAGATGATGTTAAACAACCAACCATAGAGATTGGAAGACTGTGCGTGTGAAAAATCGAAGACTCTAGATCTAAGTTAATTAGCAACTTTCTTGTTCCAGTTGATAGTTTTGTTTTTACGATAGTGCGTATGTGTTTGTAAAATATTATGAGACCTGATATTTCGATGCATCCCCTCCCCACTTTCCCATTTGAAATGAACGTGTTGTTTATTCAATAAAATGTCAAAGTCAAAGTCAAAGTCTTCCTCCTTCCCTCCCTCTCTCCCTCCATACCTTTCCTTCCTTCCCACCCTCCTTATCCCTCCCTATGCACTATCTTCTTCTTCCACTATCTGAGCTTGCGTGTCAAGCAAGTTCAGTAACAGGGGGGAACATCATGTTGGTTCATTATCCGTTGAAGCACCAGGTTGTAAGATTAGGCTTTGCCTAAAATCTAATTGAGCATATCCGATTAAAGTTTCAACTTTAACACCTCTCTCTCTCTCTCTCTCTCTCTCTCTCTCTCTCTCTCTCTCTCTCTCTCTCTCTCTCTCTCTCTCTCTCAGCTCCTCATCCCTCCCTATTAGTTTCTTTGTTGGGAAATGTATAAAAAAAACAATGACTTCAGCTCTTTTGAGGTTGTGATTGAAGCAAACAACCTGTGCCTATAATTTTATTAGGCTCGCTGTTCCCTGAAGCATTTTCTCCTTCTCTTTCTCTCCCCTCGGTAGTTTGATGGCGAGTTTCCAGTTTGCCAATAATTCCATTGTATTCCCAGTAATAAGCTGTTTGGAGTACCACAGGGTTGGAATTCACTGTTCAATTCACCACCTTCTTCATCATCATCATCATCATCATCATCATCATCATCATCATCATCATCATCATCATCATCATCATCATCATCATCATCATCATCACCACCATCTTCGGCATCATCATCATCATCATCATCATCATCATCATCATCATCATCGTCGTCGTCGTCGTCGTCGTCGTCATAATCATTATTGTCTTCTTCTTCTTCTTCTTCTTCTTCTTCTTCTTCTTCTTCTTCTTCTTCTTTGTCATTGCAATTATTAACAGCAGCAACAACAACAGTTTTCTTTCTTCTCCTTCTCCGTCTCTTCTTTTTCTTCCTTCTCTTTCTTCTCCGTCTCTTCTTTTTCTTCCTTCTCTTTTCCTCTTCTTCTCCTCCTTTTTTATCCTCCACCACGAGTGTGTTGTCTGAAGTTATTGCACAGGGTCCGTACAGCTTGTTCCTGAGAGCTTCATCGCCTGTTGTGTTTTGTAGGAGCTAATTGTGTGAGTGTCAGCCAATGTTTGGGATTCATGAATAGTTTATCCTCACAGCCCAATAAACAAAGGTCATTGTCAAAAGCAATGGTCACATTAAGTTAAAGGCTTTATGCACTGTTGGTCGCAAGGGAGAGAGGCAGTAAGTTGGCCCTTTTCTCAGGGACAGCTGTGCCAAAGCGATTCCCATCTTCTCTCACTCTCTCTCTCACTCTCTCTCTCACTCTCTCTCTCTCTCTACCTCTCTCTCTCTACCTCTCTCTCTCTCTCTCTCTCTCTCTCTCTCTCTCTCTCTCTCTCTCTCTGTGTCACTATTTTAACTTGTCCATTCACTTCAGTGTGGACGGGGATGCTTGTTGTGCGACGTTTGGATTCTATTTTGTAGTCTAGATTGCACATTTGAGAAACTTCCGTAAGCGATTGTGAAAGTCCCCAAAAATTCAGTTGACGGTAACATAAGAAAATAAAATCGGTGGGTCGGCTTTCTTTTTTTTCTTTTTTTTGAAACATTTTTCAGCTTGGGTGCGATTTTTTTGGCTTTTTTCTTTTTTTTCTTTACCAGACGATCCCTAAAAAAGTGTAGGGTCGGGCCAGAAAATTAGGATCGGTCGGGATACCGTATTACTATAAACAGAAATATTGTTTGGCCTAATAAGGGGGCGGTATTGAAATTATAAGGTATTTATTTAGTTTTTTTCCCCTTTACAAATTGTTTTAATCAGTTCAAAGCTCTGCCTTCGAATTCCTCTACGGCATATAAAGTATTTCAGACCATTTCGTAGAGCGCTTCTTCTATGCAGCCTGTTTTCTGTATTCAAACCCTGTCATCTTCTAGCATTATGAGCACCAAGCCACAGAAGAAAAACGAAGCGGCAGCGGCAGGACGGGAGATAATAATTTCCATTTCCTTACAAAGAAAAAGTAGAACCTCCTTCACTTTCACTCTGATACTCTGAGACTGTCAGCTGTCCGTCATCGTATGGAACACTCCAGCAGCAGTAGCAGCAACAGCAACAGCAACGACATCCTCATTAGGGTCGTTGTCGTCGTCGTCGTCATCATATTGCTCTTCATTGTCGAGAATCGAACCTGGTCGCTTGCGCATGCGAGACGGACATGCATTTTCTTACTGGGCTCTACCACCCTTGGACAAAGCTATTCACTTAGGACCAACATTATATAATTCTTGTCGCTTGCTTGGATCCAGAGCATCCACCTTGATACGTCTTTCAGTATCCGCTCTTGCACCAGAACGGAGGGAAAGAAAGCTAACACCAGACCGCTCTTCAGGCTAGTCCCGCATTCCTGGATGTCTGTTAGTCAGCTAGCGATGGGCTTTAGCATCAGTGACAGCATGTTATCTTTTATGCATAACCAGCCATCCCTCGCAGGCAATTTCAGGCGCCTTAAGACGAGCGCTACTTTGTTTCCTGCTCAATTAGGGTCTCGCTCTCCCCTTGTGCACGAACACCAGATTTGAAGGAGATTGCTGGAAGGACGAGGAAGATGAAGACGGTGACAAGGATGAACAAAGATGGAGATGGTAAAAGAAGAAAAAAGATGGTGACCGTGATGAAAAAGATGAAGATGGTTACAAGGTTGAAGAACAGGAATATTGTGACAGTGGTGAAAAAGATGAAGCTGGTGAAAGGAAAAAAAAGACGTGACAGGGATGAAGAAGAGGAAGATGATGACAAGGATGAGGAAGAGGAAGATGGTGACAATGTTGAAAAAGGTGAAGATGGTGAGATGAGTGAAGAAGGAGAAGGAGAAGGCGCAGAAAGAGGGATGATGTGAGCAAGGAAAGTATTCATATTAGTCTTCACTAGCTTTACCCTTCTTTTGCGCGGATTCAGACAAATCTCCAATTTAACGTACGTTTCTCTCCAACTTCTTTGATCTGTCAAGAGAGTGCTTTGAGTGGGAAAGTTCATCAGTTGTTCTCTTTTGAAGTCTTGTAGTCTCGCTACTGTTCGATCGTCAGTAATGAAGCTTTATTTATTTATTTATTTATTACTAATTTAGTTGTTTATTTGGGGGTAAGCGCTAAGAGATACCTTTAACCTCCCAGCTTTCATCAAGAACGTTGATTTAAAATTAATGCGAACGTTGCAAAAAAACGTGATTGTAAAAACCCAATAATCAAATAATTATTCCTCCTCGATCGTTCAGGACCTTTGGGTTATCTAGTCGGTGCACATGAAACAGCAAGTTGGCATTGGGCGACTGGAGTTATAGGCCCTGTCGTTCAACACCTTGAGCAGCCTTTGAGCTGACAAGCGCTCTACAATACGTATAAATAATATTAAAGTATGTCTGATTGAAAAAAGTAGTTGTTTTACTATAGTGCACTTACTAGCTGACTGAGCTGCTCTGGGCAGATTAGCATTACACATTTTATTGCCTAATAAATATGTGGACCGCACTGAAGATGCTATAAAAAGATGGGCATGATACTCCGATCATTTATTTCATCATGAAATCAAACAAGAGATGTGATAGGCTGCCCTGGTATTCGCCAAACGCTTTCAATTTCAGCAGTACTGCAGTTAAACACACTTAACAATGCTGTCTCTTTCTCTTTCTCTTTCTCTCTCTCTCTCTCCCTGTCAGGATGTTATGCTATTGTAGTGCTAGATCGATCTCTGCGCTGAGCAAACTTTAGCGAGAGCTTGGAGAGCGATATGATCCCGCGTTTTCAGACAATACCTGACAATTTGTTTGACCATCAGGGGCATATAGTGGATCGTTTATGATAAAAAAATGGAGGAAGGGGGGGGGAGGAGTGGGAGTGAAAGGAGCGAGAAATAAAAAGAGAGGGGGAGAGGGGGAGGTGAAGATGGAGAAAAGAAAAAGAGGAGTTGGGAAAAGTATTAAAATCGTGAACTTGGGAAAGCGATATAATGGTGTTCTCGTACATTACCTTACACATTGTTGGCCTTCACCTTACAGCGTCCACCACTTTAGAGCCAAGGATGGTAGGGAGAAGGAGAAGAGGACTGAGAAGACGAGGAGTAGAAGATTGGAAAAGCAATACAATCACATCACACCTCTACTACATTCCCTTCACTGGCTTCCTGTGCAAGCACGCACAGAGTACAAATTCTCTGTTCTCTGTCACAACTTCTTCACAGATTCTTGTCCTTCCTACCTTGCTGATCTACTGTCTGTCTACTCCCCTTCACGCACTTTAAGATCTTCTGCTGACACTCGCACACTCAAGGTTCCCGTCACCCGCACTAAGACATACGGCCAACGTGCATTCGCTTACTCCGCACCTAAGCAGTGGAATTCCCTTCCCTCCCATATCCGCAACATACAATCAACACAAGCATTCAAAAAGGCCCTCAAAACCCACCTCTTCAAACTGCATTATTCAGATTGATTTGTATCCCGCTGCCATTCTCTCATCTTTTGTCTATGTCTGATCCGTAAGTGTATACACGGCTGTAAATATGTATACTGTTTTTCCTTCCTGGGCCTAACCGGGCATATAAATAGCTGTGAATAGGTTTTTGCTATTCTATTTCTGTCTTTTTTGTCATTTGTGCACATAGTTGTAAATACTCTTTTTCGGTCTTCTTTTTTTTTTGTAATTTATGTACATAGTTGTAAATAGTCTGTACCTTACTGTTCCGTCTTTTGGTGTATTGTAGCAAAAGTGATGTTTCATCGAGTGCATGTATCTATATGTAATGACTATGTAAAGCGTGGTGAGTACCCGCTATATAAAAATCCGTTATTATTATTATTATTATTATTATTATTATTATTATTATTATTATTATTATTATTATTATTATTATTATTATGACAGTGTATTTTTGTGCAACACCAAACAGTTCGTTAAACGACTGCGCAAGAAGCCCAGCCTCTGCTTATTGAATCGCGAAATGATGTTATCGAGTAATCGGAAATATCTTTTAAAGCTGCTTTCACGGTGATGTGAAAGCTTTGACTGCAATAATGTAGGGTAATAAACTGTTATATGGTCATGTAATCTAGTGTAAAACTTTGAAAAAACACTACCTCTGGCTCACTTTAAATTTCATTTATTAATTATAATGCATTGGATATTGTAACTGCAAGGAAGGAACATGCTTAAACCTTGAGAAGAAATCCACTGAAGCTTGTGAGAGCAGCAACAATCACTAAGTTGATTCATTTGCTGCTATTGGTTGTTACTAAGGGTTGCCGTGTTTTCCGTGGTGGTGTGAGAAAGAAAAAAACATAAAAGTGTATATAATAATTAGGCCAATTTGCTATAAGCTCAACTATATGTGGAGCTGCTGGGCTTAGCAACTAATTTGCGGCCTTGTAAAAAATTCTTGTCAAAGGACTCTTGTAAAGAAAGCCGCAGTACTTATTTTTACACTAATGATAATGTATTTGACGCTCACGCTGACTGCACGAGAGCAAAACAGCTGGAACTGATATATCTGCGCCTATTACAGATAATTATTATCATTATCGCTAGACAGGAAATGACTCACGCAACACACGTTTTCCTTTTTTTTCTCCGCCCACTAGTGGAAAAGTCCGGAACAAGTGCAACATGCCCTCTTGAGACAGCTTACAAACACAACCCCCGCTCTGTTTAAAAGAAACCATAAAGTGCCAGTTCATTTTGTTTATGTCAGCAACCAGGCAAACTTTGTTCCAGCTAAACTGCTTTCTTTTTCTTTTTTTCTTAGTTTTTTTTAAGCTAACACGCTGAGATTTTATAGCTAGTGAACTACCTGAGTTTGCGCTATTTGACGTATTTGTATAGCACAAATAGAGCTTTGTAGATAGTTATGTAGCAAAATGTTCTTCAGCTCATGCCTATTATCCTACGTCGTCAGAATCAGAATATGCTTTGTAACGTTTTGAAAAGAGTGTTTTGTAGTTCAGCAAAGTTTTCTTCCATCCTCTGTTGTAAATATTGCATGCCTACTAAACTGAGTCAGTCTCTGCTTTTAATGGCGTGAGACTGTTGTGGTTGTGAAACAAACGTCCCACGTCTTACTGACCTGCATTGCCCCATCCATAGCCGTCCCTCTCCCTTGTCTGGACGAAGACCTCTTCAGATAAAGAGAGTTTTTTTCCGCCCAAAGCGTATCACGGTAAAACCAAAGAAGACGGAATTACCTTCTTTGAATTCTATCATTATCCTCTTAAGTAAAACCTCGAAGTTTGCTTTTTTGTTTGGATGTACATTGCCACGGTCAATATATCAACTGTCCAAACCCAATGACTGGATTCTCCGCTAGTGGCCTACAGAATATGTTTGGGCCAAGCCTCCAGACCCCTAATACTATCAGTTAGCCGCACTATCCAAGAGGGGTAGATATCATAATTAATAAAGCTGTATACATAATAGTAATATTGATTTGTACAGCACTCTTACTTAAGGCGCCATCAGACTTCGCGCCTTTTTTCCCCCAGCATCAGTCGATTTATTCCCACCTTTTTCAAACATTAAACAGATCAATGCTTGTCGGGTAACGGGTCGTTGGCTGTGTTCCTGTCCATGACAGTTGAACCGCTATGAGTATCAAGAGGCCCTGCGGTGCCATCCCGTCCACACCTCGATGTTATGGAGGTACTAGAAAACATTTCATCGATCTATGAAAATCAGAATAACACAAAGAATGTTATTGCTAGACACTATATATTTATAACATAGTATATGTATAGTCTCGCTTTAGGAACCTCGAGGGAATTTAGCTTTTTTTCAAATGTTAGTCGTTCTTAAATAACGCCTTTCCAGCTCAAGCGCTGCTCAAGGAGGCGCTGACCTATACAGAATATAACTCAAACTAACCGAGGCGCCAGCGTGCTACCTTAAGACGCATCGTCTGACGCCAAGACTTGGCACAATCTTGGACGATCGGGGATAGGCAGAAGAGACCTAGTGCTTGCTGGGTGAATATGTGTCGTTAGCACTTGTTCGTCTAAGACATGATCATCAGGATCTTTTAACAGCCGTGCACAGACTAGGCCTCAGTTTATATTATCATTGGAAAGAGTCTGGCATATGCCTTACAGAAGAACAAGAAGTCTTGGACAAATGGACAGAGTACTGTTCTGATCTTTACAACTATACACCAAATGGAGACCCATCAGATCTAGCATGTCCCGAGAACAGAGACGAAGAAGAAATCCTCCCAATTCTCCGGGAAGAAGTTGAGGCAGCAGTGCAATCGCTGAAGAAAGGGAAGTCAGCGGGAGTGGACAACATACCCGCGGAACTGCTACAAGCAGGAGGAGAAGCGATGATTGATGCCCTCACCATTATCTGTAACAAGATTTGGCAGAGTGGGGAGTGGCCAAAACCATGGACCCAGTCGCTTGTCATCACTCTTCCCCAAAAAGGTAACCTTCAGGAATGTGAAAATTACCGCACCATCAGCCATCCCAGCAAGGTCCTCCTGAAAATAATACTCAACAGGTTGAAATTCCAAGCTGAACAAATCATAGCTGAAGAACAAGCAGGATTCAGGGCAGGGCGAAGTACCACTGAACAGATTTTCAACCTCAGAATAATCTGTGAGAAATACCTACAGCACCAACAACATCTATATCATGTGTTCATAGACTTCAACAAGGCGTTTGACCGAGTCTGGCATGCAGCGCTATGGGTAACAATGACAGTGTACAACATCAGCCCTAAAATTATTGAAGTCATCAAAAGCCTGTATGACAAAACTACCAGTGCAGTCCTCCATAACAGCGTCATCGGGAAATGGTTCAGAACAACAATCGGTGTGCGTCAAGGATGCCTATTCTCTCCAACACTCTTCAACATCTTCCTAGAGCGCATCATGTCAGATGCTCTTGCAGATCACGAAGGCACAGTCAGCATAGGGGGTAGAGCAATCTTCAATCTTCGTTTTGCGGATGACATTGATGGATTGGCTGGAGAGGAACAAGAACTTGAACAGCTGGTACAGAGGCTTGACACCACCTCCAGAGCTTATGGAATGGAAATAAGTGCAGAGAAGATCAAAATGATGACCAACAACACCAATGGCATCAACACGGACATCAAAGTCCAAGGCCAATCCCTCAACACAGTGCTTAGCTTCAAATATTTGGGAGCCATTGTGTCAGACAATGGGTCCCGACAGGAAGTCCTCTCCAGGATCGCACAAACAACTGCTGCCCTGACAAGGTTGAAACCCATTTGGAAAGACAGGACCACTACATTACATTACATTATTATTGCTTTAGGTCCAGCGGACTCTTCCGAGCCAAATCAGGACCGGACAACCCCTGATCCGCATAAAAAATCTGCTGAAACAACCCTAGTGGTAAAACCGAAAGCTCCCCACCAGCCAGTAGACAGGACCATCAGTCTACATTCCAAAGTAAGACTGCTGCGCTCCCTTGTCATCCCCATCTTTCTATATGCTTGCGAAGCATGGACCCTCACAGCAGATCTACATCGAAGAATACAAAGCATGGAGATGAGGTGCTACAGAAGACTTCTGGGCATTTCCAATACCCAACACATCACCAACGACGAAGTCCGACAGACCATCACACAAGCCATGGGACAACATGATGACCTGCTCACAGTGGTGAAGAAACGGAAACTCCGATGGTATAGCCACGTCACCAGATCATCAGGCCTTGCAAAGACCATTCTGCAAGGCACAGTGCAAGGAGATAGGAGAAGAGGGAGACCGAAAAAGAGGACAACATTCGAGAATAGACTGGTTTGACACTGAGCGAAGCCATCAGGGCTGCTGAGAACAGAGAAAGTTGGAGTATGCTGGTTAAACGATGATCTGTGGTGCCCCTACGACCTCCGGGTTATGGGACAGGATAGGAAAGGATTGGAAAGAGTAACATAACCTACCATGTAATCTTTACTAGACGCAGTGAGGGAAAAACTTCCCCTCTTACTGAAGGCTACTCGATGCATGTTATTATTGTTTTGTTTGGGTTTTTTTCTTTATCCATCTCCTATTCAGTGTAAATCGCTTTAAATATAAATATGCGAGCTTTGAAAATAGAGTTTTGTCGGGAAATCTATGCGGAGCCGGTCTTCACTGTACTCTGTATGAAAAACACCGACAACAGGTATTGATGGGGAGTGAAACAATACCACAATGCGACCCTTCTGCTCTTGGATCGATTCTCTATAATGGCCCATGTTAATAAGGATAAGGTCATGAGAAAGAGAGTTAGTTAGTTAGTTAGTTAAATAATTAGTTAGCTATTTAGTTTGTCCTTTTGGTATTTCATTTCGTCCAATAACTGGGCTACAAAGAGTGTAAATTATCTCTTTTGATTGATGTGAATTAAAAACAAACCACATATATAGTTTAATTCATTATATATATAAGTTGTCTTTTTTATATGTAGGCTTTTACATGTTCCACACATATATGTTTTTTTCTTGTATATATCCTTATTTACTAATATGGTTAACTTTACAATAACTTGAAAATAAGTTGAACATGTTTGATACCATGCATTGGAACACAATGACGTGCGTGTTTGCCTTTCTGGGTGCGTTTGCCGTGTGGAATATAAAGAGTGTTTAGAAATTGACAAGTCTGGCCACTTGCCTGTCAATGGCTGTTCTTCACAACACTCAACATCACATCAAAGCAATTTCAATTTTCACAGGCACCGAACATGGGATGAAACTATTATTTTTCGAACGCACGTTTCATGAATTCGGATCTCGTGATGCTGAATTTTGTGACTGGAAAAAAAGAAGTATTAGTAGTATTTCTGAAATACCGACGCACCCATAACGCACACACGCCACCTCTCACCCCACCAACACATATTGAATTCTACCCTTTCTTCGAGTTTGAACACGACTTTGTGAAATAGGTGCTTTTAATGTTTGTTAATATGATTTATTTTTAACACCGAAAGCAGAATATTATTTCCCTGCCCCAATCAATTCCTTGCAAACCTTTCCTGTAAACACCTTAGCCTATTGAAGGAGATTTTTTTAGAAGACTAAGTTTTGTCAATACTCTTTACAGTTGCTTTATTTAATCACAGCTTTTTAAAAATTTTGATAAAGGTGCCATTTTATTCCCCGTAAGGTGTATGTTTGTGTGCAGAACTTGCACAGCGGTTATGCTTTCTTGTTTCGCGATGCTAAGCAACAAACAACCTGAAACTTACTTGGATGGGTTAGTCGTCTTTGAAGAGAAGGAGAGGGAGAGAGAGAGAGAGAGAGAGAGAGAGAGAGAGAGAGAGAGAGAGAGGGGAGGAGGAGGAGGAGGAGGAGAAGAAGGGGGTAGATCTTAAACGCCTCTCTACGCTATACAAACCGAAGAGAAGCATTTACCTTTTAAAATGTATGTCAATAATAAATACCGGGAACTATTCTGTTTGTTCAGTACTTCATAATAAATACAAGGGGGTTATTCTGGTTTTAATAATATATACGGGGGACATTCTGTTTCTTCAGTATTGAACAATAAATACGGTGAGATGTTCTATTTCTCTGAAGAAACGGGTCGTCTATAAACAAATGGTAGAGGGCAAACGCTTAATCTTGGTAATCTGTAGTGTAATGCTAAATACTGTTTCTCGGACTCTACACCTGTGCTTACCTAGCATTTCGATCTGCGCACACCGTCAACTGAAAGGCGCGTCACAGTGCACAATGGGGATTGAAGTGTCCCCTGCTTCGCGGTTCAGTGGTGTCAGTTTCGCCTCACTGACTCTGTGACAGCGTGAGCAGCCGCTGTATACTGTGTGCTTTTAAACCAGGTCGCTACGCTCGGTGAATTAACACTTGCCAATTAGACAACGGTGGTCGATCGCCATTTCTTTCTTCTTTTTTTTTCTTTTTTTTTTTTTTGGCTTAGAGAAAAGAGAGTACACCCTTCCCATCTTTCTCTCTCTCTCTCTTTTTTTTCTCTCTCCCTCTCTCTCTTTGTCACTCTCTCTCCCCCCCCCCTCTCTCTCTCTCTCTCTCTCTCTCTCTCATATCTACTGCTGCAGATAATATGACTTGGATTTTTAAGATAAAAATACTGTATTTATCTCCAATCACGAGAAATATGCATGTGGTGCGTAGCATAAGAGCACGAACACTTATAAATTGTCAATAAATGCGCAAAACATACATCTCAAGCATTAACTGTAAACAAACACCTGCACGCAAAAGCCAAAATAAAGCGCACACGCACACACTGTGACGTGGGGTTTTATTGTTGCTGGGCTCTGCAAAATGGACTGCTATTACCCACTCGTCTTAGTCTATGGGGATCGCTAGTTATCTCCCGGTGACTTAACTTAATACATTTATTCGTTTAGCTCGGTCTATGTTAAGGCTGGGGTACAGAGATAGATAGAAAAATGGTAAAAGATCACTGTCAACTAGCTTTCACACGGCTATGAAACATATGTAGTCCAGCCACTTGATAACAGTAAAAATCACACATTTATTTCATCTACTCTATACACGATCTTCGATGTACGAAACTAACTTAAAAGTTCAAATGTCAATGTGAATGGTTCGCTCTTGAGAGTTCTAGGTAGCTACTTTATCTTCATCGGGCACTGGATACTTTCTGCCCTAATGGTCAGAGTTCTTGAAGAGTGGACTACTGTGGTCCTGTTTATACAGAGTTTAGTGCACTGAAGGCTGTGTACTTAGCTCAGTGTCTGAAGAGCTGTGTTGTGGTTGATTCCTTGACATGCTGTGTTGTCTTGGAGTTTTTTCCCTGTGGCTAGACTGGTGGGCTCTCTTTGCTCATTGCTAGAGAGGCCTCTGCAGACCAACTTTCAGTGACGACTTGTTCTGGTCTTTCGCCGACTTGGGCTCACGATACAATGCCTGCTCGTCTGTAACATATGAGACGAAATTCTGCACAACCCTGTATAATAGGTGTGTGCAGAGCGTCTCACTGAAGGCCGAAGTAGCCCTCAGTGATTAGCTCCACATCTCTATATATAAGCTATGAACATTCTGCTACGTCCGTGGTCCACTGGAATCTCCACTCTAAGTTCCTATACATATATAAATATAAATCATGGCTAACTATACACATAGAGAAAGAATTAATATTATACACATTCTCTGGTACAGCCACTGGTCCGCAAGCATACATATAAGTTAAACATGGCGTTAAACCCGGTCGTGTTCGACACGTGGTCACGCAATGTTGGACTACAATTCCATTCTAAGCATAGCAAATTTCACAAACATAATTCAACAATAATATAAATACATCACGATGAAACAAAAGTATGTTCATTTACCTTTTGACAATGTCAGGCCGTGGCTAACTTGATTGAATTCGATTTTCAACAAGTACTGCTTCCTAAGTCTGCTCAGTGGAGAGATTTCTGTCAGAGCGTAACTGTGTACTGCTTGGCGTTTGAATCTCGACTGACCTTCTACCTGCCTCTGCTTGAATCAGCCAGAACTGGTTCTACCTAACCTAGCTGTGTTCTCATTGGCTGAAAAATCGGAGCTCTACAACGTAAGTTGCGATGATGTCATTATCTACTTGGCTACCGTCAGCATACAACTGCTACGCATGATCGCTTCTGTCGTCTGCTTCAGATTAACAGTGACCTTCTAAGTCTACACTGACTAAACAAGGCAAAAGCTCAAAGTGTGCGGGGTAAGCTGGGTCTCTTGTATCACAAACACACACACAGAGGTTGGCGGATCAATAAAATTATTCGTGATATAAGCAGGTGATGGAAACATTTCCATTTTAAAACAAAACAAAACACAAACACACACACACATAGATAGATAGATAGATAGATAGATAGATAGATAGATAGATAGATAGATAGATAGATAGATAGATAGATAGATAGATAGATAGATAGATAGATAGATAGATAGATAGATAGATAGATAGATAGATAGATAGATAGATAGATAGATAGATAGATAGATAGATAGATAGATAGATAGATAGATAGATAGATAGATAGATAGATAGATAGATAGATAGATAGATAGATGTACACACACATTCTATTGTATAATTATGAATAATTGACAGTCAAGGGGGGAAAAGAGAGAAGACGAAAAGGAGAGAGCGAGAGAGAGAGAGAGAGAGAGAGAGAAGTTTGGGGAGTGTTGTGTGGCACTTTGGTATACAAAGACAATATTACAGACAAAAAACTAATACACCATGCAAATCTGTATAGCCCTATATCACATCATAACTGAGCAATACATGCATGGGAGTGTGTTGGATGCACAGACTGTTACATTTCGTGTGTAATTTCGTCTTTGGGTGGGACTACTAGGAAGTGAGCACGGCGATGCAAGTAGCGTGATGCTTAATAATTATGGGTTCAGTGGCTCCATGGATGAAAGATGCGTGATGTTCTTTTAAGTGTAATTCCATGTTCCCACCTGCGTTCAAAGACAATGCCACATTCCGGCTGTTGGTGGGGTCTTCAAGAGCAATCCACTTTCCTTTCTGGAAGCCATCAATAAAACTCTTAGCTATCTGTTTTGTGTGTGCGTGTGTGTGTGTGTGTATGTATGTTTGTGTGTTTGTTTGTTTGTTGGGTTGGTTTGTGATTGGCTGGGTGGCTGGTGATGGGTGGTTTACTGTACGTTTATGGAAAGAGGCATTTCACTGTCCGAGCATTTTAATTGTTTTAATAGTCCCTCCCCCCCCTCTTCCCCAATTACACTGTGGAGAAGGATGCCAGCTTTTTATGCACATCAGGTCCTCACCGACGGCTGCAGAAATCGAGGGGATGATGATGATGATGATGATGGTGACGACGACGACGATAATGATGATGATGATGATAATGATGATGATGATGATGATGATGATGATGATGATGATGATGATGATGATGATGATGATGATGATCAATAGCCCACAGCTGATTGAAACTATCCAATCTTCACGTGTAAAGAAAATAGTGAGTTATGAGTATACAAATAATTGCTCCCCCTTCTCATATTGTACACGTGCAATAAGCCAACTCAAGAGGAATTTGGTTTTGTCATGCGTCCGCGATAGTGACTCATATAGTGCTTGGTGAGCGCTTGGTCTCTTGTTCGACGCTGAAAGCTAAATTGTTCTTATATAATTATTCTTTTGTACGCTTCCCGGCTGTGGTTGCTATTTAATTTTATCGTACTTTTATTGTATCACTGTTAATTTGTATAATATTATATCGCGTTGCGAAAAGACAATGTATTTGCAGTGACGATGCGCTGTTCTTGGAGTTGAAATGAATGAACATTGAGGTTTAACGTCTACACCCACCATAGGCGATATGGCAGACGGGGATAACCATCCCAGGGAACAAAGGGTAGGGACCTAAATGAACACTGAACCACCAGAGCAATCATACTACTAAAATGGACAGTGAAAAATTAACACTTCTATTGAGCCCATCCAGGGATTCGAACCTAGGAGATCAGTTATAGGCCAATGGAGAAGCATTTGGGTTTTTGTTAACGTGTTATTGTGAGTCATCCATACTTTCATAAGTGGTTGCATTGAACCGGCCATAACGATGAGACAGAACGTGACGACAGTATTGTATTGTACTTTATTTATTGTGTTGTATTGTTCTTTTATAATCACCACAACAGCTCAGAGAGTTACTCAAGGCGTGAATTAGCTTAGTTCAAGGTGCATACAGCTACAATTACTCCATATTTGGTCAATTGGAGTCCTATTTACTTTTTTCAGTACTTGGTGGCATTTGTAACGGTAAAGTGACCCTAGTAGGTATTGGATTGTTATTATTATTATTATTATTATTATTATTATTATTATTATTATTATTATTATTATTATTATTATTATTTAATCGTTCTTATATAGCGCTTTTTCAGCTCAAGAGCTGCTCAAGGCGCTGGCCGATACAGGATCTAACTCAAGCCGCCCGAGGCGCCCACTTGCAGCCTTTGGGCGCACCGTAATAACGCCCCAGACAACTGAGCACAATCCTGCGCAACCAGGGATGGGGGAAAGGACCTAGGTGCATGCTGGGTGTGTTCTTGTCACCGGCACTCACCCGTCTAGGACATGAGCGTCAGGATCTTAAAGTCCGTTATGATGGAATGTATGCGACACACAGACTAGACCTCGGTTTATACTTTCATCCGAAATGTCTTACTGGCTCAAAGAGCTGCTGGAAGCGCACAGTACTTACTCTTGTACACTTGGTATACAACTGTTATCTTATCTAATCTTATCTTAATTTATGGTTTGCAAAAGCCATGCTGTATTATTTCTTGAATTGAGCGGTTTTTGTTATCAAGAAGCATTTAGTTTCTGTTTCTGCCACTGTGAGTCATGAATAATTTGGTAAGTGCGTTTGTGCCATTTAACAACGGTGAAAGTGACGCCGGTAATTTGGTCCCTGTTTGTCGACGCGCCCCATTGGCCACTGTCACGTGCGCTAATTGTGTTTGTTCTCTTTGAGTGCTTGATTTGGTGACACGCTCGACTTGTCATGGTTAGTGCAGATTCTATGTGTGTGTGTGAGAGAGAGAGAGAGAGAGAGAGAGAGAGAGTGTGTGTGTGTGTGTGTGTGTGTATGTGTGTGTACTTGTAAAACGGCACAATTGGGGATTTTTTTAATATAAATTTGATAACAAATGGGGTAGTTTTAAAAAAATTGGGAAGCAAAAATCTTCCCCATTATTAAAGAAACAACTTTTCCACTCGATAAAAGTATAGCACAACCGCAAATATCAAGAAATCGCATCTTCCCAATTTGTTTTTTTAAATGGGGTACATTACATTACATTACATGATTATTGCGTTAGGCCCAGCGGACTCTTCCGAGCCAAATCAGGACCGGACAACCCCCGATCCGCATAAAAGATCTGCTGAAACAACCCTAGTGGTAAAACTGAATGCTCTCCACCAGCCAGTCGCTTAACAATAAAGACATCCCACCCAGGGGACGCTGAGGCTATACTTTAATTTATCGAACCCCCGTTTACAAAAACAAAATAGAATACAAACATCATTATAAATTATCAACAAAACACATACATATAAAATGCCTACATTGCTAAATAATAACATCATAGGAAGCCCTAGAGACCACCTGGCAGAAAAGCATCCAATATTCCCAAGCTGATCCAACAGACCTCACACACAAATAAAGAGTCTTGTCCGGAAGAGTTTTCAAGAAAAAAAGTAGGTGACTGGTCTAGCGAAGAAGAAGATAGTACAGCAGATTGATAGAACAGAGCAGGAATGAGAAAGAGCAAATGAGAAAGACGGCGACAGTGGGAATTTAAAGCACTAAATTTACAGAAAGTGGGGATACTATTTATACTTAAACCCCCGGCACCCCAACGGGGGAGAAAAATGGGGTAGACAAGTGTGTAAATTATACCCATCTGTGTAGTAAGCTGCGATACGAACAAAGTCAAGTTTACAGGGCAGATTATCCCTTAATCCTGTACGTCAGTCATAAATCTACCTAATTTTATCAAATACAACCTTTGATTTGTAAATATCACTGAGATAAAGACCATTCCCCAATTGTACCCTGTTTTGGCAACATTCCCGATTGATCGGCTTATACACCTGTGTGCTTGTGTATGTGTTTGTGTGTGTGGTTTATTTGTGTGTGAGTGTGTGTAGTGTATGTGTATGCTTTGATTAGAGTATAAACTATGGTCTAGTCTGTGCACGCACGCATTCCATCGGACATAAAAGATCCTGACACTCATGTCTTGAACGGGTGAGTGCAAGCTACCCAAATACATCCAACAAACACTAGGTCCGCGCTACCACATTCCCTCTAGCCCAGGATGGAGCTCAGTTGTCTGGACGAAACACCTCAGGCAGCACATGGGCTCCCGGGGGATATGATTTGCATCCTGTATCGGCCAGCGCCTTGAGAAGCTCTTGAGCTGAAAAGGCGCTAATAAGAACTATCAAATAAAATAAAATAAAATAAAATAATTTTAAAAACCTGGGAAAATTAAGGAAAAAGTATTGTTTCGTAGGAGTAAGATTTATTGCTGTCTTATAAAACCTTCCTTCAGTGTATTGTCTTCTGCAGGACTCTGTCGTAAGTCATTCTTCTTACTGATCTTTTTTTTTCTTCTCTTTGATTTCTTTTTCTTAGGTTTATGCGAAGGCATATTATTGATTGTCACCATTTTAGGGTACGAAGGAAAAAGCCGATTTAGATAATTATGACAAAATTGCAAGCACGTACTCTGTAATCCCTCATTTTACAATCAATACTGTTTCTTGCTACACATAGTCTCAGAAAGAGATAGTAATAAACTGAAGCTTCCCTCTCTCATTGTGTCTCTAATCCGATTGTAAAGGCCCAGTACTCTGTTACCTCGTGTCACTATTTTTATCGCTTTTCCGCTATGTTGGCTGATGCATCACGGAAATGGCGGCCATTATGGAAGAAGCTGGGAATCGTAAAACGACAGAGCTGGTTGCAGATTTGTGTCACGTGGATAGCCTCTCGCTTGATATAAAACTACGGATATGGTTTGGATACGGATACAAGATTTGGCTGAACTGAGCATTTAATTTACGGAAATGTTTCCTTTTTGATGGATGGCAATAGATGGACCGAAATGAAAGGTCAAAGCTATGGGGGCTGGAAGAGGGTGGATCCACGAAACGATATTTGTAAGATGCATACTATAGCAAATTTATTTATTTTGTTTGTGCTTGTCTTTCCTTTTCTTCATTCAGTAGAAAGTGTACGAACTACATTTTTGCACCTTGACATGTAAGTTTCATGTACTATGTTTAATGGCTACTATTATTCTATTAACTTTAAGTCAGTATTCACAATGGGTGGGAATACGTCGGTGCTGTTTAGATGTCAAGTTTGGTCTTTTCCAATAGTGGTACATTCTCTCTCTCTCTCTCTCTCTCTCTCTCTCTCTCTCTCTCTCTCACTCTCCTTCTTCTTCTTCTTCTTCTTCTTCTTCTTTTTCTTCTTGTTGTTATGCTTGTTGTTGTTGTTGTTGTTGTTGTTGTTGTTGTTCTTCTTCTTCTTCTTCTTCTTCTTCTTCTTCTTCTTCTTCTTCTTCTTCTTCTTCTTCTTCTTCTTCTCCTCCTCCTCCTTCCGTCTTGCGCGGGCTCCTACTGCCGCACGGATCAACAACTTTCTGCATCAGCGATGTGGCATTTCATCTTGACTTTTAACTCAACAACGATCTTCAGTCCCTTATGCGAAAGTGTCCGGGGACGTTCATCTACTCTACTACTACTACTACTACTACTACTACTACTACTACTACTACTACTACTACTACTACTACTACTACTACTACTACCACTACTACTACTTCTCTCCTCCTCCTACTTATTTTCTTCCCCCTATGAGTTGCCGGGGTTTTCTATATCCCCACTGTGTGGAAATTTAGTGCTTTACATCATCACAGTTATTCTCATTCTCATTTATTCTTTCTCGTTCCTAATCTGTTGTATCAATCTACTATCTTCTATCTTCTTCGCTAAACCAGTCATCTATCTATTTTTTTTAATTGAAAACTCTACCAAAACTCCTGCTCTGTGTATGGGTTCTGTTGGGTCATCTTAAGGATATCGGACTCTTTCTGCCAAATGGTCACTAGGGATTTCTATGGTATTATTATTTAGCAGTTCAGGCATTTTAAAAATGTATGTGTCTTAATATTTTATAATGATGTTTATATTCTATTTTGGTGTTTTGTAATCGGTAGTTCGATACATTAGAGTACAGCCTAAGTGTACCCTGCACAGGATGCCTTAATTTTATGGTGGAGTGTCTTCAGTGTTATCATTAGGGTTGTTTCAATTTATACGCATCGGGGATGAGTCCTCTTTTAACCAAGTTGTGGTTCTGATACGGGCGGCTCTTTGGAGTCCGCTAGACTTTATAAACAATGAATAAATATAACTAACCTCATTTTCTTCTTTCCTGTCATCATTCTCTTTCTCCTCCCTTCTCACTCTTCCCTTTCTTGTTCTCCTCCTGCTCCTCCTCCCACTTAAAGCTGTTAATCCAGCCCGCACTTCCATGTTGTCTACGTCCTCTAGATTGTTTTCTTGCGCCATGAACTCTCTTCCTCCTCCTTTGTCCTCCTCCTTCAGCTCTTTCCTCCTTATCTTCATTCTAAAGCCCACAGTTCTGTTTGTGCTCTTCCCCCCGGAGATTTCTGCGCCAGGTTTGCCTGCCTCTTCTTCCTCCTCTTCATTCTCCTTCTCCTTTCCTTCCACATTTACTCCTTCCTCTTAACTTCCTTCCCCCCTCCAACCCTTCTCATCCCACCCTCACCCTCCTCCGCTCCACGTACAGCCACCTTGTTGTAGACTTCTACTCCTAGACATCAGTCTCCTCCTCGTTGCCTCTTCTCAAACGTCCTCTGCCTTGTTCAACATCCTCCTCCTCTTCTTCCTCCTCCTTCATCCTCCTCTTTTCCTCCTCCTCCTTCTTCATCTGGTCCTCCTCCTCTCCTTTCCCCTGCAGTTCTAGGTTGCGGAACTGTCCTCACGGATATTTTCACGCCAGTGGCGCAATGCCATGCCCGAGTTCCTTTAAGATTGATCGGTTTTAATGAGGCGTGTGTTGATTTTCATAACAATCCGCACTTCCGGGGCACCGTCAGGCCATTCCATCGCTCTTCGGGTACTTTTTCTGGGATTGCAGATTTATCTGGAGGTTAGCAGGGTTAAGGATACTTTGCATCGAAAGTGGAACAGAAAATGTAGCTAGCTTTTTTGGGAATCGCGAGGATGGGAATGACAAAGTGACCTTGCTGAGTGTCTTAACAAAGTGACCTTGCTGAGTGTCTTAACAAAGTGACCTTGCTGAGTGTCTTTCCTGTCTCTTTTGAGGGTAGGTTCGAAGTTACGCATGGAAACTGTAGATTTAAAATAAATAGGATACGAAAATCGGATAGGAAAGGAGAAATAAATAACAGGACAGATTTAATTTGATTCCTTGTTTATAATGAATCTTTAGCGGTCATAGCTGGTTAATCGATCATCTATGGTGCCCCAACGACCTACGGGATAGGATAGGCTAGCTGGACCAAAACAGAACAGATAACAGAATGTAAAGCTGTATATCTAAATTTAAATATGTTAAGTAAATAAAAGAGGAAATACAGAAAAAACAGAGGAGAAGACAGGAGAAAGGAATGGAAAGAAGGAATAAGAGCTAGCAACTGGCACAAAAGGCTGTCTGAATGGGAGGACTGGGTCCAACTTCGCAGAGACAAGTCTGAGATTTCTGTGCTGTTATCACAGAAATGAATCTTCAGCAACAGAACATTAGGTGTATAATGCAAAGGGGGTGTATGAGTGGGGAATTTAGTGAAGGAGAGAAGGACTGTAAGTAAGAGAGAGAGAGAGAGAGAGAGAGAGAGAGAGAGAGAGAGAGAGCGCTAGTACCTGCAGGGTACGCTGGGTCTTTATTACATTGTAGTTGGCGCTGTTGAGAAAAACCACAGCATCCCCATCAGCAGCATCGACAACGACCACGACACGACAGCAGCAGCCACCGCCGCCGCCAGCCAGAAGCACACGCTATGAGGGAGAAGGGAGCAAATCAATTGTGAGTCTAATTATGCAAATCAGTCTCCGCGGATTGGTCCCCCAGGCCAGGGGAGGTCACCGGAGTCGACAGAGATGTGGATGGGAGATAACTGCCTCGTTGTGCCCACGTCTCTGGAGGGTTGTCTCCTCGCTAGCGCTAGGATTTAGTGATAAGGAAGTCAGGAAGGATGGCACTGGCGGAAAGAGAAGGCGGGCGACAAGCTTTATGTATGACCACAAGATCTAGATGGGTTTGGGGAACTGGCTTGCAATGGCGGCTGTCTACTGCTGTGATTGCTGTGTACTGGCGTGATTTCTGTAATGCCGCTTTTATCTATCAGCAACACATTTATAATGTGCGCCATTGCTGATGTTTAGGTCCTGATTTGGCTCAGAAGAGTCCGCTGGACCTCATGCAATACCCATGTCATGTAATTGTTGATGTTCAATTTAAATAAACACTGTCACCTTTAACACTTAAGTAAATAAAATTTTGACAGCGCGGTTGTTTCATTCGGTATTGATTCTCCTACATGATTTTCGTTGCTTGGCTTTCGTTGATTTTCGTTGCATGGCACCTTAATATTCAGAGCATACAAGCTTCTACACCCGAAGGCGTTTCCAGGTATAGTTTGACAAAGGTTTTTTCCTTACCATGCACGTATTTCTGTCAGTTCTCTTTATCCTTGCAGCATTGCAGGCATTAAGGGTTATGTCCACAGATGATAATACATTTGCGGTCCCGTTTCACTTATTCCTAAAAATAACACAAGAAAAGGTTCAAATCGTAGTAGCTGTCTAGGGGTAGAAGAAGAAGAAGAGTAGTAGTAGTAGTAGTAGTAGTAGTAGTAGTAATAGTAGTAGTAGTAATAATAATAATAATAATAATAATAATAATAATAATAATAATAATAATAATAATAATAATAATAATAATTGTGGTAGTAGTGTAAAAATCAGCCAAACCTCAAGTTTCCACACCATCATTACAATCTGTCCAGCAAGATGAGACATGGCACTGTAGACAAGAGAGTTCAGACCCTGTAGCACGCTAGAATGACTCCAGGGACATTTGCCGGAGTCTAGAATTATTGTTACCCAATCTCAGTGGCCACTCCTCTTCTCTTTCCCCTCCACTGTTCAATTATCTCTTCATCTCTTGTAGGGAGGAGGGGGGGGGGGGTTGTTGCAGATGACCATTCATTTGACCCATCTCAAACCCTTACCGCCTCCTATAGCTACTTCTATTTCAGAAGAAAAACGAATAATGACACTTCAAGACTGCATTCATGAATTATGCTCCTCGACCTCAATGCTCTTATCCTCCACTTTTTTCACGTCTGTCGTTGATGGCCAGTCATCCATGATCATTACCTGCATTCCCATTCCCTTTGTTTCTTCTTTGGAGAGGTGTGGCTTGAAATGTAGTTATATACCCCCATCCCCCACCCCAACATCATTCCCCCTACTCCTACTCCAGTATCCAGCCTTTCTTTCTGTCATCCTTCCATTTCTCTTAAGTTCCGTTGCCGACTACCAATCACTACTCTCCCAAAGTTCCTACCAGGATATTCATTACTCACCCAGTTATGCTTTTATGCTTTCGCCATACAAGAGATTTTGCAAGAAAGGCCTCAGGGATATCATTGGAGTCCAGTACATAATTATCCGCACAAATTCATTGGTCATCTCCCATCCCTTCTCTCTGTATTCCATTGCTGACCATATCTTTCGCCCACGACCACCGTAATCCTTACCCGCCTCCTTCGAACTTTATCCGACCCACACATTTTCTATGAAAGACCCTTGAGGCATGGTATGAGATCTAGTGTATAGTTACACAAATCCATTGTTCATCCCCCATGCTTTCCTCTTCTATCACACTGTCAATGTCTGGTCAGAGATGACCATCACCATCCCCATGCCCGCCAGCTTCCTCTAGAGAAGAACATGCAAGAACGACATCAGAGTCTAGAATACTGTCCATCCGAGCCTACGTTAGGACATTGTCCTTCTCGACCCATTCTCCCCCAACGCCTTCTATCTCCCACATTTCTACCCTTATCTCTTCTTTCTCTTCCCACCTCAGATGTCTGTTATATTGTCATCAGTTGTACCAGCGATGGCCGCTATTTTTTTTTCTCTCTCCGTATTCCGTAAAATCTTACTTGAATGTCTGTCCCTTTTGGCTTTCAGATTTGTTCATCAGGCGTGTATCTTCTTACGTAATGTTCATAGTGATTTGTATCTTTATGATGATGATGATGATGATGATGATGATGATGATGATGATGATGATGATGATGATGATGATGATGATGATGATGAACATTTCCAAACGCCTAATCTTGACAGCTCTAAGCGTGTACAATAAATTTACAATAACACACACACACAGTCAAAAATGTGTAACAATGACAGTGATGAATATTCAAGCAGATAAAAAAATAAACGGTAGAAGGCAATGACAGTAGACACAAAAGTACCGACAAATACAATTAGGATCAAAAAGAATAAAGATTTATGTATATTATATGATGCATTGCCTTATTTTTTTTTCAATATCCATAGTTATTTATATATTTATGCGTATTATATTATGCCATATACCAAAGGCATCAACATGGACATCAAAGTCCAAGGCCAATTCCTCAACACAGTACATAGCTTCAAATATTTAGGAGAGCCATTGTATCAGACAATGGGTCCCGATAGGAAGTCTTCTCCAGAATCTCACAAACAACTGCTGCCCTGACAAGGTTGAAGCCCATTTGGAAAGACAGGACCATCAATCTACATTCCAAGGTAAGGCTGCTGCGATCCCTTGTCATCCCGATCTTGCTATACGCTTGCCAAACATGGACCCTCACAGCAGATGTACAACGAAGAATACAAAGCATGGAGATGAGGTACTACAGAAGACTTCTGGGTATTTCCTATACCCAGTACGTCACCAACAACGAAATCCGACAGACCATCACACCAGCCATTGGACAACACGATGACCTGTTCACAGTGGTGAAGAAACGGAAACTCCGATGGTATGACCACGTCACCAGATCATCAGGCCTTGCAAAAACTATCCTGCAAGGCACGGCGCAAGGAGGCAGAGGAAGAGGGAGACAGAAAAAGAGGTGGGAGGACAACATTCGAGAATGGACTGGTTTGACACTGAACGAAGCCATGAGGGTTGCTGAGAACAGAGAAAGAGGGAATACGCTGGTTAAACGATCATCTGTTGTGCCCCAACGACATTTAAATAGGATAGGATAGGATAGTATGCAATGCGTTATTTTTTGAGCGTTCATAGTAATTTGTATATGCATGCGTAATATATTATGTAATACGTTATCTTGTAATGTCCATAGTGATTTGTATATTTATGTATATAATATTATGCAATGCGTTATTTTTGTTATGTCCGTCAGGATTTTTGCATATTTATGTCTATTGCTCCTCTTAGTCGAGTGTTTTTTGATAATAAATGTCCTATCTACCTCCTATGTAACCATGTGTGGTGGATTACAATCTCTGGTATGGTACTGATGTCTATGCACATAACATTTGTCCTGTATGATGGGTGAGTTTCTTGTATAGTATATCTTACGTGTCTTGCATTATTTAGATATTTCTTAAATTCCGGACTTATTATCTCTGGAATGAGACGGACGTGTTTATGTATAGAGCATATATAGGAGTGTATCTTGTGTATGTTAATTCATAACGTTTCCTATAAGAAGCACCGTTCCATCGTCTTTTCTGGTGTGGTCAGACTGTCAGTAATTTATAATCATTATGTATAACATTCGTTATCTTCTCTAGGGGAAAATCGTGTCCTCTTGTATGATAACGCATTCTTCCGTCTATCTATCTTTTCTGTTTCTTGCGGTGGGGCTATTTTCTCTGGAATAATAGGGTTATGTATGCATAGCCCATATAGGGCATACGTCTCGTATGATAATTCACGACGTCTCCCGTTAAGACAATGCCTTGTTCCATCGGTATTTTCTTGTCTCCTGAACCGTTAGATACACCTATGCATAATGTGTACAGCAGACGTTCTCGTTTTGAGTAGTCTTTTGTAATAATGCATTCTTCTTTCATTTCTTGGTTTTGTGTTTCGTTGTGGTCAGACTATCTCTAGAAGACACGGTTGTATGTAATATTTTTTGTAAAGCTAGCACAATGCATTGGATTTGTATTCTAACCACACCAACCCACACCACGGAAACTACTACTTTCATTCTTTTAGTTTTGTACATTTAATAACTTTTTTTTTCTTCTCCCGCAGTGTAGCGTCTCTCTACTTATGATATTGATTGTGTTTTTCACCAGAGCAAAAGTCACCAAGACGCCAGAGCAACAGTGAAACAGTGATTATTTATAATATGAGCTCCAACACAGAACAGAGCTTATGAATTATAGATAACTGTCATACGAGGCATGTTTGGTGTTGCTTATATTCATTCTTTATTTATTTAATTATGGGTGCATTTATTTATTTATGTTCGCTCACTCTCTCTCTCTATTCTCTCTCTCTCTCTCTCTCTCTCTCTCTCTCTCTCTCTCTCTCTCTTTCTCTCTCTCGTTACTCCTCGCAGTCCAAAGAAGAGGCTTGTCCCCAGGGTGTTCCTGTAGTTTGCAGCTGCTGTGTCAGATTAGCATTACAGAGTGGTTAGCTACCGTTCAGCACAGAGTTGTTCTGCCCCTCGGGTGTTGCTGCTCATGACTGCGATGGTTTGGTGAAGTTGCTGGTGTTGCCGCTGATGATGATGATGATGATGATGATGATGATGATGATGATGATGATGATGATGATGATGATGATGATGATTCTGTTCACTCCTTCTTCCTCCTCTTCTTCTCACTCATCCACCTCCTCATTCTTCTTCTTCTTCTTCTTCTTCTTCTTCGTTTTTTGTTTTAATACCACCTTAGCCTTTCGCTGATTCCTCCACCTACGCTGCATCGTCTCCTTCTTCTTCTTCTTCTTCTTCTTCTTCTTCTTCTTCTGCTGCTGCTGCTGCTTCTGCTGCTGCTGATGATGATATGATAATGATGATGATGATAATGGTGGTGGTGGAGGAGGTGGGGGTGGTGCAGGTGGTTATGATGATATTCTTTACATTTCATTGTCCCGTGGTCTATCAGGATCAATACAAAATTCAGTATGCCTAATACAAAGGTACAGCACCGTATACATTAAGATTCAAACTACCAAAATAATGACCGTAACTGCTGACAAAAACATAAACTTCCAACGCACTTCACAAATACTTTAACAACACATGATTACATTTTGCTGAGTGTGTGGTGCATGTGTTGTCTGATTCGCATGAAAAGCTTCTTCACGGTGAATCATTCTGCATATCCCCAAATCACCACACATTGTTCTTCCTCTCCTTGTGGCATTGTCTGTTTGGAAAACAATCCCTGCATTGTGCACTGAAAGGAAACAGCCTGGCAAGAGAGACTGCAGTGTTCACGGCATAGTTTAGGAGAGCGTCTTTGTGCACCAGAGACCCTCACACAGGCTGGTAGCGGTCCGGTGTTTATGGCCACTTTGTCCTCGCTGGTTGAATGGCCTGTTTGTGGCCATCGGGACCTTCATTGCTGTTGGCCTGTCTCCCTCCATTCACACACCGCCTGTTTATGGCACATTCCATTAATCGTTACGTCCGCATCGGGACACTCCAGGTTCTCGTAAAATTCAAAACGCCCAAACCCCATCGGGTCCCCTCTCGCCAGTTTACGGCCATTTTCGGCACTTTACGGCATTCTTCGGCAGCTAACGGCCATCTTCGGCAGTTTCCGTCCCGATTTTCTTCAAGGGAGGAAGATGTACTGTTCAAGCGCTCGGGCCATATCGGGTGCCTCTCGGCCCTTTGGGCAGTTTACGTTCATCTTCGGCAACTTCAAGTCAAAGCATTCAGGTCCTATCGGGTCCCTGTCGTCTTTTGTCTTTTGGTCCCTTTCGGCCCTCTTCGGCCCTCTTCGGCAGTTTCCGTCGGAGTTTTGAGTGCTTACAACTAAGGGTATAGGAGCCATATTGGGTCCTTTTCGGCAGTTTACGGCCAACTTTGTAAGATTCGTCTCGTAACATAAGCCTTGTTATTTCATCGTGGGTTTGGTTGTTGAGAAGTACAAAACAATATTTTTGTTCTCTTTCCATATAGATAATCTAAAAGAACACTTGCATGGCTCTTGGAACAGACTTTCACGTACAACGAAAATACTTTTTTTTTTGTTGGGGTGGGTGATGGGATAGGGCGGGAAGGACGGAGGAGGAGGGGGGGGCAACTACATGCTCTTTTAAGTCCGTTTGACACCTTTTGTCTGGCATTTTTGGCAATTGTTTTGGACACGTTTAGCAATCTCTGGACAATGTTCAGCAATTGCAGCAGTTTGTCTGTCATCTTCCATCTTCTTTTCATACGTTTTATGTGGATGCGAAGGTGTTTCCTTGTGACATGTTATGTCGTTAAAGTGCGGGTCATTTGTGGTGTCATTCTGAGCCTTTGTCGGCGTTTTATCCTCATTTGTTAGCTTAGCGTTTGTTAGAGAAACACAAGACGTCGACGATTACGAGTGTCTTGGGCGATTTCCTGTTGTTTTCGTTCAGTTCCGGATGTCGGCGTCTGCAAACGAGAAGATAACGACTGGTATTTATTGTTTCAAATTTCCTTGCCTTCTTCTTCTTCTTCTTCTTCTTCTTCTTCTTCTTCTTCCTCTCTTTCTTTCTTTCTTTCTTTCTTTCTTTCTTTCTTTCTTTCTTTCTTTCTTTCTTCTTCTTCTTCTTCTTCTTCTTCTTCTTCTTCTTCTTCTTCTTCTTCTTTCTTTCTTTCTTTCTTTCTTCTTCTCCTATCCGCTATTGTACTTGTAAAACAAAGCAGAAGTGACATTTTTTTCCCATTTTTCTGCTTATGTTCGTACATATCGGAGAGTGTATTTCCTCTTGTGTGCGTGCGTGTATGTGTGTGTGCACGTGCATAATGTGCGTGCGTCTGTATTAGCCGAAGCCGTGTGTTTGTTTATTTCCTTCTGAACGTTTTAATTCTTGTACATGCTATTGACCTGGTAAGGAATGGCGTGCTTAAAATGTGTGTACGCGTGAATCAAGGCGTGTGTCTGCCTACCTCTATGGGTATGTGTGTGTTTGTGCGTGTGTGTGTGTATGTATGTGTGTGTGTTCCATCGCCCGTTCGTGTTTGTGTGTGTTCCTTCTCAGCGTTTTAAATCTTTTAGCCACCATTGAGCTTGTAAGGAGAGGGAAAATGGCCTTCTGAAGTGTTGGCAAACAAAGGCACGCGTCCGTTCGATGATGGGAGGGGGGAAACTGCTTTCTCGTTAGCCAGGATTTTCTTGTCAGACCCCTTAGAACGCTGGTTCCATGCAGAGCAAAGTAAAGCGGCTGAAGATGTTAGGGAGGGAGAGAGGGGAGGAGGAAAGAGTGCCAGAGGCAAAAAGATGGAGAGGTGTAGGGAGGAGGGGAGGGGTGGGGGAATCAGATGATCAAGAGGACGGAGAAAGAGGAAAGAATTGTATAGACTTGTATTGACGAAGATTATGAACGAAGAGGAAGAGAAAGAAGCAGAAGAGAAGAAGATGATGATGAAGATGGTGATGAACATAGTAGTGGTGAGGGTGATAATTATGAAAATGTCACGCAGTGTTTTACGACACTGGAGAATATATTAGTTCCGTGTAATTGAGCTTTTTTAGGATGTGAGTTTATCCAGTAAACGAGGTGGTTTCTTTGTCTTAAAACTAATAATAATAATAATAATAATAATAATAATAATAATAATAATAATAATAATAATACTGGATGCTATATACGCGCTTTTCCCCAAGTCAACGATCAGGCTCAAAACTCGGCGATCTGTACCAACATACACGCTCACATGTTTTCGTCCACTATTACAAGCACAACAAACACATCTATCACTCAAACATGTGCTGTAAAGGCATGGAGATCTCTATTAGAAGACGGGGAGGAAATCCCAGTTTTACTTGTGCAATTTTAGTTTGACTGCATCCAGTACTATTATTGAAAGGAGGGAGGAAACCGGAGTACCCGGAGAAAACCCTCGCTGACCTCAGTAGTCTCGTATCTAAGTCACTTAAGTTCACCCCTTGCCAGAATCGAACCTGCGACATTTTGCATAAGAAAACCGGCGACTTACCCACTGCGCCACGAAATGAGAAAAACAGCGTTTCACATTAATGTGTTCTGTTTCTAGTTCTTGTTTTCTGCTTTGGGTTCTAATTCTTCTACTGTGTTCACGATCGATAGCGCCCGCGAAGCGTGAAGTCTAATATTGACGGTATTACCACGCCTATCAGCCTTTGGGCAAACACCACGATTGAATGCAGCACCAATAGCACTTGTGGAGACGACTCGTTGAACTTTTACCAGAACCTGCAATGCAGTAATGGAAGGAGAGCCATCTCCCTTTTTGCAGGGTCAGTTTTATGAAGGTTGTGCCTATTCCCATTTCTTCAGTGCTTTCTTTTCGATAGTCCCAAAGGTAAACGATGAGGCGATAACAAATGTTCACCTATAATCTTAGTCTGCAATCATCCTCCCGGGAAGTCCTTGGATAAGCGACGAGCGGGAACTGTACAAATTACCCTAGTCCTTGCTTATTTAAAGCTGGACCTGAGATAAAGGAGTTCATAAAGACCTTCTCTTCCTTGCAGTCAAAGGTTCTAGGAACCCAGAAAACCTTTACTTTTTTCTTTCTTTAATTGTCCGTAGTCCATGTGGGTGTATTCTTGTGCGATCAAGCTATGTGACGTGACGCCTTGCGTGTCTTAATGAAAACACCATGTAGTAATTGTCCAATTATCCCCACTGTGCTAGGGTAATCTTACAATTTTTTTTAATCTGCCTTATATTGCATGCTAACACATTTTAATTGTTCCGGTATTTGACTGTTAGGCTTCATATGTAATTTGCGAAGTGCCTTATTAGTTAAGAAATGTCAGGCTTCATATCTAAATTTCAAAGTTTTTATAAGTAAAGAACTGTAAGGCTTCATATCTAAATTGCACTGTGCTAATTAGTAAAGAAAGTCAGGCTTCATATCTGAATTGCAAAGTGCTTATTAGTTAAGAAATGTTAGGCTTCGTATGTAAATTGCGAAATGCCTTATTAGTTAAGAAATGTTAGGGTTCATATCTAAATTGCGAAGTGCCTTATTAATTAGAAATGTTAGGCTTCATATCTAAATTGCGAAGTGCCTTATTAGTTAAGAAATGTTAGGCTTCATATCTAAATTGCGAAATGCCTTGTTAGTTAAGAAATGTTAGGCTTTATATCTACATTGCGAAGTGCCTTGTTAGTTAAGAAATGTTAGGCTTCATATCTAAATTGCGAAGTGCCTTGTTAGTTAAAAAATGTTAGGCTTGACATCTAAATTGCGAAGTGCCGTATTAGTTAAGAAATGTTAGGCTTCATATATACATTGCGAAGTGCCTTTTTAGTTAAGAAAATATTATCGGGTGACATTTAAACACCAGTTGTTCTTCTTTCGCATAATATAATTTTATTAATATTGTCTTTTTTTTTGGTTAACTTCTTCTCGTTTATATTTCGATGTTAACGTTAATTCAAATGCGTGAGAACTGCGCTTTGAACTGATATCATTAGGAAAAGGCGCAATATAAATACCATTATTATTATTATTATTATTATTATTATTATTATTATTATTATTATTATTATTATTATTATTATTATTATTATTATTATTATTATTATTATTTTCTTACCCATTCATAAATCACAAATCATCAATAACAAAATAACAATAGATTTCTGTTATTTAATTATGTCGTTTTATTCACTTTTGTTCATGTTAATTCAATTATTTAAATTTCAAGTTAACCTGTTTCTAATTTAATATATTGTCTAATATCACAGATGTGAATAGACGTTAAATTAAATAAATAATTAAATAAATAAATAAGTTATTATTAGTATTAATATTATTATTATTATTATTATTATTATTATTATTATTATTATTATTATTATTATTATTATTATTAATTAGGTAATTAATTAATTAATTAATTTATTTATTTTTTTATTAAGAACATAATTAATTTGACCTCGATGAGCTCAGTAATGTTTAGTTTCACAGTCCTGCACTACCTTATATACTTTTCTTTACCTTATACCGTGATGTATGGCTGATTTATATTTCACATTTTAATTGTAAAGTGCGTTATGAAGTTAAAAACGTAATTATTCTGTATTTCTTGTGTGCACGGATGACAATGCTTGAGCTGTCTTTGCCTTATTCTCAAATAAATAAATAAACTGATTAGGCCTTATTCGCAAATGGGACGTACCTTGTCCTTTTGTTTTATTATTAGTTATCTAGAGTTATCTCGTCTCAGAACACCATGAAAGCTATCCAGAGTTACAAGCTTTACTTCGGGAAAGGGGTGGGGCGAGGGGGTGGTGGTGTTTGCAGGGCAGTGCAAGGCTGAACTAGCGGAGCTAGCCAAGATTGCAACTAAAATCTACCTCTCGGTTTATCCGCAAGGTTTAATGGAGGACAGAGCAAATATTACAGGCGAGAAACTGTTCGTTTGCACAGAGTACCTGCCTAACGTTAGACAACTCTGGGCGCAACATGCGAACAAGCCGGCCAAAGTTATTTTCTCTCCGTATTTCCGAGCATGGTGTATTTGGACAAAAGAGTATTGAAATCAGTTATCTGTCTGCCAATGAGAAATGATTTGGTTGTAATTGTTCTCACGCCACATTTAATCTGAAAAAGCCATCGAAACGAAATTTGATAACATTATGGTTTTACTAGACCATTACAACTATAGTGCAACACACCACCATTTTGTTATAATTTAGCAGAATGTCAAATACGTTAGCTGTGTGAGTGGAATTGCTAACATTTTGTGTCACTGTGGAAATGTTTGTTTTCTAAATTATTATTTTATTTATTTCATGATGATATTAGCGCTTTTCCAGCTCGGGAGGTGCTCAAGGCGCTGGCCAATACAGGATATATCTCAAGCCGCCCGAGGCGCCCACTTGCAGTCTTTTGGGCGCATAGTCTGACGCCCAAAACGACTCAGCACAATCCTGGGCGACGGGGAATGGGAAGAAGGGACCTAGTGCGTGCTGGGTGTATTTGTGTGGCCGGAACTCGCCCTTGTGGAACATGAGCGGACAAAATAAAATGACAATCACCTGACAACCCGTTTAGTAAAACAAAATCCGTTTGCCTGCGTGTACCTTCCCTGCTGTAGCTGTGTAATTTTAAAGGCTTTAATGTGCAACTACAAACCGCTCGGCAATCCCCCAATAATTTGTGACTTAGCCAGTGTGGAATGTGTTTTGTTAGGTAGCATCATGGTATGATTGCAATTGTATTGTATTCACACTTTTCTGCTATCCTATGCACCAACGGGAATCCCCTCTATGAAAAATACTTCCGTTTTTTTTCTCCGCGTGTTTTAGTGAGTTATTTCCAAATATTCAAGAATAATAACATGTGTCACTGGCCACCTGTATCGTACCCTCACATATTTTTTTTTTGCTGCAGTTTATTATCCCTTTCTATCGCCAGTGGCGCGCCTAAACCCTACCTACCTAACATTATTTGTGAATTTTTGAAAAATATTCGGAAAAACATAACGCCCAGATGCTGGCTCGAACCCACACCTGTCAGGCGCCATTGGTTTCTGGCTTGTGGACAAGGCAAGTTAGTCCCGCCTTAGCCCACTTGGCCACAACGCTGCGCCTATAACAGTCAGTTACTTTGTGTTTTGTGAAGGTTGCGACGGCGAAGCTATGGAAAACTACAAGAGTTTTCAGGTCCTGTTTCACTTTCTGTCGATGATCGACGCACCTCCGAAGTCGCCACAAATACAGGCCTCTACGATTGTTTTTTGCATTCTTTCACTAAGCATGTACTTCCTCCACCGTTTTTATACTTATCCCACTCGTTTTCTGGCTCTAACAATCGTCGTTTTCGGCAATTTGCCATATTTAAAAGTCACGCATCAAGCTTTGATAAAAGCAAAACAAGCCAAACCGGAACTTGGTTTCATATAACCTCGTTTTAATTTATAATGGCGACACCCACGAGTTTTTATGAGAGGTGCCGGAAAGTTGTGAATTGCGTTTGGCCCATTGTGTGGAGAGGGGCGTGGTTGTGTGTTGTGGTTGTTAGTGATTATGTTGTGACAACCTGCAGTTCTTTTGGCAGTCGTAGTAACACTGACATTGATATCGATGATGACGATGATAATGGCGTCGATGATGATGATGTATGAGGGATGAGGGATGATTGATTAACGACTGATGATTGATGATTGATGATGATGATGATGATGATGATGATGATGATGATGATGATGATGATGATGATGATCATGATGATGATGATGATGATAATGGTATGATGATGATGATGACACACTAAATAAACTTGGCGTTTCCCCCTATGTTGATCATGACGCCATGTACCTCTCTCCTTTTCCAACTTTTTGAAATAAACATTGCCATTTCTCTTATGTTTTAGGTGTGGCAATGCCCAACCAATCTTCTAGACACCCTCGAGTCCACTAACGACATGTGATAATCATCCATCGTCATCATCGTCAACGACGGCGACGACGGATACGGCGATGATGATGTGGGAAATACATACTGTGTGGGTGAGTGTGCTGTGGTCGGTGCTGGTGCTGTGTGCTGCTACGTCACCTGAGGCAGATGCGGCGATCCCTAATACACCACGACCTACTCCAGTCACTACGCTCAGACCTGCCATACCGGCTGGAGACCCTAGAGATCTTGGGTAAGCTTGTTTGAGAGTTATTATTGTAGTATTTATTCGTAGGGCTGGGGACCCTCGAGATCTTGGGTAAGCTTGTTTGACAGTTATTATAGTAGTAGTTATTTATAAGGATGGAGACCCTAGAGATCTTGGCTAAGCTTGTTTGATAGTTATTATTGGTAGTATTTATTCGTAGTAACATTACCAGATGTCACGTCCACTGCCTCAACAGTGGGTACTACACAAGTGATTGTTTATCACAGCAGAAACACCCACCCCAAAAACTAACACGTCCAACACCAGAGGGAACAATTCCATTTTTATTCGCACAAAAACTAACAAAAACTAACCTATTTATTTATATAACTAACCCGCCCGTACACCCGCAATCACACTTAACTATAATGAAAGCAAAGCTGGTAAACAAACAACAATAAAACATCAAATAATGATTTTCGTTACTGTCTTTCTCCTACAGCATATACAGTTTCACAAGTGGCTGTAGAATTGTAATTATTTAACTAATGATTTGCACAAGATATTAACTATACACAATGCATAATAATAATAATAATAATAATAATAATAATAATAATAATAATAATAATAATAATAATAAAAACAACAACAACAACAACAATAATAATAAAAATAATAATAATAATAATAATAATAATAATAATAATAATAATAATAATAATAATAATAATAATATTTTATCAGTAGCTACAAATTATGCAAGAGAAAATGACTCCTCCCTAACTAACTATACATGGGGCTTCGTATTACTGACAACTGACATATTCTTTTACAGTTAATTTTTGAGCAAATTTACAGGGAATAAATTATTTTCCTTTATTATTATTGGAAACAATTTAATTGCTATTTATGAATTAATTCCATTTACAACTGTTGAAAAACAACCGATCAAATTCCATTTATAAATTATATATCTTCTCTTAATCATCGACAAAAGAATCGTTTTCATTTATAGTTTACTTCTTTTACAACGCTAGCCGCAGACTGTGAAGCTACTGACAAGGTCTCCACGATCCAAAGCGAGTCTGGTCTATGTCTTACAGAAGAACAAGAAGTCTTGGATAGATGGACAGAGTACTGCTCTAAGCTTTACAACCATACACCAAACGGAGACATCAGCTATAGCATGATCCCGGAACAGAGAAGAAGAACAAATCCTCCCAATTCTCCGAGGAGTTGAGGCAGCTGTGCAATCGCTGAAGAAGGGGAAGTCAGCTGGAGTGGACAACATACACGCAGAATTGCTTCAAGCAGGAGGAGAAGCAATGATTGACGCCCTCACCATTATGTATAACAAGATCTGGCAGAGAGGGGAGTGACCCACACCATGGACCATTCGCTTTTCATCACTATACCCAAAAATGGTAACCTTGAGAAGTGTAAAAATTACCGCACCATCAGCCTCATCAGCCATCCCAGCAAGGTCCTCCTGAAAATAATACTCAACAGGTTCAAACGCTAAGCTGAACAAGTCATAGCTGAAGAACAAGCAGGATTCATGGCAGTGCGAAGTACCACTGAGCAGATTTTCAACCTCAGAATAATCTGCGAAAATACCTACAGCACCAACAACATCTCCATCATGTGTTTGTAGACTTCAAGAAAGCGTTTCACTGAGTCTGGCATGCAGCTCTGTGGGCAACCATGAGAGTGTACAACATCAGCCCTAAAATTATTGAAGTCATCAAATGCCTGTATGACAAGGCGACCAGTGCAGTCCTCCACAACAGCGCCATTGGGAACTGGTTCAGAACAACAATCGGCGTGCATCAAGGATACCTACTTTCTTTAACACTCTTCAACATCTTCCTAGAGCGCATCATGTCAGATGCCCTTGCAGATCACGAAGGCACAGTCAGCATAGGGAATAAAGCAATCTTCAACTTCCGTTTTGCGGATGACATTGATGAATTGGTGGGAAAAGAGCAAGAACTTGATCATCTGGCACAGATGTGTGACACCACCTCCAGAGCCTATAGAATGGAAATAAGTGCAAAGAAGTCCAATGCCAATCCCTCAACACAGTGCATAGCTTTAAATATTTAGGAGCCATTGTATCAGACAATGGGTCCCGACAGGAAGTCCTCTCCAGGATTACACAAACAACTGCTGCGCTGACAAGTTTGAAGTCTATTTGGAAAGACAGAACCATGAGTCTACATTCCAAGGTAAGGCTGCTGCTCTCCCTTTTTATCTCTATCTTCCTAAACGCGTTCGAAACATGGACCCTCACAGCAGACCTACAACGAAGAATACAAAGCATGGAGATGAGGTGCTACAGAAGACTTCTGGACATTTGCTATAGCACATCACAAAAGGTGAAGTCCGACAGACCATCACACAAGCTACTGGACAGCACGACGGCATGCTCACAGTGGTGAAGAAACGGAAACTTCGATGGTATGGCCACGTCACCAGAGCATCAGTGCTTGCAAAGACCATCCTGCAACGTACGGTGCAATGAGGCATAAGAAGAGGGAGATAGAAAAAGAGGTAGAAGGACAACATTCAGGAATGGAATGACTTGACACTGAGCGAAGCCTTTAGGGATGTTGAGGACAGGGAAAGATGGAGTATGATGGTTAAGCGATCATCTGTGGTACCCCAACGACTATCGAGTTACGGGATAGGATATGGGATAGGAAGTATAGCAAAATATTCACACTTGTCATACATAATTACTTCTCCTGACAAACGTTGAAAAATAATGATCAAATATAAAGTATTTATTTTCCTGCACACAAAAGCATAAGTTCGTCAGCGGTATTTCCATTCATTCAAAGTATAAAATATATATTTGTTTTTACAAATATGCTTGCACCGGAGCAAAATGGCCACCATATTACGCTACCGATGATAATCCTCGGTCCGGAAAAGACGACACAACACAGAACAAGATAAGTCCGAGTGGTCACAGTTAATTGTGCATTCAGCTCTCTTCTTTCTCGTTAAAGGACATCGGCTCCAGGACGACAGGAACCGCTTCGTCACAGAAGGATGACACACTGCTTGAGATAGGCGGTAAATGGTCAAAAACTACGCACGCATATTCCCCTCTCGAATCTCTGCTGGCACTAGAGTACTTCACTGTGACAATTCCTCTGTCATTGTGACTAACCAATTCAGCCCAGTGCAGCAATTTTATTTGCTTGCACCCTCTAAATTAGTGCACTTATCGCTCACTGCAAAACTTGCACAGCACGTGAAAATACACGCCTGTTCTCATACGCATATAGCGACAATCTTGACCAATTTAGGATGACGAAGCAACTCTAACAAAACAATGCACGTGTTCTAGTTACACTATTTGCAAACTTAGCAATAAACTTTAAGTTATTTTGTCTCCCTCACCTTCCATCCTCTATAACAGGCTTAGAAACCCTATCATCACAGGTTTTGAGAAACGAGTCGTGACACCAGAATTGGCTACCAACTTTTCGTGCCATTGCCATTGCTTTACCTCTTAAAGTCAAAGTCGTTAGGTTTAGAGGTGGGGATGGTGGATGGTCTGTTTTCCTTGATCATAAATAATTATTCTCTAAACCCAACTACCGGTACCTAACAGTCTTTCTGTTTAATCCGAACCGTTGATCATATTTAAAGCTTGTTCCGTGCTTAGTTTTTAATCAGTAAGAAAAATCTATTCGATTTGTATATGCTGTTGTCAATATTTAATAAGTGGTTACGCTGCTCAGTACTATAATATAATATAATATAATATAATAATATAATATAATATAATATAATATAATATAATATAATATAATATAATATAATATAATATAATTAAATGAATTAAATTAATTAAATTATTAAATTAATTTAACTAATTTTCTTAAATGAAATCAAATTAAATTAAATTAAATGGTGTATTACATCTGCAGACCTACACCACCGCCACAACATGAGCTGGTCAAAGCAGGCCTTGCCACCGCCGCGCCAGCGCAGACGTCCTTGAACTTGGGGTCAGCGTCAGGCGGAGGCGACCTTGTGTTTGACTGCCCAGCCCAGATCTGCGACTGCTTCCTCTTGCGCCCCGAGAACAAAATCTGGCTGAACTGCACTGTGCCCAGGCTGCAGGGGACGGAGCAGCAGAGAGCACTGTTCAGGAAGATTCCAGCGCAAGGCTCCTACTTCATGACCGTCACGTGAGTGGGGGCGCCCCTTTCATTTCTTACATTATTGTAATGTTGCCTGTTTTGAATGTGGAAAGTTTTAAGTCTATCACTAGTAGTAGTAGTAGTAGTAGTAGTAGTAGTAGTAGTAGTAGTAGTAGTAGTAGTAGTAGTAGTTGTAGTAGCAGCAGCAGCAGCAGTAGTACTTAGTAATAGTAGTAGTAGTAGTTAATTAGTAATTATTTATAAGTTCCTGCAAAGAGCCGAATCAGGGCCACAATTTGGTTGAAAGAGGTTAGTTAGTTATTCATTGCTTACAGGGTCCAGCGGATTGCAAAGAGCCGAATCAGGACCTCAAAATCAAGACCACAACTTTGCTGAAAGAGGACTCACCCCTTACCGGCATAAAAGATCCGCCGAAACAACCCTAGTGGTAACACTGAAGGCACTCCACCAGCCGGCCATTTACAATAAAGACATCCAACGCAGGGGACGCCGAGGCTATACTCTAATTTATCGAACCCCCGTTTACAAAAACAAAATAGAATACAAACATCATTATAAAATATCAACAAAACACATACATATAAAATGCCTACATTGACAAATGATAACATCATAGGAAGCCCCAGTGACCACCTGGCAGAAAGCGTCCAATATTCCCAAGCTGATACAACAGACCTCACAAGCAAATGAAGAGTTTTGTCCCAGAAAAGTTTTCAAGAAAAAATTTAGGTGACTGGTCTAGCGAAGAAGAAGATAGTATAGTAGATTGATAGAAAAGAGTAGGAATGAGATTGAACAAAGCAGAAAGACAGCGACAGTGGGAATTTAAAGCACTTAATTTCTAGTAACTGTAGATTATAGTCACACGACACCGAAGCGTATAGGCGACTACTGGTCACATTATTCTGACACCAGCGAACCAGTTGAAGGTAAGGGGAAAATAATATGGTCACACATTGGCCAATCCGTGATTCGAACCAGGTACCTTTCGGTTATTAATAAGACGCTCTACCAACTGAGCTACCAGGTCCCTCCTTAATTTCCAGAAAGTGGGGATACTATTTATACTGAAACCCCCGGCACCCCCACGGTGTGGGGGGGTTGGGGGGGGGGGGGCGTTGAAAGAGGACTCACCCCTGATCCGTATAAAGAATCTGCTGAAACAATTCTGATGGTAACACTGAACGCATTCCACCAGCCGGTAACTTTACAATAAAGGCATCCCATGCATAAAACGCTTCAGCTTTACTCTAATTTATCGTACCCCGTTTACAAAAACAAAATAGAATATAAACATCATTATTTAATTTTAACAAAATACAAATATAAAATGCCTACATTGCTAAATAACAATACCATAGAAAGCCTTAGTGACCATTTGGCAGAAAGCGTCCAATATCCCCAAGCTGACCCATCAGACCCATATACAAATGAGGAGTTTTGGGAGAGTTTTCAAGAAGAAAAAAAAGCGGTGACTGATCTTACGAAGAAGATAGTATATTGATAGAATAGAGTAGGAGCGAGAAAGAGCAAATGAGAAAGACGGGAACAGTGGGAATTTAATGCACTAAATTTCCTCAAAGTGGGGATACTGTTTATACAGAAACCCCCGGGACCCCCATGGGGGGAAGTAGTAGTAGTAGTAGTCGTAGTAGTTTTAGTAGTAGCAGCAGTAGTAGAAGTAGTAGTAGTAATGTTTCTGAACACTGGATGATCATGTAGAAATGAAATAATTAGTGTACCAAATGAAAATTCCCCGTCAATGTAGGCAGTAGTGATACTTCATTCACAGTACAGCATTGCGTTATTATATCATTTCTACATAGTACTAGTAGGTCGAAAAAGTGTATAGAGATATGGGTAAGTCGGGATGCATTTAGTTAGTTAGGATTCGCTCTTCCCATCTATATGTTAATTTAAATTCCTGAAGTTCGTAGTTTGATAAACGAAAAGCAGAGTTAAGGTTCGTGTTTGTTTTCAATGTGGGTCACGTTGTTAGTTTATGGTTTTAAAAAATGGTGCGCTCAATGACCTTTTAACTTGGCGCACATTTTTTTAATATTTGTATTGGTTCAAACGACATGAATTTAATTCAGCAAGCAATATAAGTCAACACAGTGCATAGCGTCAAATATTTTGGAGCCGTTGTATCAGACAATGGGTCTCGACAGGAAGTCCTCTCCAGGATCGCACAAACAACTGCTGCCCTGACAAGGTTGAAGCCCATCTGGAAAGACAGGACAATCACTTTACACTCCAAGGAAAGGTTGCTGCGCTCCCTTGTCATCTCCATCTTCCTATACGCTTGCGAAACATGAATCCTCACAGCAGACCTACAACGAAGAATACAAATCATGGAAATGAGGTGCTACACAGAAGTCTTCTGGGTATTTCCTATACCCAGCACATCATCAACAACGAAGTCCGACAGACCATCGGACAAGCCATTGGACAACACGATGACCTGCTCACAGTGATGAAGAAACTGAAACTCCGATGATATGGCCACGTCACCAGAGCATCAGTGCTTGCAAAGACCATCCTGTTAGTTAGTTATTCATTGCTTAAGGGTCCGGTGGACTGCAAATAGCCGAATCAGGACGGTACAAGGAGGCATTAGAAGAGGAAGACAGAAAACGAGGTGGGAGGCCACTTCCGAGAATGGACTGGCTTGACACTGAGCGAAGCATATTCCATCTTTCTCTGTCCTCAGCAACCTTGCTGAGGACAGAGAAAGATGGAGTACGCTGGTTAAACGATCATCGGTGGTACCCCAACGACTTTCAAGTTACGAGATAGGATATGATAGGATAGGAATATAAGTATTTGAAGGTTTCACACATAAAAGCAAAATAGCCAGAATGACACAGAACATAGCAAAATTAAGTAATCGCCAAATTGTACTTCACAAAAGAACATGCCATTGCTACGAAGATACAAAAAATATTGCAAATCATGATCATCATGTTCATCATTATCATCATCACCATTACCATCACCAACATCATCATCATCATCATAAGTATATTGTTATAGCGCTGTTTTCCTAAGTAAATCAGTTCAAAACACAGATTAAGAAGTTTTCGCTTTTACATGGGTAAACTTATTTTTTCAAGGTTTCTAGATTCTTCAGAAATGTTCGTAACCTCTGTATTGTTGATTAGTCTACGACTACTTGCGTATTAATCTTCTTATTCCTTTCGGACTTCACAGGTGCTCCACTTCAGCACGGAGTTACCTGTACGACGACTTGGCGCCGCAGCTGTCGTTGCTGCAGCAGCTTCAGTTTTATGACTGCAAGTTCCACGATATCCCACAGGACGCCTTCCGCGGCCTCAGGCAGCTAGAGGTGATGAGGATCGAAGGCGCCAATCTCTTGGGTCACGTTGACCCCCAGTTCGCCGTCCATCTGCCCAAGCTCAAAGTGCTGCAAATTATTAACAGCAGGTGAGCAGCGTTCACTGATTATGCGTTTTATCATTATGAGGTCAAGGGCGTTGAGGTTCACCATTTTTAATTTTTTGGCGCTTTATTACAAAGTTGCCGCAACCGATTTTCATTAATGTTGGCTTGCAGATATTTCAAGGTTGGTCAATGATTCCACGTTTTCAATGTGCTCCTGTAAGATAAAACGGAGACAGAACAGACCCACGGAAATTAGCACTGTTGGAAAAACGTCTAAACAGAGTCAGTGGTTCATTTGAATGGCTTGCCATCTTGTTTAATTGTTCATTTCATTTCATTATTAGAAGAAAAAAATATTCTATTATTAAAGGCAAAAGTTTCACATATGGTGTTTTTTTTGTTTGAATTCTCTGCATTACTATTATTTGTAGTAATCATGATCAGATGTTTGTTTGGGGATAATGCCACATTAGTTTATGGTCTATCAGTTATAAGAAGTTTCTAATTTGATAGTTCAAGAGATCAAGAAAGGTTGTCATTTTAAACAACAGTATGATAAACATTGCGGAATTCCCAGATCTGTTACTTGCATGGCCTACCGAATTTAGACGAATTCTGTGTGAACCAAGTATTGTAAAAATGTTGTGTGTGTGTGCAAAGAAAATGTTTCTTTCAAACATGCATTATATCAATGTGACACTGTGAACGATACATTGCCTAGAAATTTAGCAAAAATAGGAGAAATTAGCTTTGAAATTTGTATTTAACTGGCAAAAGCGTTTATATCCTCGTCAATTGGCCAGTTCATATGATGCATAAGTGATAACTCTGATCGCCGCAATGAATTTAATTATTCATGTACTGCATTTTCTGGCTATGTAAGAATTGTTTTTTTAAATCATAATGAATTTTTTTTTTGGGGGGGGTCTTATTATTTCGATGAAGAAGAGAATAAAACAAACGGAACGTCTATCAGTTATCCATAAAAACATAGCAGTATGATTTCAGCGAATTTGTTGATTTACGTTATAGACTTTATTTAACCTTATTGCAACATGGTAAATTCTTGTAGGTGGACGCATCTTTCACATAACAACGTTTCTATGTGGTTTTAGTTTCACAAGTGACTAAATTTCTATGTGGACTTCTTTCCACATGGTAATTTCCTAGTGGATTTGTGTAATTTCACAGGGGTGACTTATTTTTTGACTGTTGATTTTAAAGTGTGAACGGTGGTTTTTTTTTGTTTTTTTACAGGGTGACGTTTCTGCCGCCTCTCTGCGCCTCCGAGAACCTGAAAACGCTGAACGTGTCCTTCAACAGTATCGCTGACCTTGACCATGCTGGAGTCAGTTGTTTGACAATGCCATTGACCAGTCTGGAAATTGTGGATTTTAGCTACAACAAGATTTCTTCATTGCCCTCATGGCTGGGTGACAGCATGCCGAACATGCTGAGGTTGTCTTCAAAGAACAACTCTATTACTGAGGTATGAATACAGTACAATACAATACAATACAATACAATACAATACAATACAATACAATACTATACTATACTATACTATACTATACTATACTATACTATACTATACTATACTATACTATACAAAAAATATGATACAGTTTCAATTCCCATGTTGTATACGTACATTTAATGGCTTTTCTGCTTTTTTGGAGTGTTTTAAATCTTTTGTTTCTTGGGGTATTGTGCTGAATTAGAGTTGCAGTACTACCCTAAACATTAGAAAATATATGGGGTCTGTTGGGCAACAAAATCAGCAGTTGTTCTTATTTGATATCTTCTTTCAAAATATAGCAACTTTTTTTCTACACGTTCAGTTTCTGTAGAAGAGGGATTGGTAGAGATAGTGCAATGAACATTCCCCGTCGAAATTGACAGCAGGCCTATCACAATGCCTTGTACTTCGACGTACCAAAGTACAAGTTACAAGATGTTTTATTGACATCGTGTACAGAAAGAACTGTGATAATTTTCTAGGGCGGCTATTTTACATTATAATTATTTCTTCTGTAGGTGTGGACATAAAGGACTAGTTTACGTTATAATCATTTTAATCTGTCCTCGGTAGGTGGGGGACACGTTCTGTCGCAAGCTGCCCTCGCTGAAGATGCTAGACCTCACAGTGAACCGCCTTCAAGACCCCCATCGCGTGCGCCTCCACAACTGTACGCAGCTCAGGATTCTGGCCCTAGGGTCCAACAGCATGGGATCGCTACCTCCAGGCGTGCTCGGCAGTATGAGATACGTACAGAACCTGTACCTGTCCTCCATGGGTCTGACCGACAGCGTGTGGGATAAACTGTTCCGCTTGCAGCAACTGGAGGTGCTAGAACTACAGGTGAGTCAACCGTGAACGCTACTCGTATTGATTTTTTTGTGTTAACCGGAGAATTCATTTGCATGAATATGCTGTCAGATGAAAAGAAATCCAAAACAGTCTACCTAGAAACCGGAGATGTATTTACTTACACCAGAAGAAGACATAACAGAAGAAAAGGACATTAAACGAGACAGCCTAGAAAATGTTCTCAATACAAGTATTTCGCTAAAATGCTTGTTCTTGAGTTAAAAGCCAACATGACAAAAAAAGTGGAAAATTCACAACTTAGCGTACTTTGATGTACAACAATGCAAATTTTAGGGTAAACTCATTTTCTTGGGTGAAAAAAAACATCAAATACTTCAAAGTGGGCGACTGTAAATTTCGAGTTTGGAATAATATGATGTATGCGTTATCAATTTGGGTATATTTTGAGTTGTTTTGCGTGGTGGATGCAGGAAAACGCGTTAACAACAGTACCGCCTGCAGTGCTTGGAAGTCTGTCCAGCCTTACGGTCCTCAATGTCTCACGCAACAGCATCAAGACCTTGCCAAAGACGTCCTTCTCCAGCCTCTACCGTCTAGAGGTAGGTAGCCTGTTCTGCGCAGCCAAGTCATAAGAAATGTCATGACCAGTTTCTGATTTCTACTTGTAGTATGCCGATATTTTTAATGTTCTGGGGAGGAGAACCCTCGGAGGACTGCAGCAGAGAAGGAACTCCAGTCGCCTTACCTCAAGCTTCAAATAATGAATTGTACATAAACATGTTGTCCTAGTTCATGTACAGATGCTAGATCGCATATTAGTGGAGGACTTTGGGTTATAGGTTAAATAGTAATCCCGTAAAAATGATACCGGATACCATCAAAGTACATTTCAAGAACATTAAAACCAATGTGGGTTTTTTTTCGTCTTCTAACATCAATCTTTCTGCCTTTACACCACTTGTTTCAGTGACGAATGTGGGTTGGTTGTGTATGTAAGAGCGTGTGTAGCATGTGAGTGTGTACGAGTATAGTGGTTACAAATCACCGCGCGCGCACACACACACACACACGCACAAACACATACACACACACACACCAGGCATGTGTTGAGAGAGTGAGAGTTTAGGAAAGTACAGTATCGTTTACTGTGCACCCAAACAGTGAATTCATACTGCAACCCCAACCCCCACAATCGTTTCAGCCGTTTTTGAGGTTTTGGGCAAAACGTGTTTAGCAACGATTTGACACTCTGACCCTTGCGATAGAGATAAAATTATGGCACGGGAGGCTGGTCACTAGCTTAGTTAATGCTCCTGTGAAGTTTGGTCAGTTCCTGGTCAGCGGTTCTGGAGATAAGGAGAGCAACGCGGACAGACAGACGGACAGACAGAACGATATTGGGCTCGTTCAGATTCCCGACTCTTTCAATGTATTTCCCAATAAGTGTGGAAACGCAAAGGGGGAAAATAACGCAGCACCATTTAAATAACTTGACCTTCGTGTGTTTCTGTTTCAGGTCCTAGATCTGTCGTCTAATGGTGTACTTGGTGTGTTTCTATTTCAGGTCCTAGATCTGTCGTCTAATGGTGTACTCTACCTGCCTGCGAACATCTTCTCCAACCTAAGCAGCCTGAGAGAGCTGTACCTGAGGAACAACAGCATCGGCGTCATGGATGACCTAGACGTCAGCAGCTTTTCGGGGCTCCGAAGTCTCAAGACACTCGATTTTAGTAATAATTTTCTGAGGTAGGACTATATTTTGTTTGTTGGGATCTCTCTCTCTCTCTCTGTCTTTCTCTCTCTCTCTCTCTCTTTCTCTCTCTCTCTCACACACACACCCCCACACCCACACACATATATATATACACACTCTTTCTCTTTCTCATTTCCTTTAGCATCAAACTTACGGTGTCCGCAGGGGCAACGAGCATTCTTTGGTGTGAATACTTAAAAACATGCTCATCGCCATCTTTATTCACATCCTCTTCTTCTTCTTCTTCCTCAACCCCTTCCTCCTTTTCCTGCACCTCTTCCTCTTCCACTACCCCCTGATCCTTCCCCTTCTCATCCTCTCATTCTCATCATCCACAACATCCTATTTTCCTCGTCTTCTTCACCCATCATCCTTGTCAGTTTCCTGATAATAAATAATAATAATAAGGATATTTATAAAGCGCTTTTTCCCAATGAACAATATCAGTTCAAAGCGCAGTACTCACGCATTCATTCTAAACATCCGGCTTCATACAAAATAAAATCAGACACTTGCTAACGAATAAGAAACGAGGGAGGGAGGAGGGGAGAGCTAAGAATGGGTGATGGGGTGGGTGGACGATGATGATGGGAGGCAAGATCAGAAACATTTAAGAAAGAGATAAGTTTTCAAGTTGGATTTAAAAGTAGCAATGTTTGGAGAGCTGCGAAGAGAGAGGGGAAGAGAGTTCCAAGTTAAAGGGCCAAGTACTGAGAAAGATCGACGGCCAGCAGAGGAGAGTTTGTAGCGGGGTATTAACATCATTCTCTATCCGTCCCCGCCCTCCCACCCCACGCTGCAGCCCCAACCCTCTCCTCAATTTCATCCTCCTGTTCTTTGATGTTGCAGGATGGTTCCAGACCAAGTGTTCTCCACCCTGTCCAGCGTGACTTCACTGGACCTGAGCGGTAACCTTTTGCGAGAACTGAGCGAAATGACTTTCGTCCATGTGCGAGCACTGGTCAGCGTGAGGCTGACCCGCAACGGACTGACCACTGTTCCCACCATGAACCTACTGGCCAATCTGCGTGAGGTTGACCTTGGCGACAACAACCTCACTATCCTTCCGGATACCATGTTCACCGGTCTGGTCAACTTGACCAAAGTAATACCACTTTCCAAAAAGTGTCTGCAGTATATGAAAAACCTGCTGCTTGTCTTTGTTATTTTGTTTTAATCAGTTGATAATACATGGTGCTTGAATTTTCTGTTTCATGTTAGAATAATAGTATAAAATTCCATTGATATAGTGTATCTGTCTGTCTTTTGTGACCTAAATGTGTCTCCAACGCCAAGCCCAGGCATTCGGCAAACGAACAAAAAAATTTTGGATAACGTTTTAGCCTATCAGTGCCAGATTTTGGAGGATTTATTTTTCTTTACAACGAAGTATATAATTAGTATAATTTTTTATACTAGTTTTTTGATATTTTTCTTTATTGTTAATTATGGAAAAGAGTATAATATATAGTTTATTTAACTCATCGTTTATTTTTTTCCTTTTCTTTATGTGTTACGAAAGTGCATTTTAGGAGCCTACATTCTAAATTAGTTGGCGCCAGCGTTTTAGCATATAGTTTATTTAATTAGTATTTTTTTATATATATAGTATAGTATAGTTATTGTATAGTATTAAGTATAGACATAGAAATCTTTATAAAAAACCTGTTTACTTAGATATAGAAGGTATAAGTAAAGTTGTTTGTTATTGTATAGTATATAGTATAGTATTTTGTAATGTATAGTATAGTATAGTGTAGTAATAGGATGTTCGTTGGCGACTCAAAAATTTCCCTTTTTCTAACTTTAAATAAGGTACTTATAAACTTCAAATAGTAATATCTATTTATACCCAACACAACACCGTTTCAACATATAAAAAAATTCTAACACCATAAACAACAATTAGATATATTAATTATATTTTATATATTTCTACAACACTTCTCAACTTTATTTATCCTATATTCCCATAATCTTATTTAAATATATATCAAAATATTCAATATATTTGATTCAAAAATAATAATATACAAAGGAAAACAGAGAAGTTGATAATTGTGTAACCTATTCTTACCCTATATAAAAATATTTCCATCCCCTCTGATAATAAAATTTTCACCCTCACAAAACGTCTTTAACCAAGGACTGTCATTTATTCTCATTTTCACTTATTCACAACATACACATTTACTTTTTTCACCTTTCATCCTATTTCCCTATTACTATCCTATCTATCATATTAAATGTCTGGTTCAACAGGTGATGTTGACAGGTATATCAATATTTTCCATGTATTTATATTGTTCATGGCTTTAATATCTGAATATGTTGTATTTTTTTGTTTCTTATGCTCCTTGCTTGTTTTTTCGTTCTCATCAAGTGATTTTAGACTATGGTGGGTGGTGATGGGGGTGGGAGGAGGGAAAGGGGAGGAGGAGTGATACAATGTAGTGGGGAGAGGAAACAAATCTTTTCATCTCATTTTGTTTCATTATAATGATTTTTAAAATAACATATTATAATTTCCATTCAATATTCATATTAGTCTGGTACTTAAGATATGTTGTATGTTACAAGTCTTTATGATGATTTACATGATTTAATTTTGTTTATATTTTGGTCTTTTTTTTATGATTTGTTCTTTTATTTGTCAGTTTTTTTTAGATATAGTGATATGTTATTTGTTCCTGTTGTGTTATAGTTTTTAGAAAGTTTTTATTTTTTTAGTTTTTTATAGTTTTTTCTTGTTATTTATGTGTTGGGATGAACTGGAATGTAATGTTTTGCTCCTTTGATTTGAGAGTGTCTTTTTTGACCTTTAAAACTTTGACTTGCAATTTTCATTCTCTGGGGTTTTTCATATACTCAGGTAAGCAGTTTTTTATATTTGGTTAACACGCCCATTGGGACCAAAGGTTCCTATTTTTAATTTTTTTGTGTAAAGCCGTGATTCTTGATTTTTATATAATTTTTGTGAACTTGAGAGAATATTTGAAATTGAAATACTTGATATCATCCAGAGGATTTATCCAATCATTAGTTGGTTCTGACGATGGCAGATAGTTGAATGTTTTATTACTTAAATATGATGTTTTATTTCATTCTTAGATGTGATGGTTATTACTTTTTCTTACGATGTTTAATGTGTTTTTATCTCATGATGTTGTACTGTATTGTTTAAATATTTATCCTTGCGAGAGAGAGAGAGAGAGAGAGAGCGTGTGTTTATGTGTGTGTGTGTGTTTGTGCGGGTATGTATCAATTGCTGATTCAGCCCCGATGCTTGAATCTTGATAAGTGTAACTCGAATTCGTTTATCCACGCAGCCTGTTCACTCAGCAACAAAGCCGAAGCCGTAGTAGAAAGTTTTCCAACTTTATTCAGCAAACATCAACAACTGCATTCAAGATCGCTTTCCGAAAATCACTACAACAATCATTCGCACAAGCAGACAGTCTATGCAGAAAAAGTTCGAACATTCCAGCATGACGCAATAACACCCACTCAAACTAAAACTCGTCACCGGAACTATGCACTGCCTTACGCCATGTTTTGTTTAGATTCAACCAGCTTTTACCCGTAAGGTCTACAAGCTTCGATCGATAATAAACAAGGTATTCCATAAAATTCTGAACAATGTCGACCGATGAAAATTATCATCGTTATACAAAGCTTCTTCTAGCAACAACGCAAAATCAAATCAAAGGTAAATACACTCTGTTCTTGCATGCTTTGCAAAACAAAAATGATCGGATCTTTCGTGCACGTCTCAATCGTAACAGTGTGTGTGTGTGTGTGTGTGTGTGTGTGTGTGTGTGTGTGTGTGTGTGTGTGCATGTGTGTGTGTGTGTGTGTGTGTGTGTGTGTGTGTGGGTGTGTGTGTGTGTGTAGGTGTGGGTGCGTGTGTGTGTGTGTGAGTGGGTGTGTGTGTGTGTGGGTGTGTGTGTGTGGGTGTGTGTGTGTGTGTGTGCGTGCGTGCGTGCGAGCGCTTAGAGCAAGCTTTAAGTTTTTGTTGTTGTTGTTGTGTTTTAAAATAATTAACTATTATTAGTAATACAGTGTGTTATAATAGTTACTGTTTTTACTGCAACAAATGTGTTATAGAAAACAAGATAATTTAGAGACAAACATTTTTAGGTATAAGACCATTTATAACAACAACAAAAACAACAGCAACATCAACAACAATAACAGCAACAACATCACCAACAAGGTTCATATATAGTTTCTACCTTTATTTAAATTATTGTAACTCTTCTGTGTTTTTGTCGTTAAGAAGCAGCATTTATTGTTTCATTGATCTAGTCTATGCTACACTATGTAACATACAAGTGTTAATGAAAGACAGTATTACCAAACCCCAGTTCTGCTATAAACTCCTGTTTCTCTCCGTGCTCATCTGACCACCTTCTTCGGCCAAAATGACTGATGTTACAATATGTAAAAAAAAAATTATTAGATATAAAAAAATAAATGCATTTACTTCAGATGGGTTCAATATTGTGGGTACTGTGCTGTGTTGAGTAGGCTGTTGTATAATGTGTTGTACAGGTGTATTCACCCCCAGTGTTCTACCTGCGAGGCAACCCCCTAAGGTGTGACTGTGACCTGGGCTGGCTGAAGGACTGGAGTCTAGGACTTATACCTAACACTGTGGTCCCTCTGCCACAGGTAGGTGGTGGTGACGATGATGATGATGATGATGATAATGATGAAGATTGATGATGGTTGATGATGATGAAAATTGATGATGATTGATGATGATCAATTATTGATGATAATGATTGCTGATGATGAAAATTGATGATGATCAATGATTGATGATGATGATGAAGAAAAAGAAGAAGTAGTGGTAGTGGTAGTAGGGTAGTAGTAGTTGTAGTAGTAGTAGTAGGATTAGTAGTAGTAGTAGTAGTAGTAGTAGTAGTAGTAGTAGTAGTAGTAGTAGTAGTAGTAGTAGTAGTAGTAGTAGTAGTATGTGTTTACATTTGTGTGTTTGTTGTTTGTTTCATTTATCGAGTATTGACCAAAGGGATTTTAGATGAAACCTGTGTGTGTGCCTGCAGTTCGGTGCTCATTTTGGGGTGCCACGCTTTGTTGTACTTTAGTGATGAATCAATCCAGTTTGGAGCGAAAAGTCCAGTAATGTCAATGTGTATCTGTATCTGTATCTGTATTTGATTCCAGTTCGCTGATCTGGAGGCGCTTGTCTGTCACACGACTTTCGTGGGCAGTAACCGGACAGGAGGTGACGTCACACTGGGCGAGGCCTACCGCCAGGAGTTCCTCTGTCCCTACAGGTAGGTTGGTGTTGGTCACCTGGAAGAAAGCACGGCTCTTTCTTTTGGTACGAAATTGCAATGTAGTTTTAGCGATGAAGTGAAGTATACAGCTTTTTATTGTAGGAAATATAAGATAGAGGAACCTTCCGATTTTTTTTAAAACACACACACAAAAAACAACTAATAATTTCTCATAATAAAAAAAAGAAAAATAACACAGAACATCAAATTATTCGAAAATATTTCGGAGAATTCATCTCCTTCAGTTCTGATTCCGAACATAATTTCCAGCTGACAATTACCTATTCCAGTTTTCCATAGCTCAGAAGAAGTAAAACATTCTATTGGCATTGCTATTACATTTTAGCCAGAAATGCGTAGTGCAGTACGAGGGCTGCAGGTTGGACAACGGCAGTTACTAACTATAATTTTAATGATGTAAGTCTTACCGCCAAATGTAGCGCTGCTGTAGCCTGTTCAATGGGGTTTAAAAGAAGATATCCTCTATGCATGATGACCCACCGACGTAGTTCAGTGGTAGAGCGTTCGCCTGGTACCCCGATGACCTAGGTTCGATACCTGCGGTGGGCAAGATAAAAGTGGACATTTTTCACTGTCCATTTTAGCAGTATGATTGATCTGGTGGTTCAGCGTTCATTTAGGACCCTACCCACTTCTTCCCTGGGATGGTTAGCCACCTCTGCCATATCGCCAATGGCGGGTATGGACTCTAAGCCTCAATGTATGACGGCCTACTAGCGCCAAAAACCTGATAATAACAAATATCATGAGATAATTACAAATATCATCTGATAATTACAATTATCAAGGGATAATTACAATTATCATCGAAAAATTATAAATATCTTCGGGTGATCATGTTTTAATTTTCAGTTTGGGCTCTAGCAATCGGCCAGGAAATACGCCAAAACCGAAAATTATAATTATCACATAATAATTACAATTTTCACTTCATAATTACAATTTTTACGTGATCATGCTTAATTCTAACTAAGGCGACCTACTAGCGCCAAATCGTGCATTTACAGGTATCAGTGATAATAGTAATTAACACGTGTTCTGTGCAATTTACATTATGACCGCCTACTAGCAACAAAACCTAATAATTACAAATATCATGTGATAATTACAAATATCAACGACATGTTTACAATTACCACGTAAAAATTATAATTACCAAGTGAAAATTACATTTTTCGGTGTTGGCCCATTTTTAGACGGATTGCTAGAGCCAAAACTGAAAATTAAACATGATCACGCAAAGAAATTTGTAATTTTGCAATTTTAATTGTAATTATCACTTTATAATTGTAATTTTCCTACAATATTTGTAATTATCAGGTTTTGGCGCTAGGAAGGCGAAAATACTTATAATTATTAATTAACACTGTGGATTACCGGTATCTCTGTAAATTACACAGACCACGTGTTAAATTCTATAATCTCATGATAATGGTAACTCTCGGTTTTGGCGTTAGTAGGCCGTCCTATCAATGTTCATTCATTCTGCCCTGTCTGTTTTTAGCCGAAAGTGCGGTCCGGAGTGTTTGTGCTGCGGGTTCGACAGCTGCAACTGCAACAGCGTGTGTCCAGCTAAGTGCACGTGCTTCATCGGCGACAGCCGCTTCTCTCTCAACCGTGTCAACTGTGCCAAGGCTGACCTCGACTTTCTCCCTGCTGGTAAAAACTCAAGTCTCTGTTTTGCTTGCATACATCCGTGTTTAATTTTTAGGCTTTATGTCCCCTGTCATTTCGTATTTTTATTTGTATTTATACTTTTTCCAATTCTCAAGTTTCTGTGTTGTTTACATATTCCATGTTTATTTTTAGACTAGCTTACGTCATCTTTCCGTTCATATTTTTATTTCTACCTAAACTTTCTCACTGATGGAACAAATCTAAACTCTTTGTTTAGTTAAGCGTATTTATTTGCTTTATGTCAGTCTTTCCAGTTATTTTTTGTTTTAAATTTTTTTTTCATCCATTCTTTGCTGTTTTTATTCGTTTTTCACTTTTTAAAAATGTCAATTTCTATGATTACTTTTTTGTGATTTTTATGCGTAGTATCTTGTAAACATCGTTTTGATTGCTTTTATCTTTGAACATTTACCGGTACAAGTTACGTATATGTCATAATAGTTTCAATTCCACTATAAGCATGAAAATTTGTTTGTGCGTGGGGTTGCGGGGGAAGAGAGGGGAGAGGGGTGGGTTGATTGGGATTCAGTGAATGTATGTGTGTGACGTATTCGTCAGAGTTCCTTTCGGCAAACTGGCTTTAATTTGGTAATAAATTATTATTATTATTATTATTATTATTATTATTATTATTATTATTATTATTATTATTATTATTATTATTATTATTATTATTATTATTATCATCATCATCATCATGGTCGTCATCATCATTATTATTATTATTATTATTATTATTATTATTATTATTATTATTATTATTATTATTATTATTATTAATATTATTATTATTATTACAGGCATTCCAGAGCAAGCCACCGAGCTGTATCTCGATGGAAACAATTTGGGAGTTTTGACCTCCATGGCCTTTCTAGGTCAGGGTCATGTCACGACGTTAAGACTGAACAACAGCGACATCCACCACATGGAGAACCTCACCTTCCGCGGCTTGATGGGATTGAAGGTGATGATGATGTGGAGGAGGAGGAAGAAGAGGAGCAGGAGGGGGAGGAGATAGAAGAGGATAGTTGTGGTGGTGGTGATCATGATGATGAGGAGGAGGAGTAGAGCAGTTGACGACGACGCCGATGATGATGATGATGATGATGATGATGATGATGATGATGATGATGATGATGATGATGATGATGATGATGATGATTATGTGACCCGATTTAGCTTGCTCATTGATCGCTTCAGCTGTATACAAACGCATATATATATTAGTGTGTGTGTGTTGTGTGTGTGTGTTGTCTTGTGTGTGTTTGTGTTTGAGTGTGCGTGGTCGGATGTGGGTGTGAGTGTGGGTGTGTGATCGACTAGAGCTTTGTATTTAGGATTTAACCTATTAGGGACATTTCGCATGGCGCGCTTTGTTGTTTTGCAGGTGCTGCATTTGGAAAAGAACGCCGTCAGTCTGCTATACAAGAACATCTTCCTGGACCTGGACAACCTGGAGGAACTGTACCTTCAGGACAACGAAATCAGCTTCGTGGAGCCAGGCGCCTTTGCTGCCATGAAGAAACTGAGGGTGTTGAATCTGGAGAGGAATTTACTCATTACGTTGTCTTTCGCGGATTTCACTGGGATGGGGGTTCTGACGTCTCTCAGGCTGAAGGATAACCTGTGGTCGTGCGCGGCCAACTTCACCTGTGCCTTGTTCCAGTTCGTAGCTAACAGCAGCGTGGTGCAGGATTTAAAGCAGTTGAGATGTTACGACTTTGACGGAGGGACTGTCACGTCAGCGGTGTACGGGCACAGAGGCAGTAACGGGATGGAAGAGAGCATGAGAGTCAACGGGACGCCGGTGTTAAACTTACCCATACACTCATGCGGCGTGGATTCAAACTTGACCGACATCCTGCTCAACGCCTCCCAACCCTCTACCCACCGAGCCGCGCCTTTCCCCAAACACCAGCTACCCCTCCTCATCTCTGTCTCCGTCGCTTCCGTCGTCGTCCTCTCCACGCTCGTTCTCGTTTACATCAACCGACACTTCCTGGAAGTGTGGTGCTTCACCAAGTTCGGCTGGCGCTTGCACAAAACGACGCCACGGCGACACATGCCACGAGGGCGAAACGGGGAAGGTGGTGCTATGGTCGCTGACGAGGAAACGGATCGCCCGTACGACGCTTTCGTGTCGTACAGCAGCATGGATGAGGAGTTCGTCGTGCAAGAACTAGCTCCACGCTTAGAGAACGGCTACAAGCGGTTTAGGTTGTGTCTGCACTATCGAGACTTCCCCATTGGAGCCTCCATCGCCGAGACCATCGTCCGCAGCGTGGAAAGCAGCAAGAGGGTCATCCTGCTGGTCTCCAACAACTTCCTCAATTCAGAATGGTGCAAGTTCGAGTTCCAAACCGCTCATCAACAGGTGAGAATTCCCGTTTTCGTCAAACTTTATACATTTACAAATTTGCTCTGGTTTGTTTTCATGTGAATTATTTCTTTTATTGATGTAGGTAGGCCTATTTGTTAATTTTTACATAAGGGTCCTATTAGAGGAAGCTGGATGGAAGATACACGTCTGATCAATATATTTAATAGAATTTACAATACTGATTATGGCCTGTTGTTGCTGAAAAATGTACGACAATGACAGTCATCTTTGGCGCAAAGATCCATAGTAGTGCGCAAACAGAATACAAATCAGAAGTGAAGATTTGCTTGGCACTATTATATCTATATCTATTATATCTATATCTATTATATCTATATCTATTATATCTATATCTATTATATCTATATCGATCTCCCGGCTTTTACACCACATGTTTGAGTGATAGAAGTGTGTTGTGTGTGTGAGAGTTGGAGATACATGTGAGCGTGTATGTTGATATAGATCGCCGCGCTTTGAGCTTAAATGGTAATTTGGGGTAAAGCGCGTATATAGCATCGATTATTATTTTTTTTTTTTATTATTATTACTATTATTATTATTATTATTATTATTATTATTATTATTATTATTATTATTATTATTATTATTATTATTATTATTATTATTATTATATACGACATTCATTTACAAATGCAGATAATAGCAATCATTAATCTACAATCATCACAGTCCAACAAGCAGCCAGTGAGAACATGGCTGTCTTGAGAATCGTAACATGTACATGAATAAAGGAGAGATGGAAACCGCCCTAAAACAAACGGGTCCCTGAAAAGGGACGTTCCTAAGGCTTGCATAATTACGTGGTTTAGGAAAGACTAAATATTGATTTCGTAACGCTTAGGACCTAACGGTTACAGGCAAATCTTCAACTTTTTTTTTTATCAACAATTTGAATCTATTCTTAAATATACTAACTATGCACTGACTGCGCGTATTTAACACACTATTGTGTTATCAGGTCTTGGCTGAGAAGCGGAACCGCGTGATCTTGATCCTGATGCCTGACCTGGACCACAAGAAGCTGGACAACACGCTCAAGCTGTACACCAGGACCAGAACCTACCTCCGCGTGGACGATCCCTGGTTCTGGGAAAAGCTGTTGTTCGCCATGCCGGACAAGAAAGCGGAGAAGTTCGAGCGGTTGCCGAGCAGCCGGGACTTGGACTACGTGGCGAGGTTCGGGAGGTCACCCTCTAAGACGGCCTCGCCGTGCTGCACGCACGTCTCCGCCTCCACGCCGTCGTCTCTCCGGGCGGGCGGAGAATCTATAGACGGCGGAGGTGGCACGCCGTTGCGCGCCGGCATAGACCCGCGGATCGACGCGGTGCTGCGCGAGGACGCGCGGTGGGACGCCATGCTGCGTGCTAATGGTCACATCAACACAGCTCTTGCGGGCGACGCGATGTTGACACGTGGTGGCGACTCGTACGAGGTGCCGGTCAGCAGTAGCGGGACGTACGAGCGCGTGAACGAGAGCCTGTCAACAGGGAGCTCACTGTACAACGGCTCTATCGGACAAGTCTCGGGCCACTACGAGGAGGTCACGCCCAGGGGGGGTCACTATGTCATGCAGCAGCACATGAACGACAACTGCAGCGCTTGCATGATGCACGCGCACTCCCAGCTTCCCCCTCCCCTGCCCCCTATCCCCGTCACCGGACTGATGTCGCAGGAAGAGGTGCGGAACTCACCGCGACACGCTCCTTCCTCGGCGGTTGCTTCTGTAGGGGGCAGTGGCAGTCGTAGTGGCTCCTTCACCAGCAGTAGGTCTGAGAACTGGGTGTAGTGCCGTTGGTCTTCACAAAGACATCATTGTTGTACAGTGCCACCTCTCTCTACGCCACACAAGAATTATTGCACAGTGCTACTTCTCTCCCCGACAAGTTAAAGTGTTCCATATTCATGATATTGTATAATTTGTAGGGCCTACATTCTGCAAAACTAATTATTGACATGCGCCACTGTGTATTATAATTCTAGGATGCCAGGTTAACAGTAGCGGAATGTGGACTATGTAAATGCTCTTCTGCAGAAAAGGCTGCAGCGAGATGCTACCATCATGTAATTTTGCCAGTCAATGTGCATCCAAGCCTTTTCTACTCCAGCAGCCCGGTAATAGGCCTATGAGTCAGGTAGGCTTATCAGTGGTTGGATGGCGCTACTGCCTAGTTGTTTCGGATTACTTCCAGAAATTAAGCAACAACCAGACTGGTTAGAACTTGGTTAAGGTCGACAAACTGGCAGGCAGAAAAAATCATCCTCTGTGTCTACCAGTTTCACGTTTTCCCACTTTACTGCGGAGATGCCGTGCATTTGCTTTAAAACGTCTTTCTAATTAGACATTTGATATTAACCAGCCTATCCTGTGTGTGTATATATACCGAAGATATTGTACTGGGGGGTCAAATTACATGTAATACGCTGTGGATTTGGCAAGGTTGCTCATAATGAGGGACTCTATAATATGTAAATAGTTGCGACATAATACTACCCCTTACACGACAATTCGCGCAGGTAATTGATTAAGGGTGGGGGGGGGGGGGGGAGAACACACTGTTTTGCGAAAACTGGTGATATTGATAAATATGTGTTCTTTGGGAGGAGATTTTGATTCGATTTTTTGCCCGAAGTTTACTCTTTATGATTTTATTTTATTTTATCTTGAGCCGCGCATGGCTTTACTCAAGTGGGTGCTGATTGTGCAAAAGACACTTGAACAATTCAACATTATGGCGTCGGAAAGAGGAGCCACGTTGAGAAAAAATGTGTGGTGCGGTTAGTTGTTCAACGTCCTGTCGGAATGACAACATCTTTTTTCCCCAGTGTGGATATTTTGACTCTTGCTCCGCCACAAATATTATAATTTACAAAACATTAACAATGCTTATTTACTCCTTCACGTATTGCCACAAAATGTCGGCTCATTGACTGTGGTGGGAAAGTGTAATATATAAATATATTTAGTTTCTATCCTAAATGGACGGTTGGAGATTTTGTACTCCCAAAGTACAAAGGAAATCTAATTTCTTTTAACATAATGAACGGAGATAGAAAGATTTTTTTTAAAAATTCTAGTCTACCTTGAGTCCACCAGGACGCATTTTGTACAGCGCAATACCCCGAGAGACTTTGGGCTCAAGGCTTATTCTGTTTTATGTTGCGGTGATATTTGTGCCTCAAATTTGGATTCATTCTTTGAATGTATTCGTTTTCACTTGATGCTAACGATACTGAATTAAATGTGACATGTCCACGTGCATTGCTTGAACTTCAGACACATTAGGAGTGACGTTTGCTTACAGATGGACGATGGAAATGTAAGTTTGCATGAAAATTATGATTTTTTTTTTCAAATGTTGATCATTCATACAGACGGAAAAAAGAATGATAGGACCTCACGTAGAGGATATTTATATTTGATTGTGCGTAAAGATGACAGAAATGTACAGTTCAATCTGAGGGAAGATAAAAACAATGAACAATGAATGAAATACAATAAAAAATTAAAACAATGAAAGTACATTGTATTTTTTTTAAAGCGATGTTCTGGTAGTAGTATTATAAAAGCAAACAGCAATATGCATTTGCGTAATTGTTGAGTAGGCCTATTCTGCTTTCAAACCAAAGCATATATTACATTACAATGAAACTATATTTTACACATTTACGTGTTGCTCTGCGTATATTAATGTATAGTTTTATATATTTTATAGAGTTTACTCGTTTGCTCGTTTGGTGGGAAGCAGTTTTTTTTTTTTTTTTGTAGTTTGGTTTGTTACCTTAAGATTTTGTTGTCAAAGATTGTTTTTAAATTTGCATTGGCTGTATACATGTAGATCTATTTTACATTTTTTACGTGATCTGCTAGTTTTGTTTTGTTTTTGATTAATGAAGCATTTACTATTTGGCATCTTGTTTTGGCTTGCAGATACATTTTCTGCATATTTTATATGATAAGGGTTTGCGTCTTGACCAAATAACGGTAATCCTAGATGATGCAATTTAGTGATGATGATGATGATGATGATGATGATGATGATGATGATGATGATGATGATGATGATGATTGATGATGATGATGATGATGATGATGATGATGATGATGATGATGATGATGATGATGATGATGATGATGATGGAAGGAATAAAAATTTAAACGCTATCCTCACTGATTTATATAGCGTTCCCTCCTTAAGATCGTGGTCATGGCGCTGCATTTGATGTCTGAAAAGATCAGTTTCGATTTTTATTATTTACATCGTTTACGTATTTTGTTATTGCAACGACGCCAATGAACCCTTTTTATTTAATTACAATAACGTGAAATAATAACGTGAAATGATTATGTTTTAAGCTGATCATTGTTAGTAACATTACATGGCCGCCAACTAAACGTATTTGTTTATTTACTATAAAGAGCCAATGACGTTCAATGACGTTCATTGACGTTTCTTTTACATTTATAAATGGTGTTTTAAAAAGTCTGAGATCTTTCAGCGGGTTTTTTTTTATTTAATTTTTTCAATTTAATTTTTTAGATACATACTAGTTTGTTTACATTTAAGCTTGCTTGAATAATTTGAAATTAAGCTTGAGTTAAGTTTAATTAAAACCATATTGTAATCATTTGTATATTGAAGCGAGATGTAATAAGCTTAACAATCTTCCTTCATCCGAATAAGAACCAAATTGACAACCATTTACCAAAACTGGTATATTGTATCTTTCCAGCGCAAGATGCTATTGCATGAATTCAAATGATTTCTGCTGCGCTTTCTTGGGATTATTTCATTCACGGTAAAAACAGTTGTTTCAGATTAAACGATGCGTTTTATTTTGATGATTCTTCCATTTGTTACCATACATTAAAACAATAGTTATTTATTAGTCAAATTATTAAAAAGGCAGGGTATGTGTACTTATTAAATGCACTGTAAAATGTTGTTTTAGAGGAAAATTCAGATTAAATCCCGCATTATTGTCTTGTTCTGTTCTTCAGTTTTCTTAGCATTATAATTTAATGATGAAACATAATAATTGCTTTTTACTCAAAACGAAATCGGTATTTTTTGTTGCTGCTATTTTCCACTTTCTTTAGCCGAAATTATGATTTTTTAAATGAATTTATTTTGCTTCTTTTGATTATTCCACGAGTATGGTAAAATCCTGCGTTTCAGTTCTGAAGGCGGCTTTGTTTCTTATTGAATATTTTAATCAATTTTTATTGCGACCGTGGTAAAAGCATAATGGGTCATTGTACTTTTTTTTTTTTGCATACCAACGTTGTTTTTCATCACAAGACGACTTCATTTTATGTTTTCTTCTATTGTTCAATTTATTCAGCGCAGAAAATCAAACGATAATTCGTTGTTTGAAATTAAACGAAGGCTGCATTCATTTTTTTAAAATTATTTCTAATTTACAAGGTACTGAACACATATTCCTCTCGGTTGTTGACTCAAGTAATGGATATAATTTATAACAAAATTAATATTTTATATCATTCTTATCTCATTCCCTCACCAAACAACTACTTTTATTCGTTAAAAAACAAACGAACACCAAAAAGGCCACCAAACAGGCTGCATTCTTTGTTAGTATGTTTATTTATTTGTTGCTGTGTTCATTTTCCAGATTCAATGGCTATTGCTTGCTAGTACTGGTAATAGCTTCCCTGTATATTTTGTTGGAGATTGACTCATGAGATATACTAGTCTGTTAAGAGTAGATATAATTTGTACCCTGTTATATCTTATATTTTATTAACTCTTTGAATAATAGTTAGAGTTTATCTGATAAAATTGAGTTCCCTTTTGGGTGCAAGTGTCCTTTAACAAACAACACTTGTGCATTAAATTATATATAATATACTTATCACATACACAGTATATGTGTGCGCATGTGGTAGACTGCCACCTCTTGCGTTTTTTATCTGACATGGTTTGTCCACTTGTATTGTTACAGTTATGAACAATTCATACTTGCTTAATCTTATAGTCTATAGGTCGAGTTCCCTGTTTTGGGTGTCTAGTAGATATAAAGAAAGGAATGGGGAAACGCAGATGATTGTTTTGACTCGCGAATTTCACAACATGCATAAACAGCACATTTGCAGTCTTTTTATTTAAAGTCTAATTTATTTATTATAGTGATTTTAGACCTACGTTCCTCTTGGTTAACAACACCTGAATATAGTTTATAACAAAAGAAATGTTGAGATTATACTTTATTATTTTTTATAGTCTTATTTCAAATTGTACTGATACATATTGTTTTAATTGTATCCAGAAATTTGTGTTTGTCCATTAATATTTGTTTGCCTACCCAGAAAAAACGCCAAAGTCACATTACAAAAATGTTTGTTTTTTGTTGTTTTTTTCGGGACTTAGGCCTACGTGTTAGTTAAAAAAAAGATTTAAGTTCTAGTGTAAGTCTGAGTTGGCTGAACTTTTTAATTGTAGGCCTATTATTATTTTGTTTTACTGTTTATTCGCGACGTATATTTTTTGTTGTTGTATGATATGTATTTTAGATTCGTCGTTCTACAGTTGGAATCGCACTATTGCGTTATTGTGCGTGCTGTTTATCATTTTGAAGCGTTATACCCACCGGTTAAATCAAACCCCGTTGAGGTGCCGGGGATTTCTGTATAAATAGTATCAACACTTTGTGTAAAGTTAGTGCTTTAAGTTTCTGTCATTCTCATTTGTTCTTTCTCGTTCCTAATCTGTTCTATTAAACTACTGTCTTCTTCGCTAGACCAATCACCTATCTTTTTTCTTCAAAACTCTCCCAAAGCTCCTCATTTGTGTATGAGGTCTGTTGGGTCAGTTTTTAGGGATATTGGACGTTTTCTGCCAAATGGTCACTAGGGCTGTCTATGGTGTTATTATTTAGCAATGTAGGCATTTTATATGTATGTGTTTTGTTAATATTTTATAACGATGTTTATATTTTATTTTGTTTTTGTAAACGGGGGTTCGATAAATTAGAGTACAGCATCAGCGTCCACTGCGTGGGATGTCTTTCTTGTAAAGTGACCGGCTGGTGGAGTGCCTTCGGTGTTACCATTAAGATTGTTTCAGCACATCTTTTTTATGGATCATGGGTGAGCCCTCTTTCCACCAAGATGTCGTCCTGATTCGGGTCTTTGCATTCCTCTGGATCCTATAAACAATGACTGACTAACTAACTAACTAACTAACGGGTTAATTCGCATTAATGTTTTTGTGAGCACTCGGGCATTTGGTTTCGATGCTTCGTGTTGGCGTTTATTATTCTGAAATCAGGTTTGATTATCTGGAAATCTGGTTTTAAACAGTTAAAATTGCATTATAATTAAAGAACACTTGGCGCATTTTGTCCAAATAATACATAGATATAAACTTCTTTTAACAGTTGCAGTTGTTATTTCATAGCAATCCCGTACGTTCGTCTACATAGACAGCAGTGAATTTCCAATACATGTGTGCAATGTTAGCCTTGTAAATACGATTGTTTCAAATAGCCATTGTTTTACCTAGTTTTATAAATGGGGGATAACAACATATAGTCTCTGAAAAGTTTAAATAAGTAGACATAAAACCCGCATCACCTCAATCAGTTTGCATTTCGTGCTTATAATAAATAGTTGTTGTTTTTTTAATTAGAAAAAAGGATCTTAGAAAACCACACATTATTGGCCGTAACAAACGGCTAGGTTTGAGTTCGGAACGGTTAGAGTTTTTAGTTTACTTCAGTAGTTTGGCATAAATTTGTTTAGGAAGATATTCAGCGTGTGTTGTGTTTCGCAATATAATTTATTGAATTGTCCTTTGCTGCAAAGTGGCAATATAGCAGCGCGGACATAAAAACCAATTTTAAAATTAACCTTGCTGCAAATACAAAGTTGGATATGGGTGATATGCCTTTATTGTAAAGTGACCGGCTCGTGGAGTGCCTTCTGTGTTACCACTAGTGTTGTTTCAGCAGTTCTTTTATAGAGATCATGGGCGAGTTCTCTTTCAAGCAAGTTGTGGTCCTGATTTTGTGGTCCCGATTCGGCTCTTTGCAGTCAGCTGGACCCTGTAAGCAATGAATAGCTATCTAACTAACTAACTAATTCATAAAAAATTGTCGTTTAAATCAACGTTTAGTTCATGCTATATATTTTGGGAGGCAAACCAATAACATAAAAACTGTGTACATTCATACTAGTAAGGAAGGGCGTAGGCTAATTCTGTTAACACTATTAATTATGTTATGTTTCTACTTGTTGAATATTTATTATTGTTTCTATAATCTGCAACTGGTGCATTTATTTTCATAATGTTGTTTATCTTCCACACTCCACAAGGGGCAAACAAGGATTACATCTTTATTGTTGGATCTTGAAGTAACAACCCATATGTACGGTTCGTATATTTTGCTAATAATTTTGTTTCGGTTCCCCAGAAAAACAATGTAACAAGATAACTGATTCAGCGCAAAGCCTGGCTGCAAATGTATATAGTATGCTGAACACGCAGGTACTCTATTTACACAGGTATTTTCTCGTCGTCTTTTTGGAAATTGTTTCTATTGCGAATTTAACATAGCTGCTCATACACAGATAGACATGTAACTAATAATTTGGAAGAAATGTTACTATACTGTAACTTACTTTTGCAAATCACTATGAACGTGTAGATTATACAATAATTGTTTGTATTATCTCTGGGTGTTTTTTTTTTTCTAGGCGCGGGTCAAGATTACCTTCAAAACTTCATTTTACAGTGACCCTTTCACAGAAAGGTTGTTTTTTTTTTTTGGTAGTCAAAACGCTATGCAAATCGTGTTTTTGAACTCTTTTTTTTTAAATCCTCACAGTGATCTTATTTTTGCTGCACTCCTCTAGGCAAATATGGATCTTACGATATATATATTATTTTTTAGTAGTATTATTTTTGTGTGGACTATTTACAAACCTTTACTACTTTCTAGGCAAATACAGATGTTGATCTTGGAAGGAAAAGAAAACAACAAACGACGACCTTACACACGTCAATACAATGTGTGTTTGTTTTTTTCTTTTTTACTCAGTATTCCCAAATTCTGCTTCTTCGTTTTCATTTTGTTATTTATATTATCGCATAGTTTTTTATTTTAACCTCATCGATCTGTTGTTGCGAAAATGTTTGAATTTTAGAAATATTTGTTTTTGTTAGTCTATAACTATTGATTTTTCGCTTTGTAATTAGTGACTTTTTCCAGAATCTCAGTGACCATTTGTTGCGACAATGCTATTCTACTTAGCCACAGCATGTGCAGTATTTCATTGGATAGTATACTTTTTGCAAGCCAATCGTATTGCTTAATCGATTTGCGTACTATCTGTTAGAACACTTTTTTTTTTATCGCAGTGACCGGTTATTATTTTATAGCCTGTTAGACCTACTTCCATCACAAAGTGTCATGAATTTTATGATTGGTTGTCGTAATTATCACAAGCCAATCAGGCTGTAATAATTTCTACCATCAGAACATATTGCATTTAAGCTGCGCTTAGACTTTTGCCTGTTTCTGCCACCGCTATATAAAGACACATTTTTATTATTGGTTATAATAATTTTTGAAGCTCAATCATTTTGCGTAATCATTTTAATTATAATCTGAACATATTTATTCAAAATAACTTTATTTTTGAACTATAGCCACAATAAATAAAGTAACTCGTGATAGCTTGTTGCATTTTTAGCAAACAAATCGCTGCCAGTACGCAAGGGCCTGTTATTTTCCTAGGATTTGTTTCCTTCCTGGACAGAAAACGTGAACTTGCTGCTAAAACTTTTATAGATCTTTAATATCTCCGTTATTTGTTGCGCAAGATTGTGCGTTGGTTGGTTGCATTTATTAAACATTGTTACTAGTTTGACACTAGGTCACACCACGTGAAACAAAGATAAACCAGAAGCCAACTACGCCCATCTGTTAAACATAATCTCATTATTTACAGTAGTTAAGAGGAGGACTGTCCTTTAGGGAAAACTGTAGCCGCTTGTACCCGTTTCCATCCACGTTGTTTGTGTTAAGACAGTTTTTAAATTAGAATTTCCGCTTTAATATTGTTCCCCGCGCTCAAACCAGAACCAGCAAACTGTATTTGAGCAAACCCTTTTGAACTTCGACAGCGATATTTTCTGTTGATAATCTCTTCTTCAGTGACACTGAGCGAAGCCATCAGGGCTGCTGAGGACAGAGAAAGATGGAGTATGCTGGTTAAACGATCATCTGTAGTGCCCCTACGACCTCCGGGTTACGGGACAGGATAGGATAGGATAGGAATCTCTTCTTAACTTTGTTTGTTTATGATACTGTCTGCCTATTATGTTATTGGGTTTACGCTTTATGTTTGTTATAATGTGTACTATCTGTGAGCATATACATGTAGGCTACATTGAGATTACGTTGGTGTCTTTCCACCCCTAATAGTAATAATCGGGTTTATTAATTCCAAAGCAGGAAAGACAGTGTACCCTAAAATATCCAATATCTTAAGTCCGCGGTATTTTGTTTTAAAAACTATTTTTTATTTGATTGTGTGAATTTGTAATATTGTAGTTTTCACTGCAAAAACTATTCAGAATTATTAATGCTTTTTATCCTGAGTATATGCGAGGGAGAGAGAGAGAGAGAGAGAGAGAGAGAGAGAGAGAGAGAGAGAGAGAGAGAGAGAGAGAGAGAGAGATTGGGCGTATTTGTGTATAACTGTGCCCGTCTGCTGTTTGTGCATATCTATTTCTGTGCGTCCGTAAGTATGCACGTCTAATGAAGCAAACGATTAGGTTCATTTTAATTACTGAAACATTCTTGATTGTCGTGCCAAACAATATGAAAACGTATAATATTACAATCGTACAGAACTAATTTACCGTATAATAATGGTACACTTTACGTGTTTAAAAAGTTTACATTTTAACGTATGTATTAACTTATAATGGACCGTACCTTGAATCATGCATTTAAACGTATGTAATGACGTACATGAAAACGTATAATCGTCCGCTGAAGTCGTGCGTGATTATTTTACGCCTATCAAAATATATTTTGTTGTCTTTGTGAAGCAGTATTTTTCTTTGATGTCGTCATTGTAATATAAGCTAGTGTACGTTATATACTATTTTCTTTCATGTCAAATACTTTCATTTCTATCCCAAATACTTATTTAAAAGCCAAATCGTTAATGCATGTGCATATGCTTATGACGAATGTGTTCTTTCGCGTATACCTAGTAGTTCTGGTGTGACATTCAATATAAGACTCAGTTCAATTTTGTCATCATGACGTACTAATGCATGGTTTGATAAATTAACATATTTAAACTAGTTTTACGTCCAGTCAAATCTTTATTCCAGATTTAAAGGAAAATTTGTGTTGACAATGGTACGGAGACTGTAATATATAACAGTTTTGTAAGGAAAAAACATATTTTCCATCTCTATCGGCGCCCTTGACGCCTTGTCGGGAGCTTTTTAAATAATAATTTTCTTAAAGCCTTGTTCATTTCTTAAAGCTTTTGTTTTCATACAGTTTGTTTATTAAATAAATTGCACGTATATATGTAGGCCTAATATGAAAAAATATATATTATTATTACTATAAATTATACATGTATATATTAATGAGAAGATTCATTTTTAATGGGTTATTTTTCATGCATTTCTTTAGATGGGCTATTTTGATTTTTAATATAAGACGCTGTAATGTAGTGACAGTACTGATATCGTTAAACTCCTAGGCAAGGGCTCTCGTAGTTTTTGCACTAAAATCTCTTAAAACAGTATTACCCTTTGATCATCAAAGATCAACAAAGATAGTTTGAATGTTACAGTCTTCTTGGTAAATACATTTTCTTGTATAGTGCTATTTGGTTATTTCGTTCAACATTATTGCACCTAAAAGATCTTGAACTGTAGTACATTTTTCCCTAAAATTTAGGATAACACCTATTGTATACATTGAATAAAGATTAACTGCTAAATTTCCGTTTGATTAACCAGAAATCAGAATAGATTAAATGCTATATTTCCGTTATTATACGATTATTATGAAATAATTTTTTATATTTGTAACTTTTGAAAATATTTCTGACATTTAAGACAAGTTATTGCAAGTTTTATTTATTGCAATTTTTACAAAATCGGGGTTTAAATGAAGTTGAACATAGTTTTAATTGTTATCTTTTGTAATTTTTATTTTTTATGGTACTTTATTGTATTTCCCAAAATGTATTAGTGTGTTATGACAAGTTTTCTTGCAAGTTGGCAAAACAGCTTTGCGCATAATACTATGTTATTGTTTGTTTGATTTTCATTGAAGCCAAATCACACTACACAATCTATTATTATAATATATACTAGTATACACTTCTATTTCACATGTATTTGTGCGTCATTGTCGTGTGTCATTGTGTCATTGTGTCATTGTGTCATTGCCTATTCCTGTAATGTGAATTATCATTGTTATATGGACAATTTCGGTTTCAAAGTTGTAATAATAAAATCATCTACTTCTAATCTGTTTAAAACGTGAAAGCATTGCTGTATGTATGTATAAAATACTCGCCAGCTTCTGTTCAACCGTATTCCATACACACACACACACACACACACAGACACACACACACACACACACTAACCAACCAACCAACCAACCAACCAATATTGTTTTCTCATTCTACTGTCGAATGCACGTTTTTTTGCAAAAACTTTGATGACTGATGTGGATCGTAAATAAATGCTGTTTCAACCATAAACGTGTGTGTTAATATGTGTGTGTGAGAGCGTGTGTGTGTGTTGATGCTTTTTTTAAGCATTTCTCTCTCTCTCTCTCTCTCTCTCTCTCTCTCTCTCTCTCTCTCTCTCTCTCTCTCTCTCTCTCTCTCTCTCTCTCAAAACAAGAATTACGAACCACCCAATGCAAATAATAATCATAATCATAATCATATAAAAATTCACCCTCCCTTCCTCACCCCCATACCCACCAAAAACCCGACAACAACAAACAAAATATATATTTATAGATAGATAGATAGATAGATAGATAGATAGATAGATAGATAGATAGATAGATAGATAGATAGATAGATAGATAGATAGATAGATAGATAGATAGATAGATAGATAGATAGATAGATAGATAGATAGATAGATAGATAGATAGATAGATAGATAGATAGATAGATAGATAGATAGATAGATAGATAGATAGATAGATAGATAGATAGATAGATAGATAGATAGATAGATTAGATAGATAGATAGATAGATAGATAGATAGATAGATAGATAGATAGATAGATAGATAGATAGATAGATAGATAGATAGATAGATAGATAGATAGATAGATAGATAGATAGATAGATAGATAGATAGATAGATAGATAGATAGATAGATAGATAGATAGATAGATAGATAGATAGATAGATAGATAGATAGATAGATAGATAGATAGATAGATAGATAGATAGATAGATAGATAGATAGATAGATAGATAGATAGATAGATAGATAGATAGATAGATAGATAGATAGATAGATAGATAGATAGATAGATAGATAGATAGATAGATAGATAGATAGAGGGCCGAGTGACGGTGGTAGAAAGGCATGGGCAATCACCATCATGAACTAAGTTCAGTTTTGCAAATTTTACCAAATGGTCGTGTTCGAATCAAACCAACGTTGCAAACGTTCGCGAGTTAAAGGACTTTAATATTTACTGACTGAACAATAAATAACTAAAACACATTTATCCACGTCTGAATATTTTGGCAACATGATTTACATGTTATTTCTGAGAGTACAGCAAGCTTAGTTTGTGCATATATGACGTTTTGCAACGGAAAACGTTTTTAGAAATTGAACGCAGTCTTTGCCGTTCTCTACATTTAGAACGTCAGTAATCACTTGCAGTTGCTGAACAAAGTCCACAATTAAGAACTAGATCAAACCCTTCATTGTGCTCAACTTAAGCGAACGTTGCGAATGATGAATGAGAAAAGAAGTTACATATTAGAAAGGAAGTTCACAAAATGATTTGTAAAATATATAAAACATGTTATTTCTGACAGTCAACAACAACAACAACAAGAAAAAAAACAAAACAATAATTTTAACGTACATCTTACATTATAATCATATCCTATCTTATCCTATTCCGTAACTCGACAGTCGTTGGGGCACCACAGATGATCGTTCAACCAGCGAACTCCATTCTTCTCTGTCATCAGCAACCCTCATGGCTTCGCTCAAGTACAATGAAGCACAAAGCCATGATGAAGCACAAAGAAGCACAAACCATGATGAAGCACACATACACACGCTCTATGTATACTCCCTACACAGACAATTCATACACACAAAGGTTGGCAGATCAATACAATCAGTCGTAAGACAGACGGCGCTCCCAGATCTGCCATTGACGAAACTGACATTAATTTTGCCTTTCTTTGATTGGTCTTCATTCGTTCAGTCGCCTGCCTCTCAACCGCAAATTGACTCTCATCTTTACTTCCCGTATAAATAAAAAATAATAATTTTTAAAAATTGACAAATATTTTTTTTTTAAAGTAGACAGTTAAACTTTAAAAATGTTAATTAAAATATTAGATCAAAAAGCATTAAAAGCCCTCCAAACTGCCGGACAGAACTAAGATGGCGATTAACGATTTGTTCGTTAAACTGATGGATTTGTAAAAACAACTCGAACCAATACACTTTTGTTTTTGACATTCAAGCTTTCATACCAAGAACAAGAAAAAGAAGGACGAACAACGAACAAGAATCAGCACCCGGTACACAATGGTCGAAGGCTACTAGCCGCATGCAGTAGTAGTGACCTCGACAGGCCATAAAGCATGCTCTCATGCTTCAGAGCACTGCTTCCTATACGCTTCAAGCTCTATAGTGACGGAAAAAGCGCAATTTCACTGTAAATATACACAGAATGTTGCTCTGCAACATTCCACTCTTTCCGTATGAAAAACCCATTTGCCTTTTGGGATTCTTAAATTGTATAAAACCAAGTGAGGACACTATCCGGCGTCAACAAACGGTTCAAAAACATTCTCAAACGGTTCGTAAAAGACAGTTGACCTAGAAACAACTACAGTTTGACCTAATTCGTCCCCTAAAGGTGACGAAACTTACATTTTTTATTTTAATGAGTTCATTGGTCAATGCTCCTAAGGCTTGAAGCGTATAGGAAGCAGTGCTCTGAAGCATGAGAGCATGCTTTATGGCCTGTTGATGCGACTACTATAGCATGCTTCTAGTAGCCTTCGACCAATGTGTATTGGGTGGAATCAGTGGGAGAATAAGAAGAAGAAGAAGAAGAAGAAGAAGAAGAAGAAGAAGAAGAAGATGATGATGATGATGATGATGATGATGATGATGATGATGATGATGATGATGATGATGATGATGATGATGATGATGATGATGATGCACCCATTGCACATAGCTGCGATCGAAAGAAAGTATACTCCAGGCACACGCTGCGCAGCAGGCCAAAGTATGTCCCTTGTCGCTAGAAGGGAGGTAAGCGAGGTTAGCAGCCTGCTCAGTTACAGTGTCGGTGAAAGACTACAAACGGAAAAGTAAGTTTCGTCTCCTCTAGGCGACGAATTAGGTCACGCTGTATTTGTTTCTAGGTCAATGGTCTTTTACGAACCGTCTGAGATTTTTTTCGAACCGTTTATTGACGCCGGATAGTGTCCTCACTTGGTTTCATACAATTTAAGAATCCAAGAAGGCAAATGGGTTTTTGGGACGGTAAAAGCATTTTTGTAGAGAAAAGGGTTAGGGCAAGGGCTAGGGATAGATCTACAACTAACCCTTACCCGAACCCTTGTAGCAATATTCCGCTCTTTCCGTCACTTTTAAACAGTAGTGCGCTTCGCATCCGCGGTAGCGAGCCCAAAGTATACTTTGACGGGATGGAGGGAATACTTTCACCTGCTGCTAGCGGGAGTTTTGGCGATACTTTGTACCGATCGCAGCAATGTGTATTACCTCGATGATGATGATGATTTAAGAAGAAGAAGACGAAGGAGAAGGGAAGGAGGAGAATTAGAAGAAGAAGAAGAAGAAGAAGAAGAAGAAGAAGAAGAAGAAGAAGAAGAAGAAGAATGAAAAATGAAAAAGAAGAAGTAATAGAAGAAGAAAAAGAAGAAGAAATAAAAATGATGATGATGATGATGATGATGATGATGATGATGATGATGATGATGATGATGATGATGATGATGATGATGATGATGATGAAAGTATATTTTAGAAGAAGAAAAAGAATAGGAGGAGGAGGATAAGAAGAAGAAGAAGAAGAAGAAGGGGTGGCCTCGTGGCGCAGTGGATAAGTCGCCGGTTTCCAATGCCGAAGGTCGCGGGTTCGATTCCCGCAAGGGGCGAACGTATGTGACTTAGGTACGAGACTATTGAGGTCACCGAGGGTTTTTTCCGGGCACTCCGGTTTCCTCCCTCCCTTCAATAATGGTACAGGATGCAGTCAATATAAAAATTTCAAAAATAAAAATTAGATTTTCTTCCGTATTCTAATAGCGATCTCCCTGCCTTTACACCACCTGTTTGAGTGATGTATGTGTGTTTGGTGTGTGTGAGGGTAAATGAGACAGGTGAGCGTGTATGTTGGTATACATCGCCGCGCTTTGAGCCTTGGGGAAAAGCGCGTTCATAGCATTTTGTATTATTATTATTATTATTATTATTATTATTATTATTATTATTATTATTATTATTATTATTATTATGAAGAAGAAGAAGAAGAAGAAGAAGAAGAAGAAGATGATGATGATGATGATGATGATGATGATGATGATGATGATGATGATGATGATGATGATGATGATGATGATGATGATGATGCGCACTAAAGAAGAAGAACAAGAAGATGAAGATGAAGAAGTTGAAAAAGAACAAGAAGATGAAGATAAATAAGGAGAAGGAGGGAGGTGGGGATTGAGTGTATCTGTAGTTAATTCAGGTAAATGTGTGAAGTTATCCTTTGTGGGAAACAGCGTGAGCTCTATTCACGGGAGACAACACCTTACGTGGCACTGCCTACTAACTTCTGGGTAAATTGCGTACCTTGATCCACAAGAACTTGAAAAAATGATCTCGGGACTTTTAAGTTCTAATATTTATCTTTTTATTATTGTGATTAGGACGATTGTGATGATGATGATAATGATGATGATGATGATGATGACGATGATGATGATGATGATGATGATGATGATGATGATGATGATGATGATGATGATGATGATGTACGAAGAAGTTGTAGAACAAGAGGGGAGTAGGAGACTTAGAAGAAGAAGCAGAAGCAGAAGGAAAAGAAAGAAAGAAAGAAGAAGAAGAAGAAGTAAAAAAAGAAGGAGAAGAAGAACAAGAAGGAGATGATGATGATGATGATGATGATGATGATGATGATGATGATGATGATGATGATGATGATGATGATGATGATGATGATGATGATGATGATGATGATTAAAGTACACTTAAGAAGAGGAATCGAAGAAGAAGAAGAAGAAGAAGAAGAAGAAGAAGAAGAAGAAGAAGAAGATGATGATGATGATGATGATGATGATGATGATGATGATGATGATGATGATGATGATGATGATGATGATGATGATGATGATGATGATGATGATGATGATGATGATTACAATAACTTAAGAAGAAGAACAAGAACAAGGAGAACGAGAATAAGCGTACTTTTAAGAAGAACAACAAGAACAAGAAGATGAGGATGATGAAGTCGAAAAAAAAAACAAGAAGATGAAGATGAATAAGGAGATGGAGGGGGGTGGGTGGGTAGAGTATATGTGTAGTTAATTCGGATAATATGAAGTTATCTTTGGTGGGATAAAGCGTGCGCTTTATTCAAGGGAGATAACACCTTACGTGGCACTGCGTACTAACATCTGAGGGAATTGCGTACCTTGATCCACAAAAAAACTTGAAGAAACGATCTCGTGTCTTTTCCGCATCTGATGTTAACCTTTCTATGATGATGATGATGATGATGATGATGATGATGATGATGATGATGATGATGATGATGATGATGATGATGCTGATGATGCTGATGCTGATGATGATAATGATGATGATGTAAGAGACACAGACAGAGAGAGACAAAGAGGAGAGGTAGATAGGCAGAGATCGGCAGAGAGAGAGAGAGAGAGAGAGAGAGAGAGAGAGAGAGAGAGAGAGAGAGAGAGAGAGAGAGAGAGAGAGAGAGAGAGAGAGAGAGAGAGAGAGAGAGAGAGACGCTTTCTGAATTTAATAGTTAAGGCAATCAGCCCATCATAATTGTGGTCCATCATAATTGTGACCCATCACAACCAATGCATTTAAAATAACATAAGACCAACAACAACACCAATACTACTACTACTACTACTACTACTACTACTACTACTACTACTACTAATAATAATAATAATAATAATAATAATAATAATAATAATAATAATATAAATAATAAATAAATAAATAAATAATTTAATTAATAGATTAAAAAATAAATAAATAAATAAATAAATAAAAATTATTATAAAAGCACTTACATTCGTGCTAACACAGGTAAAATGTAATTATGCACACTATTTACACCACCACCCCCCCCCCCCCCCCCCCACACACACACATTACTTCCTGCAGATTCTTACTTATAACGGTAATTGCTTTATAAACAAATATGCAACATTTGTGGTTGCATGTGGACTTGTCTTAAAGTGCACTTATTCCAAGGCTGTGTTACTTTTGGCGAACACGGGTTTACCCACACATTCGCATTGTTATTGTATTAAACAATTATAAAGTGGGCTTTTAAGCTTAGAATATGTTTTTCTCTCGGCGAAATTTCTTATTAAAGATAGATAGATACTCACAGCAAACAACCTCACGCTTGAAAATACCATAAGCATAGTAAAATTCATGGTCGTCCAGTCTTGTTTAAAACAACCAATACGGCTTAGCTTTAATTAAAAAATAACACGTTTTACATTTTCAACACCTTTTTAGTTGAATTGTCATTGTTTATAGGGTCCAGCGGAATGCAAAGAGCCGAATCAGGACCACAACTTGGTTGAAAGAGGACTCACCCCCAATACGTATAAAAGATCTGCTGTAACAACCTTAATGGTAACACTGAAGACATTTCATCAGCCGGTCACTTTACAATAAAGGCATTCCATGCAGGAGACGCTGAGGTTGTATTCTAATATATCGAACCCCCGTTTACAAAAACAAAATACAATATAAACATTATTAAAAAATATTAACAAAAGACATAAAATGCCTACATTGCTAATAATAACACAAATAGAAAACCCTAGTTACCATTTGGCAGAAAGCGTCCAATATCCCCAAGCTGACCCAACAGATCCCAGACGAGGAGTTTAAAATTTGGGAGAGTTTTACAGAAAAGAGTTAGGTGACTGGTCAAGCGAGGAAGATTGCAGATAGTAGATTGATAGGAACGAGAAAGAAGAAATAAGAATGACAGAAACGGTAGTAATTTAAAACACTAAATTTCCACAAAGAGAAAGAGGGGGATGATGATGATGATGATGATGATGATGATGATGATGATGATGATGATGATGATGATGATGATGATGATGAAGAGATGGTAGAGGAGCTGGGGATGAGTACAAAGGGGAGACAAACGCGTCTTTCTTCTCACCTGAAACGCAACAACACGTGTGCCTACAGGCGAGCCGAACAATTGGGGTGAACACTGTTCACATTTCTAAAAAAAACAAACTGGCAACGCTGCCATGCCACGCATGTAAACACTCGGCGATTCAAGATGGATTATTTCCTGAGATAAGCGGAACTGATAACATGGTACCGGCAAATATAATGTGTCACTGTCTGGTTTGCAGCCAAAATGTAAAAGTTCATGTGTAGGGTATATGGCTATTTCAGTATTTGATAAAGGCGATAACATTATTTGATGACATATTTACTTCGTCTTCTTGTCAGTTACACGTAGCGAAAGCATCTTAGTAATGAAAAGTTTCTTATTCGTGAAAACTAATACAACAACCTGTAAGTTCTGGAAACCGATACAATCTACATCTTTTTTTTTTTTTTTAGTTTATTTTTGATCGATTGCAGTATCATAAATTAGATAATGATGGTGGACACGTGTTTCTGTTAGTACAAGTACGCCTAGAGAACGGATGAAGATGGATTATTTCAAGAGGTAAGCTCAAAGAACGTTTCCATATTTCTTGTCAGTGTTTCCTGTTCTCTGGTTTCCAATAAGAGTTTGTCATTGGCAGTTTCACGAGCTCAATGACTGGAACAATGTGTGATATAATTATCTGCAGAATGGATTATATAGAGTAGGGATACCTGAACTTCGAACCAAAGTGTTAGTGTGCACTTTGAAGTATATACCTGCGGCAAGGTTATAACTGGAGTATCTCCTGATTATGTGCAGTATAGAATATGTAACCGCGGCAAGATTCTAAATTGTTTATCTCGTGATTATGGATACCTCAATGAATGTAAATAACAGACCGAAACAATATCAACCAGGGATTTTTAATTTCCAAGTATTATGCAGTTCAACTTTTTAAATCCCATTTGTTTTCTCTTCTTCTTCTTCTTCTTCTTCTTCTTCTTCTTCTTCTTCTTCTTCTTCTTCTTCTTCTTCTTCTTCTTCACTTTCTTTCTTTATATTATTTTATTTTTTTCTTTCTTTCTTTCTTTCTTTCTTTCTTTCTTTCTTTCTTTCTTTCTTTCTTTCAGATTCAGATTTTTTAAAAATGTAAACTAGTTTTTTCATTGATGAAATGAGTTTAGACTTTCTTATAAAGATATGCGTGGACATGCATAAACATGCACTTAATTCTTTCTTTCATTTATTTTTTTCTTTGAAATTGGGACTTGGGGTACACGACAGCAACCTGGACATATCCCTTGTTGGATGTTATTCTCCTGGGTTTGTTTATTGTTTGTTTTTCTCAGTTAACGTCTTTTCAACTAAGTGATTTTATCTTCCCCGGATAACTGTGAAAATAGGAAAATATGATCTATCTCATTCCCCTCTGCTGCCAATGGGGAAGATAGATGTGTCCTCATTTCACCTTCATATCCCAGGTTGGACCTAAAGCAATAATCATGTAGTGTAATGTAATATCCCAGGAGGATAGCATTCAATACCGATTATGTCCAGGATGCTGACTTTCGTTTTATTTACTGTTTCACTTTTATAGGCGAGGCAATCAAAACCTAAATTTTGTTGTCTCCTTCGTTCATTCTCTCCAGCAGTAACTCTTCTATGTAACCTTTCTTTCTTTCCTTCCTTCTTCTTCTGCTTCTTCTGCTTCTCCTTCTTCTTTTTTCTTCTTCTTCTTCTTCTTCTTCTTCTTCTTCTGCTTCTGCTTCTTCTTGGTCCTGATTTGGCTCGGAAGAGTCCGCTGGACCTAAAGCAATAATCATGTAATGTAATGTCTTCTTCTTCTTCTGCTTCTTCAGGTATGATTCAGTTTGATGCAACATATTAAATATATTGGTTCTCCGCCGCCTTTCCCTTTTCCCTCCTCCTCCTCCTCCTCCTTCTTCTTCTTCTTCTTCTGCTGTTGATACTGCTGCTGCTGTGGGCTGCTGCTTATGCTTCATCATCTTCCTCCTCCTCTTCTTCCTCGGGGATGGGAAGAGGTGGAATAGGTGTGGAGTTATTGGTGTAAGGGAAGAGGAGAGGGGTGTATTTGGTGTACCACCTAGAGAAAAGGCTTACCAGGAACCAAAAGGAGTGTGAGAATGGCATAGCATGCACGTCGATACCATAGAAACTGAGAAAGAGATACACCGTTCCGGGAAAAGGAGACTGGATGGGATGAGATGGTATGATGGGATGGGATTGGATTGGATTGAAGGATTGACCCACTGATATGATACTCTCAACGAGAGGGTATCGGAGGATTTATTTTTGTCTCTGAGGGATCTTGCCTTGTCGTAATCCTGATAGACCATTAATACTGGCTAACACTAGTTGTCAATGGAGAGAGATCCTGACAGACTTAATCATGATCAATGAAGCTGGCTGGACAGCAGAGGATTAGTGAGGAAGCGTCTTGATAGACCAAAGATTTGCAGTTGCTACTGAGATCCGTGTGGCTGATATTATAAGTAATTGATAATGAAGACTTTTGTCGTGTGACTGACTGACTGACTATGCGAGCAGGTCTCTAATACGCAGCATTGGCACTATTAGGGATTATTATTAGTAGTAAGAGCCACGACAGAGAATATTGATCATCATCATCATCATCATCATCATCATCATCATCATCATCATCATCATCATCATCATCATCATCATCATCATCATCACAACAACAGCAGCAGCAGCACATATCTGAATCTTTGTTCACACCACAATCATCATCATCACCATCATCATCAACAACAACAACAACATCAGCAAAAACAACAGCAGCAACAGCCAAAACCACATCACCACCAACAACAACTTCTTCTCATCGTTATCATCATCGTTCTTCTCATCTTCCTTTTTCCTTTCTTCCTTCTCCTCTACTTACCATCCATTTTTATCCTTTTTTTCATTTCCCGTTCCTCCTTCTCCTATGTCGTTTTCTTTCCCCCTGTTTTCTTCCTACTTACTTTAGCATGTTTACTGCTTTGCTTGCAACGCCGTCAAATGGGCTGAAATTCAATGCAGTAAATAATGATAATATAACCAATATATCATCCTCAGTGGTGCCTGATTTAGTTATATGCAATGTTGTAGCAGAGATATGGATTGGGCGGTGTCTGCCGCCCTGACTCCGAGCTCTCGGGTCCCGCATGTCTATCATGTTCTCCCAGCTATATGATCGATCACTCTAAGCTTCATTCCCACTGGGAGGCGAAATTTCTCATGCATTTAAAGTTGTTAGAGATAGATAGATAGATAGATAGATAGATAGATAGATAGATAGATAGATAGATAGATAGATAGATAGATAGATAGATAGATAGATAGATAGATAGATAGATAGATAGATAGATAGATAGATAGATAGATAGATAGATAGATAGATAGATAGATAGATAGATAGATAGATAGATAGATAGATAGATAGATAGATAGATAGATATTCCCTCTCTCGCTTCACTGCATGCGTGTGTTTCTAGTGACCTTAGAGAGAGAGAGAGAGAGAGAGAGAGAGAGAGAGAGAGAGAGAGAGAGAGAGAGAGAGAGAGAGAGAGAGAACCCTGTAATTTAAAGGAAGCCACTTTTACCACGCACCCTCAACAGGTCCGTTTAAATAGTGAATGTTGTCCCACTGAAGAAAACAAAAGCTTGCAACTAAAAATAACACTTCCCAAAGTATAGTTTACATGTAGATTCTAAATCAATACATTCCGCATTTGTGTACCTATTCATAGCAACTGCCAGCTGTGGGTTCGGGCACAGAATAGACCCAACGTTTCCCGGCGTGTCGTAAGAGGCGACTAACAGGGGTGATGTTAGCACGGCATCACTGGGCAAAAGTCTTCTACACAGAAGTCACCGGCCAGGGCGGAGGAACCTCACATTATTACAGGTTCAACGACCACATGCTCGGGGCCAAGCCGAGCCACACTGTATTCGTGGATTTCGGCTGTGGCCAACAGCCTAACAGCCTGGAGAGAATTGGGCCCCGCCAGGTTTTTCTTGCCCAAGACACACCATATGATGAAGAGAACCACTCATTCCATCCCGGATCGGTCGTCGCCCGGGTCACCAGGACGGAGTGGATAAGTGTGCTACTGATGGACAACTTCGCAAGATCCGCACGAGAGATCACATCGTCATAGGGACCTGGAATGTCAGGACCCTAACTGCGGAGGGAAAATTAGAAGAACTGGCCCACAAGCTGGACCACTACCGATGGAACATTTTTAGGTATCAGCGAACTGCGCTGGAAAGGCATAGGTGAAATAACGACCGACGAAGGCCACAAGTTTTATTTCAGCGGGAAGAAAGGACATGCACGAACACGGCGTTGGATTCTTGGTCCACAGAGACATTCTGTCATGGGTTGCCGCCCAGTCTCCAGTAGACTCGTTACCATCCGTCTGAAAGCAGCCCCTTTCAACATCACCAGGCCTATGCCCCAACATAAGGCTATGACGACAGCGAAGTGAAGGATTTCTATGAACATCTACAGGCTTTTCTTGACCAAGTGCCAAACAAGGACATAGTCATAGTGCAAGGCGACTGGAATGCCAAGGTTGGCCAAGATGCGCACCACAATTGGGGAGACACGTGGATCCCACTGAAACAACGAGACGAATGAGAGAGGTCTGAGACTCTTGGAGTTTGCCAGATACAACAATCTGATACTGGCAAAAACGTTTGGTCTCCACCAAAAATCCAGACATTGGACGTGGCACAATACCGGCGGGAGCATCATAACGAGATCGACTACATCATGGTGAAAACACGCTTCAGATCAAGCATCAACATTGGCAGAACACGCACGTTTCTAGGAGCAGACATCGGAAGTGACCACGATCTCGTGATGATGTCCTTCCGGCTCCACTTGAAGAGAGTAAACACAGCAAAGTGCACTAGACTGAAGTTCGACCTGAACAAACTACAAAACCCGGAAGGGCAGAAATATTTCAAGCCACAATTGGAGGGAAATTTGCACCACTGTTCATTTTGGGAGCTGGTGAAGTAGATGTCAACACTATGACCACCACCTTCAGCTTAGCTGTGACAGATGCAGCCACTGATATCCATGGCAAGCACCGCCCAAAGATAAAACCGTGGATCGCACCTAAACTTTTAGATCTGTGTGAGAAACAAAGAGAGATGAAAAAGAACAAGAACACCTCACAGGAGCTGATGTCTACCGAAAACTCAACAATGACATCCAAAAAGGCATGAGCACAGCAAATGAGAACTAAATAGAAGATCAATGCCAGGAAATAGAGAACAATCTGAACAAGAACAACAGCAAGAAGGCCTACCAGACTGTGAAGCGGCTGACAAGGGTTAAACAGCCCAAGGTCTCCACGATCCAAAGCAAGTCTGGCATATGCTTTATAGAAAAACAAGACGTCTTGGATAAATGGAAAGAGAACACCAATGGCATCAACATGGACATGAAAGTCCAAGGCCAATCCCTCAACACAGTGCATAGTTTCAAATATTGTATCAGACAATGGGTCCCGACAGGAAGTCTTCTCCAGGATCGCACAAACACTGCTGGCAAGGTTGAAGCCCATTTGGAAAAACAGGACCATCAGTCTATATTCCTAGGTAAGGCTGCTGCGCTCCCTTGTCATAGCCATCATCCTATACGCTTGGAAAACATGGACCCTCACAGCGGATCTACAACGAAGAATACAAAGTATGGAGATGAGGTGCTACAGAAGACTTCTGAGCATTTCCTATACCCAGTGTCACGAGTGGCTAGTTTGAACCCAGCACTAAGGCTTTACGCCTCAAATAGTTCATCCTTCTTTGGCCTTTGTAACTTAAAGTCGATGTCTAGAAGACGACAGAAGTCACGTTATGCTAAGCATGTGTAGGGAAGATTCTCACTACGTAGGCAGGGACATCATCTCGCTGACTTATATCCGTCGAGGGCACTAAGGTATCGCGGCATGTCGCGCGCTTTAGTTGACCACAGCGTGAAGATGCGTCAGTCTGTGTTAGAATCTCACCCGAGAAGAACGCGCACGCTGAAAGATCTCTCGCAGAAGACTACGCAGGTGACGGGTGAAAACCAATTCATCGCAGTATAGCCATAGCCCGACATTGTCAAAAAGGTAAATGATCGATCTTTTGTTTCACCGCGATTTATTGATACTATTGTTGGATTATGCTTATGAAGTCTTGCCATGGCACGGTGCAAGGAGGTAGAAGAAGAGGGAGACAGAAGAAGAGGTGGGAGGACAACATTCGAGAATGGACTGGCTTGACACTGAGCGAAGCCATCAGGGTTGCTGAGGACAGAGAAAGATGGAGTAAGCTGGTTAAACGATCATCTTTGGTGCCCCAATGACCTTCGAGTTACGGGATAGGATAGGATAGGAGAATAGAGTGTTAGGCAAACACAGAGCTGGGGGGACAGAGAAAGAACATAGAGACACATCCCCCCAAAATTCACAACTTTCCGGCACCTCTCATAAAAACTCGTGGGTATCGCCATTATAAATTAAAACGAGGTTAACATGAAACCAAGTTCCGGTCTAGCTTGTTTTGCTTTCATCAAAGCTTGATGCGTGACTTTTAAATATGGCAAATTGCCGAAAACGACGATTGTTAGAGCCAGAAAACGAGTGGGATAAGTATAAAAACGGTGGAGGAAGTACATGCTCAGTGAAAGGATGCAAAAAACAATCGTAGAGGCCTGTATTTGTGGCGACTTCGGAGGTGCGTCGATCATCGACAGAAAGTGAAACAGGACCTGAAGACTCTTGTAGTTTTCCATAGCTTCGCCGTCGCAACCTTCACAAAACACGAAGTAACTGACTATTTTAGGCGAGCGTTGTGGCCAAGTGGGCTAAGGCGGGACTAACTTGCCTTGTCCACAAGCCAGAAACCAATGGCGCCTGACAGGTGTGGGTTCGAGCCAGCATCTGGGCGTTATGTTTTTCCGAATATTTTTCAAAAATTCACAAATAATGTTAGGTAGGTAGGGTTTAGGCGCGCCACTGGCGATAGAAAGGGATAATAAACTGCAGCCAAAAAAAAATAAAAATATGTGAGGGTACGATACAGGTGGCCAGTGACACATGTTATTATTCTTGAATATTTGGAAATAACTCACTAAAACACGCGGAGAAAGAAACCGGAAGTATGTTTCATTGAGGGGATTCCCGTTGGTGCATAGGATAGCAGAAAAGTGTGAATAGCTAACAGGAACTCCGTTTAGAACTATTGTGCAATATTGTTGCGTAGACTAGTGGGTTGCTATAGAATAACTGTCCATAACAGCAATACATAATCACGTTACAAGCATTAATTTGTGTGTGAAATACGACGGACATGCGTTGGAGTCTGCTTCGTGATGTAATGTAAATACGGGCGCTCGCGTGTCCTCAGATACAAGCGCCTGTAACAAGAAACATTGCAACTTGTGCTTTGACACGCAGGAGGATTAAAAAAAACTTTTACCTGCATCTTCAGTTAGTGCATTAGTAGTAGCCTACAGGCCATGGCAGAGGAACCTCACGTTACTACAGGTTCAACGACCACGTGCTCAGGGCCAAGGCGAGCCACATTGTATTCGTGGATTTCGGCTGTGGCCAACAGCCTGGAGAGGATTGGGCACCGCCAGGTCTTTTTGCCCAAGACACACTACATGATGAAGCTATCCACCAATTCCATACCGGATCGGTCGTCGCCCGGCACAAGGACCGCGCCTTCCGTTGGCCACCATGACGGAGGTGATAAGTATGATACTGATGGACAAATTAGCAAGATCGGCACGAGAAACAACATCGTCATAGGAACCTGGAATGTCAGGACTCTAACTGCGGAAGGAAAATTAGAACAACTGGCCCACGAGCTGGACCACTATCGATGGAACTTTTCTAGGTATCAGCGAATTCGCGAACTGCGCTGGAAAGGCCTTGGGGAAACAACGATCGACAAAGGCCACAAGCTCTATTTCAGCGGTAGAGATGACAGGCACGAACACGGCGTTGGATTCTTGGTCCACAAGAACATTTTAGCCACTGTCATGGGTTGCCGCCCAGTCTCCAGTAGACTCATTACCATCCGTCTGAGAGCAGCCCCTTTCAACATCACCATCATCCAGGCCTATGCCCCAACATCAGACTATGACGACAGCGAAGTGGAGGATTTTTATGAAAATCTACAGGCGGTCCTTGACCAAGTGCCGAAGAAGGACATAGTCATTGTGCAAGGCGACTGGAATGCCAAGGTTGGCCAAGATGCGCAACACAACTGGGGAGACACATGTGGACCCCACTGCAACAACGAGACAAATGACAGGGGTCTGAGACTCTTGGAGTTTGCCAGATACAACAATCTGGTACTGGCAAACACGCTTGGTCTCCACAAAAACTCCAGACGTTGGACATGGCACAGTCCCGGCGGGGAGCATCACAACCAGATCGACATCATGGTCAAGAAAAGCTTCACATCAAGCATCAACATTGGCAGGACAAGCACTTTTCCAGGAGCAGACATCGGAAGTGACCACGATCTCGTGATGATGTCTTTCCGGCTCCACTTGAAGAGAGTAACTACACCAAAGTGCACGAGACTGAAGTTCGACCTGGAAAAACTGCAAGACCCGGAGGTGGCAGAACTATTTCAGGCCACAATTGGAGGGAAATTTGCACCACTGCTCATTTTGGGGCTGGCGAAGTACATGTCAACACCATGACCACCACCTTCAACTCAGCTGTGACAGATGCCGCCACTGAGATCCATGGCAAGCACCGACCAAAGAAGAAGCCGTGGATCACACCTGAACTTTTGGATCTGTGTGATAAACGAAGAGAGATTAAAAAAAAAAACGAACACCTCACAGGGAGCTGATGTCTACCGAAAAATCAACAATGACATCCGAAAAGGCATGCTCACAGCAAAGGAGAACTGGATAGAAGATCAATGCCAGGAAATAGAGAACAGTCTGAACAAGAACAACAGAAAGAAGGCCTACCAGACTGTGAAGCGGCTGACAAGTGTTAAACAGCCCAAAGTCTCCAAGATCCAAAGCAAGTCTGGCATATGCCTTACAGAAGAACAAGAAGTCTTGGACAGATGGACAGAGTACTGCTCTGACCTTTACAACCATACACCAAATGGAGACCCATCAGTTCTAGCATGTCCCGAAAACAGAGAAGAAGAAGAAATCCTCCCAATTCTCCGAGAAGAAGTTGAGGCAGCAGTGCAATCGCTGAAGAAAGGGAAGTCAGCGGGAGTGGACAACATACCCGCGGAACTGCTACAAGCAGGAGGAGAAGCGATGATTGATACCCTCACCATTATCTGTAACAAGATCTGGCAGAGTGGGGAGTGGCCTACACCATGGACCTAGTCGCTTGTCATCACTCTTCCCAAAAAAAGGTAACCTTCAGGAGTGTGAAAATTACCGCACCATCAGCCTCATCAGCCATCCCAGCAAGGTCCTCCTGAAAGTAATACTCAACAGGTTGAAACCTCAAGCTGAACAAGTCATAGCTGAAGAACAAGCAGGATTCAGGGCAGGGCGAAGTACCACTGAACAGATTTTCAACTTCAGAATAATGTGAGAAATACCTACAGCACCAACAACATCTATATCATGTGTTCATAGACTTCAAGAAGGCGTTTGACCGAGTCTGGCATGCAGCTCTGTGGGCAACAATGAAAGTGTACAACATCAGCCCTAAAATTATTGAAGTCATCAAAAGCCCGTATGACAAGGCTACCAGTGCAGTCCTCCATAACAGCGTCATCGGGAACTGGTTCAGAACAACAATCGGTGTGCGTCAAGGATGCCTACACTGTCCAACACTCTTCAACATCTTCCTAGAGCGCATCATGTCAGATACTCTTGCAGATCACGAAGGCACAGTCAGCATAGGGGGTAGAGCAATCTCTAATGTTCGTTTTGCGGATGACATTGATGGATTGCCTGGAGAGGAACAAGAACTTGAACAGCTGGAGCAGAGGCTTGACACCACCTCCAGAGCTTATGGAATGAAAATAAGTGCAGAGAAGACCAAACTGATTACCAACAACACCAATGGCATCAACACGGACATCAAAGTCAAAGGCCAATCCCTCAACACAGTACATAGCTTCAAATATTTGGGAGCCATTGTGTCAGACAATGAGCCCCGACAGGAAGTCCTCTTCAGGATCGCACAAACAACTGTTGCACTGACAAGGTTGAAGCCCATTTGGAAAGACAGGACCATCAGTCTACATTCCAAAGTACGACTGCAGCGCTTCCTTGTCATCTCCATCTTCCTATATGCTTGCGAAGCATGGACCCTCACAGCAGATCTACAACGAAGAATACAAAGCATGGAGATGAGGTGCTACAGAAGACTTCTGGGCATTTCCTATACCCAACACATCACCAACGACGAAGTCCGACAGACCATCACACAAGCCATTGGACCACACGGTGATCTGCTCACAGTGGTGAAGAAACGGAATCTCCGATGGTATGGCCACGTCACCAGATCATCAGGCCTTGCAAAGACCATTCTGCAAGGCACAGTGCAAGGAGACAGAAGAAGAGGGAGACCGAAAAAGAGGTGGGAGGACAACATTCGAGAATAGACTGGTTTGACACTGAGTGAAGCCATCAGGGCTGCTGAGGACAGAGAAAGATGGAGTATGCTGGTTAAACGATCATCTGTGGTGCCCCTACGACCTCCGGGTTACGGTACAGGATAGGATAGGGATAGTAACCTAAAGTAACGTTAGGTTAAACGGTAATCAGGCAAACTTGTATTTTAGTTAAATGTTTTGTTCTTTTGCCTCTGTGTCCAAGTATTTATTTATCAATATAAGCCTATTTATTTATTTATTCCGGCCAAACGGTGTATTCGCTCTCACTTTCTGTTATCATTAATATTTTTGGTATTGCATTCTGAATATTGAATTTCTGCCCACCCCTTTTTTTTTTAATTGTTAGTATAATTAATTAGTCTTGATCTTGTGGTGAAAAGACGCAGAATATGATAAACCATGGACCTATATTATTGTTGGTCCATGGATAAACACACACACGCACTCTCTCTCTCTTTCTCTCCCTCTCTCTCTCACTCTCTCTCTCAAAGGTCACTACAAACACACGCATGCAGTGAAGCGAGAGAGGGCAGGAGTGATTGGATAGATATAAGCTTAACGCTGCAGGAAAAAGCAGCTCGGCGGCCGCAGATTTAACAAGCATGCACTCCAGTAGCTTCCTCCAACTGTCTAGGCCACAACCACTACGGCTGCAGTGGCGGTGTCTGCTGATAGTCGTGTGAAGTTGGTTTGTTTTCTTTTCTTCTGAAGGTTAGAGACCGTTTAGGTGTCCACTTGAAACGCATTGTACGAGTAGGTCAGTATTATTTTAAGTTTGTTTAGGTGCCAGATTTAACAAACTAGTTGACTCTAATACCTTGATGTGCATGTGGATTTTTTTTTGTTAGCACTAAAGATTAGGTGTCTACTTGAAACGCATTGTAAGGATAGGTCAGTATTATTTGCTTTAGTTGTAAGTGCTAGATTTAACAAACTGTGTATGCAAAAATATACTGGACCACTTGTCATATCCATCTTCCTATACGCGGGCGAAACATGGACCCTCACAGCAGATCTACAACGAAGAATACAAAGCGTGGAGATGAGGTGCTACAGAAGATTTCAGGGCATTTCCTATACCCAGCACATCATCAACAACGAAGTCCGATAGACCATTACACAAGCCATTGGACAATACGATGACATGCTCACAGTGGTGAAGAAACGAAAACTCCGATGGTATGACCACGTCGCCAGAGCATCAGGCCTTGCAAATACCATCCTGCAAGGCACGGTGCAAGGAGGCAGAAGAAGAGGGATACATAAAAAGAGTTGGGGGGGTACAACAATCGAGATTGGACTGGCTTGACATTGAGCGAAGCCATGAGGGTTGCTGAGAACAAAGAAAGATGGAGTACGCTGGTTAAACCAACGACCTTCGAGTTACGGGATAGGATAGGATACTGAACCACAGACCATATTAGGTCTACGGTGATATGCGTGTGATTAGTTTGTTTAATGTAAGTCAACTGAAGATGGGTTTGTAGAATCTGTAATACTTGTTTATCGATATAATCAAAGAAAAATCAGTTAGGTTAGTATTATGTATTTTATCTTTCTTATATAGCGCTTTTCCAGTACCTGAGCTGCTCAAAGAGCTGGCCGATTAGGGATCGAACTCCGCCCATTGGCTGTCTTAGTTTAATGATAACAATAATTACATACAGATGAAGCATAGCTATTCGACATATTAGTCCGATTTGATTGAACTTGTTTTATAACAATTTTGTTGTTTTTCTTTTTCTTCCCTCTTACTTGGGTATGACAGGGATGTTGTCTGTGCGTGATTTAAATTTAAATCAGCACAAGAGGAATCTTGCTCACAGTGGTGAAGAAACGGAAACTCCGATGGTATGGCCACGTCACCAGGTCATCAGGCCTTGCAAAGACCATCCTGCAAGGCACAGTGCAAGAAGGTAGAAGAAGAGAGAGACCGAAAAAGAGATGGGAGGACAACTTTCAAAAATGGACTGGCTTGACACTGAGCGAAGCCATCAAGGTTGCAGAAGAAAGAAGAAGATGGAGTACGCTGGTTAAACGATCATCTGTAGTGTCCCTACGATCTCCGAGTTACTGGATAGGATAGGATAGGATAGGATAGGATAGGATAGGATAGGACAGGATATGTGGAAACGAAATACATGTCGTTTTATTACATCACAGTGTCCGGGGGCGAATGGGTTTGTAATCCTGTTTACATATTTTTTTTGGATGTCATTCAGTTTTACATTGAATTAGCCTACATTGTTTAGCCTAACCTAAATCTAACCTAGCCTCAAGGCCTGTCTGAACTGGAAGTTTCACGAACTTCTTTTATTTTTTTCGAGGTAAGCATTGGTTGAGCCGATTGCGATACCTTTGTGGTTTGCAGATACTTCAGACGGTGGCCTACCATTCCATGTATTCCCTTTGTTTCGTTAGGATGAAGCCGTGCCTCAACACCGCAAGGGACATTAGCACTTCTGAAAAAGCCTATTGCTCGGCTATGCATCTGAGAATGTCAGTAAATACATTTCAACCGTAAAAAACAAGTTTGTTAAGAGCAAATGTATATATATGTCACTTGGTGAATTAGAATCTGTTGTTATCTGAACTACATTAGGGATTCTGTGTTACACTGGTTGTTCTTTTTTTAAAATCAGTAGTAGATTCAGCCCCGATGCTTGAATCCTATTAACATTATACAAAGCTTCTTCTAACAACAACGCAAAATCAAGTCAAAGGTAAATACATTCTGTTATTGAATGCTTTGCAAAACAAAACGATCGGATCTATCGTGCGCGTCTCACACGTACCATCGTGCGCGTCGCAAACGTAACATTGTGCACGAACTAGAGTGTTCTTAACAATCTTGTTTATGCCCTATATAACTATAGGGACTGATTTGTTGCCGTTTTATGAAATAGATACATCCTAATAAAATAAAATAAAATAAAATATATGTAGACACGCATGATATTAACTTTTAATATACATCAACGATTATGTATGAACGTGTTTTCTGTGCTGTCAAAATTCTATATCAAAATAGTCTGAGACTAAATTATCTTTGGCCTTTCTAGCGTTAAAAGATTCGGTTTTAGTTTTTTTGTGGCTTAGAATAAGTGAACTAATTGTTCCCTATATGAGAGTTCGAGTGTGTTCTGTGTTATCAAAGTTCTAACCTAATAGTCTAAGAGGCAAAAATATCTTTGGTCTAACAAACCGTTATTTCTAGAGTTAAGGGATTTGGGGTTTTGCTTGGTTTGGCTTTAGTGTAAGTGAGCTAATTTTCCACTTTCGGATGCTCCTTGGGAGGCAGGTACACACGGTGGAGATATTTTAAGAGGCATGTGTATGGCGTACTCCCACATGAGATAAGGAAGGAAATTGAGGAAAGAAGAGGAAGAACAAAAAAGAGGAGAGGGGTGAATAGGATACTTAGGTAGCAGTAGCAGCAGCAGCAGCAGCAGCAGCAGTAGTGGCAACAGCAGGAGGAAGGGAAGGACGAAGTCCATCAAAATTTCATTTAATGTCCGTTCCCACATTTAGGTGATTGTTACACGGTTGTTGTTTTTTTAATCATGGTTGATTCAGCCCCGATCCTTGAATCTTGATAAGTGTAACTCAGATTCGTTTATCCACGCAGCCTATTCACTCAGCAACAAGGCAGGAGTCGTCGTATGAAGTTTTCCAACCTTATTCAGCAAACATCAACAACTGCATACAAGATCGCTTTCAGAAAATCACTTCAAAGATCATCATCAAAACTCATCACAAATCTCTCTCAATCACCTTCTTTTTTACAATCAGACAGCGCGTTACTTATATAGTCTCTCTTTAATCGAGAGAAAGTTGGAACATTCCAGCATGACGCAATAACACCCAATCAAAATAAAACTCTTCACCGGACCTGTGCACAGTCTTACGTCATATAACCTTATTTAGGTTAGAAGAATCTCTTTGCTATTAGTAGTATTACTAAATTTATCGCGAAGCTTCGGTCGATAGTGAACAAGTAATTCTAGAAAATTGTCAACGATATCGACCGACGAAAATTATCAACATTATAGAAAGCCTCTTCTAACAACAACGCAAAATCAAGATTTATCGCGAAGCTTCGGTGATTGAGAGAGATTTGTGATGAGTTTTGATGATGATCTTTGAAGTGATTTTCGGAAAGCGATCTTTTATGCAGTTGTTGATGTTTGCTGAATAAAGTTGGAAAACTTCATACGACAACTCCAGCCTTGTTGCTAAGTGAATAGGCTACGTGGGTAAACGAATCTGAGTTACACTTATCAAGATTCAAGGATCGGGGCTGAATCAACCATTGATATTATTTTTAAAAACCGTGTAACAGTGATATTAGACAATTCAAATTAAACTTGTAAAACAATTTACCTATTTAAAAACTGCTTTTATAATCAGTCTATAAAAGTCTACCAACATGAGATTTAGCATTAACGTTTTTTTAAAGGGCTTTTAAACAAAATGTGATGTACTGATAGACTTGCATTACATAATTAGTTAAACATTCAACCAGGACCAATGCGAAGACGAGGATTAATTGTTATTTTCAATTTCTGATGGAAGAAGAAAGGAGAAGAGGAGGAGGAAGAAGAAGAAGAATTATGAGGAAGAAAAATAAAAGAAGCGATTGCTTGTTATTTTGAATTCTTATGCAACTTGGTAAGTTTATCTATATGAAAATGAAGAAGAGGAGAAGAAGCAGCACGATAAGTGCAGGTTCCTGGTTTTTAATTGGGATAAGTCTGATCTCCAAAGTTGGTGAAATATGCTATTACAACCTCTTGCTCCTTCTGTAGTCAAAGGTTTTATTGAACAGTTTGCAGACATTTGCTGCGGGTGTAGTGGTGAAGAACCGAATTGAATTGCGCTTTTTTTTCATTGTCAGTGCTGTACGTATGTACATTTTTATCTTATACAAAAGTCAGGTATTTTATTTTAACCACTGTATTTCGTAATTTTGTAATAATTACTGAAGATTTGTGTTTCCATAATAGATATAAAGTTCAGGCCCAAGAGATCCAGAAAATGTTTTTTTTTATTTAATATACATTGTGACAATGAGTCTCTTGATGAATTTTCTTGTTGTCACATTAAAAGATGATATTATGGGCACTCGTTGTTCAAACCGACCGCAAAACGCTTTGAAATTTTAGGTGTTCCTTCTTTGTTATGTAAAAAAGCAAACCTCCCTTCTATATACATTTTCCAGTTGTCCTTATTCGACTATTTGCCGCCCTATCCCGTCCTATCCTATCCCGTAACTCGAAGGGCTTTGGGGCATGATGATCGTTTAACCAGCGTACTCCATCTTTCTCTGTCCTCAGCAACCCTCATGGCATCGCTCAGTGTCAAGCCAGTCCATTCTCTAATGTTGTCCTCCCACCTCTTTTTCTGTCTCCCTCTTCTTCTGCCTCCTTGCACCGTGCCTTGCAGGAATATCTATGCAAGGCCTGATGCTCTGGTGACGTGGCCATACCATCGGAGATTCCCTTTCTTCACCACTGTGAGCATATCAACGCGTTGTCCAATGGCTTGTGCAATGGTCTGGTGGACTTCGTCGTTGGTGATGTGCTGGGTATAAAAAATGCCCAGAAGTATTCTGTAGCACCTCATCTCCATGCTTTGTATTCTTCGTTGTAGATCTGCTGTGAGGGTCCATGTTCCGCAAGCGTATAGGAATATAGAGATGGCAAGGGAGCGCCGCAACCTTACCTAGGAATGTAGACTGATGGTCTGTCTTTCCAAATGGGCTTCAACCTTGTCAGTGCCGCAGTTGTGTGTGCGATTCTAGACATGACTTTCTGTCTGGACCCATTGTCTGATGCAGCGGCTCTGCTCTGTATTGAGGGATTGGCCTTGGACTTTGATGTCCATGTTGATGCCATTGGTGTTTTTGGTCATCATATTGGTCTTCTCTGCACTTATTTCCATTCCATAGGCTCTGGAGGTGGTGTCAAGCCTCTGTACCAGCTGTTCAAGTTCTTGTTCGTCTCCAGCCAATCCATCAATTTCATCCGCAAAACGGAGGTTGGAGATTGCTCTACCCCTATGCTAACTGTTTCTAATTCGTGATCTGCAAGGGCATTTGGCATAAAGCGCTCTATTTTGATGTTGAAGAGTGTTGGAGAGAGTAGGCATCCTTAACGCACAGCGATTGTTGTTCTGAACCAGTTCCCGATGGCTCTGTTGTGGAGGACTGTACTGGTAGCCTTGTCATACAGGCTTTTGATGACTTCAATAATTTTAGGGCTGATGTTGTACACTCTCATGGTTGCCCACAGAGCTGCATGCCAGACTCGGTCAAACGCTTTCTTGAAGTCTACAAACACATGATATTGATGTTGTTGGTGCTATATGTATTTCTTGCAGATTATTCTGAGGTTCAAAATCTGCTTAGTGGTACTTCGCCCTGCCCTGAATCCTGCTTGTTCTTCAGCCATGATTTGTTTAGCTTGGGGTTTCAACCTGTTGAGTATTATTTTCAGGAGGACTTTGCTGGGATAGCTGATAATGCTGATGGTGCGGTAATTTTCACATTCCTAAAGGTTACCCTTTTTGGGAAGAGTGATGACAAGCGACTGGGTCCATGGTGTAGGCCACTCCCCACTCTGCCAGATCTTGTTACGTCAATCATCGCTTCTACTCCTTTTTGAAGCAATTCCGCGGGTTTGTTGTCCACTCCCGGCCGCTGACTTCCCTTTCTTCAGTGTTTGCGCTGCAGGCTCAACTTTTTCTCGGAGAATTGTGAGGATTTCTTCCTCTTCTCTGTTCTGGGGACATCCTAGAACTGATGGGTCTCCGTTTGGTGTGTGGTTGTAAAGGTCAGTACAACACTCTGTCCATCTATCCAAGACTTCTTGTTAGTCTGTAAGTTGGCATATGCTAGACTTGCATTGGGCTGTTTAACACTTTTCAGCTGCTTCACAGTCTGTAAGGCCTTCTTGCTGTTATTCATGTTCAGACTGTTCTTTATTTCCTGGCATTGCTCTTCTATTCAGTTCTACTTTGCTGTGGTCATGCCTTTTCGGATGTCATTGTTGATTTGCTCGCTTTGCAGTCCGCTAGATCATATAAACAATTACTAACTAATATATATTTTCCCCGGGGCTGCCATGTTTAGAATCAATTTGATGAATCAATTTGATGCTATTAATAGGCACAAAACCACCAAATAAAATTATTGATTTCTATCAAGTTGTACTTTTGAAAAGGTTATGTTGATATTGTTGTTGGTGGTGGTGGTGGCGTGATGTGTTTGTATTATTATTATTATTATTATTATTATTATTATTATTATTATTATTATTATTATTATTATTATTATTATTATTATTATTGAGGATTATTATAGCGCACTTATCTCGCCGTACTTGACCAGACTCTAGGCGCTGGCCGATACAGGATCTAACTCAAACCGCCCGAGACGCCCACCCGCAGCCTTTGGGCGTATGGTCTGACGCCCGGATAACTGAGCACTATCCTGGCCAGCCAAGGATGGGGGAGAAGGACCAAGTGCATGCTGGGTGTGTTCTTGTTACCGGCACTCACCCGTCTAGGACATGAGCGTCAGGATGTTTAAAGTCCGTTATGATGGAATGTATGCGACACACAGACTAGACCTCGGTTTATACTCTCTTCCGAAGGAGTAGGAAATGGGAGTAAAGTGTCTTTCCCAGGGACACAACACAATGGCCCGGACAGGGCGCGAACCCGGGACCTTGTCAACGCATGTTAGTTTCATCGTGAGGACATGCTACTTCTACATCAGAATGCTAGGCAGACTTCGCCCATTGTTAAATCTTAGAACAGCCAGATCAGTTGCAACTTCTCTCATCCTCTCTAGATTGGATTATTGTAACAGCTGCCTCTGGGGACTACCCAAAACACAACTGCAGATACTACAACTTGTTCAAAATACTGCAGCAAGAATTGTTCTAAAACAAAAAAGGAATGAGCACATTTCACCTGGACTTCGTTCTCTTCATTGGCTGCCCGTTGAAAAAAGACTAGACTACAAAATCCTGGCACTTGCCTATCAGTGCTTTACGAGCACTGCTCCCACCTACCTCACAGAACTGGTCTCCCCCTACCAACCCAGACGCGAACTCAGGTCAGGGACTCAGTGTAGACTTGAAACCCCCAGTGTGCGCACAAGCAACACAACCAAAAAGACTCTTGGAATGCGCTCCTTCAAAAATGCTGCACCCACTCTGTGGAACTCCCTTCCCCTGAGCTTGAAGCAAGCTCCATCCCTGCCAAGCTTCAAGAAAGGACTAAAAACTTACTTGTTTTAATATGGCTGAATCACCATCTTACTCTTAGTGCGCATAGAGCATGAACACTACGTACATGGATTTTTTTGGCGCCTTACAAGATCACATCATCATCATCATCACCTTCAGATCCGCAAGCCAAAGTACTACCATTAGACCTCCGTGTATGTGTGTTTATTTGTTTGTTTGTGTGTGTAGTTTTTTTCTTTTGGTGGGGCAACACTTCCTGTAAATGTGAAAAGAATCATTGACTGTGTGATATGTGAGGCCCTTTTTAAGCGATCTTTCCTTTTCTTTTAAATACCACTTATAATTGTCTTGTTGTATTGTTTTATCTAAACAGCGACCCTGGACTTACGACAGGTGCCACACACACTCAGTAGCAGCCAGCTAGCAAGTTACAGCCATCTGGTGCTTGCTGCATATTTGGTGGCGATAAGCAGTGAATAACTCTCCCAAGAATTCGGCTCCCAGATTTGCAGCACTCGGCGTCAAGTGGTATAGGTGTTTTCCTTGGTGTGTAGCCTATAGTAATATTGTGTGATTCTCGGCAGGCGTTTTTTTCCCCATATTGTTCATCGATAGGTACAGCGAATATTAGTTCAAGAATTGTGTCCCAAGACATGCAGAATTCAGGATCAAATTAGGCAGAGCCTTTTTTGTATGGATGCGTGATCTATAGGTGCGTACTAGCCTTGCTGAAGCAGGGCTAATTTTGCTTATGTGTGTAAAGATTAGAGCTTGAAACTTCAAGATATTCAGTGAATAACGCTCCCAAGAATTCGACTCCAAGACTGTCAGAATTTTAGTCAAGTTAGAAGGAACGTTTCTTGCGTGTAGTAGTAAGAACTTCGGCGTGCGCTGGCAATCTTTGGAGGGGGAAGCTAAACTAGTATAGTAGAAGCGAGCATTTATTTATGTGTGTGCGTTTGAAGCGACTGGATACACGTGCCGTAAATCGGTTTTCTGTAATTCACTCGAAGGTTTTGGGGATTTGAGCAATTAGTTTTTGTGTTTCGAATTAAAAGACATAGAGCCTACAATTAAATGTATGGTGTGAACGGTGACGTCGTTGTACTGATAACTCAGTGTGGTGAAATAGTGTGAGGCTTACCTTACAGAGAGGAAGGCACCAGTCCTGTGTTTACCGTAAAGAACAGAGTTTTGAATCACTATAAAATTCGCCTTCAAATTTACATCAATCGACGTTAGAAGAAGAAGAAGAAGAAGAAGAAGAAGAAGAAGAAGAAGAAGAAGAAGAAGAAGAAGAAGAAGAAGAAGAAGAAGAAGAAGATCATAATTATTGTGGATGTATTGAAATGAAACGAGCAGACACCTAAAAGCCGGGTTTGGGCGAAGCGACCCTTGACCCTTGTTTGGAAGAGACGACTACGTTCCAGCTAGTTTTGACGATATCGTTTAAGTGGAATAGGAGGGAAAGAGAAGAAGAAAAGAAAAGAACAACAGAACAAACGAGAAGAGAGAAGGGGACTGGGTTAGCGAAAAAAGATTTGTGCTGTATTTTGGGCAAGAAATCAGAAAGAAGGAAGGAAGTGGAAGAAAAAGTATAACGTACTTGGTTTCTATGCTGTAGGCTTAGCCTGTCAGCCTGAGCTGGAGTATGAGGTGAGGAAAGAAGGAAGACGGAAGAGGAAACAAGGAGTTGAAGGAGAGACGGAAGCAGAGAAGAAGGTGAGGAGGCGCAAGGAGAAGTGACAGGCACTGAAAGAGGAATAGCGGGAAGCAGGAGTAAAAGAGGAGTATACAGGACAAGGACAGCAGGCGCGGGAAAGGAAACCAAAGGAGAAATATGGAGAAGATTTACGCTTCCATTCAGGAGAAAACAAGCAGGGTGAGTATTTTTAAAATGTTATGGTATGTGGTGCTGTGTTGTGTTATGTTGCTTTGTGTTGTGCTGTGTCGCGATCTGTCGGTGTTTCTGTGTACGATCTGTACGACTAAGTTGTTTCTCACTCTGCCCTCTGTCTCTCTCTGTCTCTCTCTCTCTGTATCTCCCTCACTCTTTTACTTTCTCTCCCTCCCTCCCTCTCTCTCTCTCTCTCTCTACCTCCCTCCCTCTCTGTCTCTGTCTCTTTCTCTCTCTCTCTCTCTCCCCCTCTCTTCATTGCAGTGCTTATCATGTGCATACGTGTTCTTACTCAATTTTTTTCTGAAACGTGTCATCGTTTTAATGTTTCTTTTAAATTTTTTTTCATTTCTATTTTGTTATTTTTTTAATTTTTTTTCTTTGGTTTATTTTTGTAGCTTTAGTAAAACAACCCTCTTTAGGGCGAGGGCCAGATGTAAAACAGCTGCTAATTCTACTAGCTTTGTTAAATAAAGAATTCTCTCTCTCTCTCTCTCTCTCTCTCTCTCTCTCTCTCTCTCTCTCTCTCTCTCTCTTTGTGACTCTCTTTTACTCTTTCTTCCTCTACACTGTCTATCTATCACACACAAAAACTTAAAGAGGGTATGCTCGCACAGACACTCTCACTCAAGGGGACGCGCGTATACGCACACACACACACACACACACACGCACACACACACCCTACAACACACACACACACACAGACAACACCGCACAACAACACGCGTTCTTTTTACAAAGATACTGTACCTCGAGTTTTACTTTGTAGATGTCGGTGCATCGTGCTTGGAATTACCTTTTAGAGTGCTTTTTCACGTTTACTCTACCTTTTCTTCCGCTCCTTGGTGCCTTCTGGGGCATTTTTCTAGTGTCGGTAGAGTCAGGATGAGAGAGAGAGAGAGAGAGAGAGAGAGAGAGAGAGAGAGAGAGGTGGGGGTGGGGTATTGGATTAGAACGGAAAGGATGAGACGAGTAAACATAACAAAATAAAAGACCAGATTCTTTATTCATTAATTTATTTTATTTGAAGTCTGTAGGCTTCGCGATTGTAGGCCGTAACACACACAACTATGCATAATTCATTACTGAAAGCGCTGTAACAATTCAAGAAAGATTAACTATAAGCTAAAATGCATACCAGTTTAACAGAATCCATATCACTCACATACTTCGATGCAACGTGCCGGATTTAAGAAATACGAGAGAAATGGCAGACATTATGTGGGAGAAAGAGAGAGAGAGAGGAGTGGGAAAGGTATTCAAAGAGAGAGGGGGGAGAGAGAAAGAGAAAGAGTTAATTAAAATAGAAGGGAAAGGGAAACAAGTTTAATTGGAAAAGACAAAAATGGCAGAAGAAGCCAGAACAAAAGAAAAAAAAAGCCAGTAGAAGAAAAGAAGAAACGCATACATATAAAAAAAGCGCGCGCGTACTCACGCTTGGACATATTCACACATACAAACACATGCGCACGAACACGCACGCACACACACACACCCCGCATACTTGCAATACATCACAACTGGGTTTATTTAAGAATGTAGGAATCGGAAAGTGATTTTTTGACGGAAAGAACGCAAACTTCTTCTAAAAATGTAAGAATCTAAGTCAAAATTGGCTCTTTCCGTCTAAAAAGTTGACCTAGTTCGTCCCCTATAGGCGACGAAATAGGTCGAATTTTCTTCAAAATTTCTCCGAAAATTGACTGTATTTTCTCCGTCCCGGATAGAGCACTCCTGTGTACTTTAAACACTCTCATGCACTACAACTGCACTCCCATGCACTAAAAGAGCACTCCCGCGCACTTAGAAAAAAGTGGGTTCCTGGAGAAAAGTGGGTTCAAGCAAATGAACCCATTTGTTACTAGAAAAGACAAGGTATGAAACCCATTTGTGCGTTTTTGTGGGTACCCACGCACACACACACACACACACACTCAAATACCTGTATAAACCGAACAATCGGGAATGTTACATTCCGTGACCTCTCCGCCAATACTTCTGTAATCAAGCATTGCTCACTCAACTCAGAATTTTTGTAACCAACATCCAAAGATTACATTACCAAAACAGGGTACAAATGGGGAATGGTCTTTTTCTCAGTGATATTTATACATCAAATGTTGTCATTCATAAAATTAAGTAGATTTATGAATGACGTACAGGATTGAGGGGTAACCTGCCCTTTAAACTTGATTTTGTTCGTAGCGCAGCTTACTACACAGATTGGGAAAATGCGATTTCTCGATATTTACTATTGTGCTATTCTGTTTTCGAGTGGAAAATATATTTTACAAATGGGGAAGATTTCTGCTTCCCCATTGGTTACCAAGTTTATATGAAAAAATCCCCAGTTGTGCGTTTATACAAGTATATACACACACACGCGCGCGCGCGCGCACGCACACACACACACACACACACACACGCACGCACCCCTTGCATGGTCAGATGGGTTGTATGACATGAAATGCGCAGCTAAACAGTTGAATACACAAGCACCAAGACAGTACTACAGTACTAACAAATTCTGGCTGTTACGATTGAAACACACACACGATAGATCCGATAATTTTGTTTGGCAAAGCATGCAATAATAGCGTGTATTTTTTTTACCGTTGATTTGATTTTGCATTATTGCTAGAAGAAGCTTTGTGTAATGTTGATAATTTTCGTCAGACAATATTGTTGCGAATTTCCTGGAATTACTTGTTTATTATCGACCGAATTTTCAGATATACATGTAAAAACTGGTCGAATTCGTAAACATTATTTGACGTAAGACAGTGCATAGTTCTGGTGACGAGTTTTATTTTGATTTGGTGTTATTGCATCATTCTGGCATGTTGAATTTTTTCTCGATTGCAGAGAGGCTATATAAGTAATGCACTATATGCTTGTAGGATGATCTTTGTAGTGATTTTTGGAAAGCGATCTTGTATGTAGTTGTCGATTTTTGCTGAATTAAGTTGGATGCTTGAATCTTTAGATTTGTAACTCGAATTCGTGTATCCACGAAGTCTGTTCACTCAGCAACAAGGCACGAATCGTTATATAAAGTTTTCCAATTATATGACGATTCCTTCCTTGTTGCTGAGTGAACAGACTGCGTGGATAAACGAATTCGAGTTACAAATCTAAAGATTCAAGCATCGGGGCTGAATCGACTATTGATAAATACCGTGTATCAATGGCATAGTTTTCATTCAGCAAGGAGATGGCGGTAGGAATGAAGGTATTTTTGTACCTATGTGTTCTGGAGTGAGCACAGCGGAATCTCCGTTTATAAGGAAGAACTTCAAACAGACAGGAGAGGGGATGGGTTGGGTCACACTGACTACTAACTGCTTGCTGAGGGCTCTGTTATTGAACAGCTGTTCCAGAGGCACCTGCTTCTTGCCGACTGTCTTGCTGAACTCATTGACAATGCCAGACAGAGAGTTTCTGCTCTTCACACTGAGTGTCCTGTACCAATATATAGATTAAAATGTTAGGATTGATGCTACAAAAGAATGGTAGCAAGGTTCTATCGTTTTTACTATACACCATCAAGGACCGTAGCTGGTATAGTATGTACATTCTTAGTAAGCAATTTTTGAAAATCACTTCAGCATTCTTTGAAAAAAGGCAGCTTGTTGTCTATTACATTGCCAAGATACCTGTATTCCTCGACTCGTTCCACAGTCTGACCCTTCATCTGTTACCACATCTGAGACTTTTGTAGTCTATGATCATTTCTTTAGTTTTTCATACGTTTATTTCTAGAAAATTAGCATCACACTATTGAGCAAAAAGTCTCTACACTTTTTAATAGCTATTGAGAGAGTCTGATATGTCAATGAGAGCAGTTTCATCAGAAAATTTGATGAAATCCTTATATCAGTCACTGCGGCAATCGTTGGTGCAGAGTGTGAAGATAAAAGAATAGATCACAGTATCCTGAGGTGTTCCAGTGTTGATTTTCCTCAGAGAAGAAGAGCAGAAGGATACAGATTCACAGACCGGGAAGACACAGTGGTAGATGGAAAGGAGGGGTGAGAGGGTCAAGTAGAATGAGACCTAACACAGAGACAGTCTGTGCATGTGCGGTCACTGCCACCCACAGAATGGGGTGAGGGTTGATATTCATAGCATTCAGTTTTTCCACCAGAAAATGAGTTTGCACAGTGTTGAAAGCTGAAGAAAAATCAACTAACAGAATTATAATGTAAGATCCACCTTGTTCTTTATGTGAGTGAGAGTACTGGAGAAGGGAAAAAAAACCTGCACTCCCCACTCCCCTATTTTGTCTGTATGCAAACTAGTGGAGGTCAAGTGCTGGCTGTGTTTCTCTTTTCAGCATTGAGATTACAATGCGCAGTCAGTCTTCATTCCAAGGTAAGGCTGCCGCGCTCCCTTGTCGTCTCCATCTTCCTGTACGCTTGCGAAACATGAACCCTCACAGCGAAGACTACAAAGCATGGAGAAGAGGTGCTACAGAAGATGTCTGGGCATTTCCTATACCCAGCACATCACCAACAACGAAGTCCGACAGACCATCACACAAGCCATTGGACAACATGATGACATTCTCACAGGTGGTGAAGAAAGGGAAACTCCGATGGTACGGCCACGTCATCAGAGCATTAGGCCTTGCAAAAAAAACCATCCTGCTGGCACGGTGCAAGGAGGTAGAAGAAGAGGGAGACAGAAAAAGAGGTGAGAGGACAACATTCGAGACAAAACAACACATTATATCTAAAACGTCTGTTTTGTTTAGCCCCAATCATGTTGTTGTTGTTTTCGTCAGTTGGCCTTATTTTCATTCTTTTTCTTGTTGCTGTTCTTGTTTGTTCTTCTTGCTGTTGTTGTTGTTGTTGTTGTTGTTGTTGTTGTTGTTGTTGTTGTTGTTCTTGTTCTTCTTTTGCTAACAAGATGTTTACTTTTTGACTCACATGCATAGGCTATGTACTCGACTCCCTCCCATCCTCCCCCCCCCCTCTCCCAATTAAAAAAATGTTTTAAGCAAATCTGTACAAAATGAGTCCTAAATAGTCAAAAAATTATATCGAACAAAAAAGTCCGTCCGTCTGTCTGTCCGTTTGTTTTTGCAAAAACTTTAAGATAAGATAAGATAAGATAAGATATTACTTTATTAATCCAAAAGCATGGAAATTACATTGTCTGTCAATTAAACATGTCCATTCATTCTTCTTTTACACACACATAAAGACGCATGTTTCTTACAAGTGATAAATAAAAAGAAAAGTATTGAAACAAAGGAATTAAAATATTTATACACATTCCTTCAAACACATGGACATATTTTCACAATGCAAATATTATAAATAAGCAGTAAAACGGGTTAACGTAAAAACAGATAAATATGGGTATTTAAAACTTATTAGTGTGTAAACATATAAACTATAATTTATAAAAGGACAGTAAAAACAATAATTAAACTAAGTTGCATTAGAGTTCTAAGGTGTGTCTTTTACACACATATAAAGACGCATGTTTCCCACAAATGATAAATAAAAGGAAAAATATTAAAACAAAGACCTGTATTATATTAAAATAATATTATTTATACATTATTAATGATCTTCAAACACATGGACATATTTTCATAATGCAGATATTTCAATTAAGGAGTAAAACGGGTTAACGTAAGAACAGATAAATATGAGAATTTAAAACTTATTAGTGTGCAAACATATAAACTATTTATACAAAAAAAAATTAATTAAACTAACTAAGCTGCATGAGAGTTGTAGAGTATGTTTAGTAAGACCTACCGACTTGTTTGTTATGTGCTTGAATGGCAAGTGGTATGAATGAGTTCCTGTACCTATTTGATGTTCCCGCTGGTGCCCTAAAACGTCCACTCCTGTCTATCCGTCGAGAGTCAAATTCCAAGAAAAGTGGATGGTTACTATCAGCCAAAATTGCAGTCAGCTTTTTTGTCACTTGTCTGCTATGTATCGATTTAAAGTGGCTATGTACTCAGAATCTATTTCAACTATCACAACCAAACTTGGTAAGATGGTGTATACCCATTAGACCTCTTAAATGAACAAGGGGCGATGTTCGTGCGCGCGCTCGCGTGTTTGTGTGTGGGGGTATGCGTGTGAGTGTGGGTGTGTGTGTGTGTAAGAAAGTATGTAACATTATAAATTATTAACGCCATGATATATCGGTAGTGTAAGTCGTATCCGGTCGCGAACTGGAGTTGTCCAGTCAGTGCTGAATCATTATTTTAACCGTAAGCTTAAGCCTACTTGTATTTAGAAATGATATATTCATCTTTCATATTTATTTATTTATTTATTTAATCGTTCTTATATAGCGCTTTTCCAGCTCAAGAGCTGCTCAAGGCGCTGGCCGATCCAGGATCTAACTCAAGCCGCCCAGACGCCCACCCGCAGCCTTTGGGCGCATGGTCTGACGCCCGGACAACTGAGCACAATCCTGGGCAGCCAGGGATGGGGGAGAAGGACCTAGGTGCATGCTGGGTGTTTTCTTGTCACCGGCACTCACCCGTCTAGGACATGAGCGTCAGGATCTTTAAAGTCCGTTATGATGGAATGTATGCAACACAGACTAGACCTCGGTTTATACTCTCATCCGAAGGAGTAGGAAAACAGGAGTAAAGTGTCTTTCCCAGGGACAAAACACAATGGCCCGGCCAGGGCTCGAACCCGGGACCTTCCGATCCGCAAGCCGAAGCACTACCATTAGACCACAGTGCCTCCCATATTATCTCACTACCTGGTTGTTGGACTACAGTACAGATCGGATACACTCAAGACTGCCTAAAATCAAATACTACATATATTTTGTTGGCCGCCAGTTATTTGTACCTTTAAAAGCGAATTCCAGGTATGTATTCCACTGATGTACTCAACTCCGATTCTACGGCAATACCGCTTATTATAAGTACTAGCAATAAACTCGTGCTTTGTACGGATCACACGAATAACATTAGGATAAGAAGAAAACATGAAGGTAAATGAGTTGCAATTGCTTCCAGTAGGAGTGGATGTCAGGAGTTTAGAGATAGCCGACTTTCAGATCACGCAACTTGCTTTGTAGTCGTTGTTTTTTTCTGTTGATATTCAACACCGAGTTGTTGTTATTGTTGTTTTTTAAAGGCTTTCTAAGCAAGAAGTAATCTGCAGGAATTAATTTTTTTCAAAGTGTGGAAGGTGAGCAAGATCTGAAGCGAGTGTCTGGAAATTGTTCTCCTGTATGCTCACTTGCAAATACGCTAGTTCTTGTGCTGATATCTTCTGAAGTTTCATTAAGCATGAACAAATAGCGAATAATTCGCAATGAGGTCGTTTTGACGTCTGTACTTTCTCTTCTTTTTTATTAAGACTTGAGCTTCATCAAAGTCCTACGGACCATCACACAAGCCATTGGACAACACGATGACCCGCTCACAGTGGTGAAAAAACGGAAACTCCGATGGTATGGCCACGTCACCAGATCATCAGGTCTTGCAAAGACCATCCTGCAAGGCACAGTGCAAGGAGGTAGAAGAAGAGGAAGACCGAAAAAGTTGGGAGGACAACATTCGTGAAGGACACGACACTGAGCGAAACCATCAGGGTTGCTGTGGACAGGGAAAGAAGGAGTACGCTGGTTAAACGATCATCTGTGGTGCCCGTACGACCTCCGAGTCACGGGATAGGATAGGACATGATAGGATAGGAGCGTCATCAATTAAGTTCAGCAACAAACATTTTTGGAAAGATTTAAAATAACTCAAAAGTTCTTACACTTTTCCAGCAATTGTTGTGTACCAATAAAAAAAAGAGATTTGAAATGAAATGTGTATGCATCTACATGTAAATGGTTCCACCACCCAACCACCCCCATCCCCACCCTTTTATCTTTTATGTGTACGTGGATCCCAGGTTCACCGCTACTTCCGTGTATACGAACCTCACTGTACATAGTGTATTGATTGAACTCTGTATGCCCGCATATTTCGACAGTAGGCTGAATTCATAATTATTGATGGTTGTACAGTTCTTAGCCACATCTGGTATTGTCAAGTTAATCTGAAATAAATAACTATACCTTGGCTTGTCAATAAAGCTAGACTTTTTTTTTAAAGATAAACTATCGATATTCTGATAAATGCATTTATTGATCAAAACAAGGCTGAACTGTATGCAAATTGAGATTGGTTTGGAGCTTAACTGGGACACACAGTAAGGCCTACGATTTAACCTTAAAGTGTAACGTCCACTCCAACTGTTGGTCTTATGGCGCGCAGGCGGGGTTAACCATCCCAGGGAAGAGGAGATGAGGGCCTAAATCAACACTGAACCACTAGAGCAGTCATACTGCTAAATATGGACAGTGAAAAATGGTCAGTTTTCTCTGGCCTACCCCAGGATTCGAGCCTGGGTCATTGGTGTGCCATGCGAACGCTCTACCACTGATCTACAGCTGTGGGACAACACAATACATCGTAGTCTTATGTAGGAATGAAACGAAACACCGCACAGTAAACACCCCAGTTCGTCAGTTGGGATCGAGTACCCAACGCTCCTTTGAACAAGAGCAGATAAAGCAGAGAGGGAGAAGAGATGGTACGATCATTACAAGTTGTCCCTGAGAAAATAGATATTTCAGAAATATTTTTTTTAATACTACAAACAAAATGTATTTGCAAGTTATATTTTACTTGATTTGTCCATGCCTGGCACGTTCGGAAAGCACTTTTTCAAGTTTTTGAACAATGAAATAGTATACGTTTTATGAAATATTGGCAACTGCGCAAAATATGTGTTAATGTGTATGACATAACGACGCTAATTTTTTTGTGTTGGTTAGGTGGCTTAACGTTTAACCTTTTATCACCCCAAATATCATAAAAGCTGTCAAGTAGCACAATAAGAATCATAGCTGTAATCAGTTAATAGTGTACATTCCTGCACCATATGGCTGCAACAGATGCTACTGAAGAAGGAGACTTGTAGAAGTTTGACTTTTAGGTTATGTCACTTTGCTAAATACAATAAACTACTTTCGTTGCTACTGTTGGGGCAGCATAATACGGAAAAACGATGCTTATTTCTTCTAGAAAAAGTCTTTATTTTCTTTGTAATTAATTTAATTTGATCGTTCTTAAATATAGCACCTAATTCAGTTAGAACTACTTAAGATTCTAGCCAATACATAGTATCGTCCCCTATACGCTTATGAATCCGGGGACGTTAATCTATATAACTAACTAACTAACTAGCCAATACACGGGATCTAATTCATTGTGCATGAGACTGCCTATGTTTACAGAAGAAAATTAATGTGAAAATTTTATTTTTATGCAAAAGAAGATTCAATAATACAATTATGTAGCAGAGTGGGAGGAAACTGGTAACGCTTGGGAGATACAGTCCCCCTTGAGGCTGCTAGAGGGAGTTTGTTCCCTTTGTTGTAAGTCTGGCCTTGGGTGGCTCCTGCTGTGCAGAGCCCTTGGGTGTGAGGTTGAACCCTTGTATTATGCAGGACAAGGCGACATACGTTCTCCCCGCCTGGCCCTTCGTCTACTGTTTTTGGGGGTGAGCAGGGCTAACTCGTCGGCTGGCATTCTATGCAGATTTGTGGCAGTGATCTGAAGAGAGTGTGAGGGCACTAGTAACCAGTGATCAACACGCTTCCCGCCTTGCAAGACAACTACAGTACTAATTTTTTATATCCCTGTTACGAGGTATAATGAAAATAATAGGTCGGGAGTCCAATACTCCGCTCGGATACACTACAGTTAATTAAAGTTATTAAAAAGCCTACCCTTAAGTTATTAAAAAGCCTACGGGGTGGCCTCGTGGCGCAGTGGATAAGTCGCCGGTTTCCTGTGCCGAAGGTCGCGGGTTCGATTCCCGCAAGGGGCAAATGTTTGTGACTCACGTACGAGACTATTGAGGTCACCGAGGGTTTTCTCCGGGCACTCCGGTTTCCTCCATCCCTTCAATAATGGCACTGGATGCAGTCAATATAAAATGTCAAAAATAAAAATTCGATTTTCTTTCCGTCTTCCAATAGCGATCTCCCTGCCTTTACACCACCTGTTTGAGTGATGGATGTGTATTTGTTGTGTGTGAGTGTGTGTGTGTGTGAGGGTGGATGAGACAGGTGAGCGTGTATGTTGGTACAGATCGCCGCTCTTTGAGCCTGATTGATTTGGGGAAAGGCGCGTATATAGTATCCTGTATTATTATTATTATTACCCATTTTGTTTTAAAACTCCGAATTCGCCTTTTTTATTTGTTATATTTGGATTTTGTGCTTTAGTACTTTATGAAAGAGATTAATGTTCAGCCATTTAGCCTTTGTGTGAACCTAGACATTTTTGTTCTTGTTCCTGCACGGTATTTTGATTGATTTTTCCCTTTGGGATTGGAAGAAAGTAGCTGTAATGAAGAAAGTGGAAGAGGGGAGGAGGTGTGGTTGGGGTGGGGTGCAGTGAGGTAGCAAAGCAACAGTGTTTTTTTTAGCAGAGTAAAGGCTGATGTCACACAGGGTATCATAACTGAAATAAAACAAGGATGCGAGGCAGTGCCTCCTGTGGTTGTTACATCTTGCCTTTGCTACTCCGGTTGGATCCTTATGACGCAATAGATTTAGCCAGTAATGTAGCGAAGAGGAGAGCGCTGATGTCAAGCAAGTAAATGCAAATATTCTGAACTCATCTTCCATGGTCTACTTTGTTATACGCGTAAACGCATCAGACCTTTATGTTGGTTTAAGCAGAATTTTATTATTCACGAGACAAGCAAACAAAGCACTGAGAACATAAAGGGCACACAAAAGCAAAGATTAAATAAGTGCTATCCTTTTACAAATAATAACAATAAAATGTCTGGCGAACTGGAACAAGTACAAAGTCATAAAAACATAAGTATATTCATTAATCTCCTCAACAATAAAAAAGAAAACAAACAACTATAGTAGTTAGTATAATAGCATACTGCTAGCATGGACAATGCTGCTCCTTAACGGTGCGTTCTAAAGGTAATGCTGCTCCTTATGGGTGCATTCTAAAGGTTAATGTACGAGAAACCTTCACTTAGGCTTTTGCTGTAGATCATAGATTATCTATATGAAAATAAACAAATGTCTCAACGATGTTAATTTGTGTGCACTGGGACACTTCCCTCACAAAGCTCTCCCCAGAAAAAAAAGAGATTTAACGCCTCTCTCCTTCACTCTTTTAACAGAAATGATACTTAACGGTAGACCTGAAAGCTTTGTTTTCTTTTAGTAAGCGTTGCTCTATCTGTATGTAAACATAAACAAAGTGTCTAGTGAGGTTAACCTTTATGTGACCTTAGTTCTTCTAGGTCATTGTAAATAATAAACCTACCTGTATTTATCTGGCTCAACCTGTAAGTATTGCATGTACCTGTACTTACCTGACTGCTAGTACCCCCAAATTATCCCTTTCGTACCGGACGTGGTGGCGTCTTTTTCTGTTTTCTTCGGCCTATTTCTGTTTTACCAATGTGCTGAAGGGGTATGCGTACTATTCCTCACACAGTGATTTCTCATTAGCTTTCAATTTTCATCGACCTTTCCTTCCCAATTTGGTTTACAACTTTCAGGTTCCAGACACTTCATAAAGGTGGCCTGAAGTTTACACTTTTTTTTTCAAGATCGTTTTTATGTAGCACATTTCCAACTCAAGAGCGGCTCAACGCAAAAGCCGATACAGGATCTAATTACCCGCCCGAGGTTTACGATTGAGTAACGTTAATTGCGGGTGTTGTGTTTGGGCACAGGGCGTGCAGTGCATTTGTTTGCTTTTGATTTGGGTCTGCGCTGTTAGTTAGTTAGTTAGTTAGTTAGTTAGTCATTGTATATAATTCCAGCGGACTGCAAAGAGCCGACTCATGACCACAACTTGGTTGAAAGAGGACTCGCCCATGAACCTTCTGTGCTTATGCTGGAGAAAGCTTGGCATAATGTGTGTTTCCGTCGGTCGATATTGTTGTAGCAACGTTGAGAATTTTCTAGAGTTGCTTGTTTATCACTGACGGAGGTTTCTAGATCTTTGGTGTATCGGGTAGTCAACTAGTCGAACTATGTAGAACATTGTATGATGTAACACTGTTGTTGTTGTTGTTGTTGTTGTTATTTTGGAAGGGGGCGGTAGGTGGAAGGGAGGGGGGGGGGAGGGTAACCAGTTTTATTCTAATTTGATATTGATTGCGTCATTCAAAAATTTTATTCGTTTTTCTGCACTGTAGACAGAGTATAAAAGAAATGCTGTTTGCGCGTACGGATTTTTTTTTTTTTTTTTTAGGTTTGTTTTTTGTTTATTTGTTTTTATGTAGTTGTTTTTTTTTTTAAAAGATATTTTGTATGCAGTTGTCGATACAGTCTGCATCTTTCCCGGAATAAAGGTGAAACACTTTATAACTACCACTCCTACCTTGTTATTGGGTGAACGGGCTGCGTGGATACGTTACGCAATATTCAAGCATCGGGGCTGACTCGACCATTGACAGGTAACGCCGAGGCGTCCATTTGCAGCCTTTGGGCGCATCGTCTGACGGCTAGACGACTGTGCACAACCCTTCTTTGGAGGCTTTGGGATATATCAAAGTAGAAGGCTTTGGAATATATGAAAGTAAGAAGGCTTTGGGATATAAGAAAGTAGAAGGCTTTGGAAGTCATTCTTGAATTCTTCCACACAGTATATAGATCCGTGCTGACTTAATAAATAATAATAAAAATGGGATTTATATTGCGCACATTTCCAACAAAGTTCATGGCGCGAAGAAAAAGAGCTAAAGGAGCACACACAGCTCTAAAAGAGCACACACAGAACAAACGACAATACATCAACTGGGACACACGTTAATAGTCTACAGAGCGCTCTTGGAAATGACTAGTTCAGTAGGGAGTAACATTTGCGAAAAATGTGTGTCTTAAGCTGGGTCTTGAAGGCGGGGTGAGATGAGAGCGATCGGAGTTCGAGGGGAAGATTGTTCCATGCTGAAGGGCCGGTGTACGTGAAGGCTCTTTTGCCAGCGGTGGTAAGTTTGGTTCGAGGAATTCTGCACGACCGTGTGTCGGCATCAGATCGGAGGGAGCGAGACGGGGTGTAGAGGTGAAGACATTGGCTGAGATAGGCAGGGGCAGAGTTTGAAAGGCATTTATGACAGAGGCAGCACAGTTTGTAATTGATTCGCTCTTCAATGGGTAACCAGTGAAGAGAATGGAGGAGAGGAGTTACGTGGTCAGTCTTTCTTTTGTTGAGGATCAGGCGGGCAGCGTTGTTTTAGACCCGTTGAAGAGGGTGGATGTGCTTAGACGGAGAATTGGCAAGAAGGGAGTTGCAGTAGTCAAGTCTGGAAAAGATCAGAGAGACGATGAGTTTGGTGCAGGTTTCGTGGGTCAGGAAGTGGCGGGCTGAAGAAATTTGCCTCTCGTGGAGGAAAGGTTTAGGAGTGTGATGGATATTGCAGAAAAAAAATACCCAGGTTGCGGTTAAAGTCGGAGTTGAGGTTGAGGTTGGGAGTAGTGGTGAACTCTGGATTTGTTATATTAGTGTGTACAGTGTCATTCACAATGCAAAATGAAGGAATCTGCTAGAACCATGATGGATTTTACCACCTCCACCGTTCTCCCTCCCCTTCCTTTCTCTACCTCCCCCACCTCCCCCATCTCCCGCCTTACCCCCACCCCCCTCCGTTTAATATTGGGTCACGATAAGTCACTTCTGCCTGTCAGCGATCTCGGACGGAAATTCGTTAATGTTCCCTTACTTTCTACTTATTTCGTCTGCCGTGTCTTTCAGACTTGTCAAAAGTGGCTGGAAGGTTTCGTGATGAAACAGATATTGAGGGTTTGCTTAACGGGTCACAGAGCCGTGCTTCAGTACAGAAGGCTATTTCCAAGAGGAGAAGTAATTGGTTACTGTCAGAAGGCTTCCTTGTAGCTTACAAAATCATATTTTATCGCTTTAAGAGTGTCCAGTGTTCATCATTACCACCTCGAACTCATTTTTTCTCCACTACACAGGCAAAAAGTTGTTCATTGATTATTATTTTGTTGTTGTATTTTAACCGCTTCTTGCTTTTGTGTTGACTTCTTCATAACTTAACAGAGTTAATACTGTGATATTCATACTGTAGTCATGTTGTGTATACACTCTTCTTCGTTACTTGTGGTACGTTTACTACTTTTAGGGGGTTATTTGTGTGTGTGTGTGTGTGTGTGTGTGTTTGAGTGTGTGTACCGTTGTTTATATATATATATATATATATATATATATATATATATAGAGAGAGAGAGAGAGAGAGAGAGAGAGAGAGAGAGAGATAGAGAGATAGATAGATAGATAGATAGATAGATAGATAGATAGATAGATAGATAGATAGATAGATAGATAGATAGATAGATAGATAGATAGATAGATAGATAGATAGATAGATAGATAGATAGACCTAGCTCAGTGGTAGAGCATTCGCCTTGCACACCTGACGATCCAGGTTCGAATCCCGTTGTGGGCGAGTTAAAAGTGGCCATTTTTACTGTCCGTATTTGCAGTATGATTGCTCTTGTGGTTTAGTGTTGATTTAAGTCCTTACCCTCGCTTCCCTGGAAAGGTTATCCCCGTCTGCCATATCGTCAATGTTGTGTTTAGACGCTAAACTTCTATGTTTATTCATTCCATATAATACTGCACGCTGCTTTTCTTCAGCTCCTGCCTTCCTTCCTCTCTCCCTCATCCCTCTCTCCCTCCTTTCCTTCCTCCTTCCTTCTTACTCATCTTTTGTCCAATCGTTCCTACGTTCGATAATGACATTACAACACGGGCTTGTGGCGTTGAGCAATGTGTTGAGTGCAAGGGAGATAATCACTCCTTACTAGCATCGATCTCAGCGCGGCTTTTCAGCCTAACCATGTTTTTTTGCAGGTTGCACATTAGGGCCACCCGAACGAGCTGCTTTCTGCGCGGGATTGATAGTGTTTCCTATTGCCTGACCGAACTGATAGGTTTCTTATAGTCTGACACAACTGATAATGTTTCGAGGGTACCGAGGGTTTTCTCCGGGCACTCCGGTTTCCTCCCTCCCTTCAATAATGGTACAGGACGCAGTCAATATAAAAATTTTCAAAAATAAAAATTCGATTTTCTTTTCGTCTTCTAATAGCGATCTCCCTGCCTTTACACCACCTGTTTGAGTGATGGATGTGTGTTTGGTATGTGTGAGGGTGGATGAGACAGGTGAGCGTGTATGTTGGTATAGATCGCCGCGCTTTGAGCCTGAATGATTTGGGGTAAGGCGCGTATAGCTTCCTGTATTATTATTAGGCTATTATTATTATTATTATTATTATTATTATTATTATTATTATTATTATTATTACTATTATTATTATTATTATTATTATTATTATTACCGCACAGAACAGCTAGCTAAACTTGCAGAGACATAACGCCCAGATTTTAATGTACGGTTCAGCAGGCTCAGGCACTCTGTATGGAACTAATATAATATTTGTGCACGCGATCCTAACAGACATGTTGTTTGGTTCCGGCTGGATATATTGTGTATGGTACTCTAGCAGAATTGTTATTGGTTCCGGTTTCCTGCGCAGGAGAGGAAATAATAGTTATGGTAATTAATTTTGTATAGCGCAAAGTCAAGACGAAGTGGTTCCTGCATGGAAGCGCGTCATAAGAATGCAAAGGGAACAAACAAAGGTTTATAACTCAGTGTCCCTAATAATAATAATAATAATAATAATAATAATAATAATAATAATAATAATAATAATAATTATTATTATAATAATAATAATAATAATACAGGATGCTATGTATGCGCCTTTCCCCAAGGCTCAAAGCGCGGCGATCTATACCAACATACACGCTCACCTGTCTCATTTACCCTCACACACACCAAATACACATACATCACTCAAACAGGTGGTGTAAAGGCAGGGAGATCGCTATTAGAAGACGGAAGAAAATCGAATTTTTATTTTTGAAATTTTGATATTGACTGCATTCTGTACCATTATTGAAGGGAGGGAGGAAACCGGAGTGCCCTGAAAAAAACCCCGGTGACCTCAATAGTCTCGTACCTAAAAGTCTCATACGTCCGCCCCGTGCGGGAATCGAACCCGCGATTTTCGGCATAGGAAACCGGCGACTTATCCACTGCGCCACGAGGCCACCCCATGGAATGGAATTGTATAAAGGACGGGTGTGGGGGAGTAGAGGAAAGGGGTCGGGGAGCATATTCGAATAGATAGAGGGTGCAATTCAAATCTTGGAATAATAATGGAATTTAGTAAAAGATGCACTGCACGGGTAAAGGAGGAAAAAGGAACCATCTGTCTACCAGCTCCACTCTTTTCCTGCCATTGTTTTGGCCATTTCGCTTTGAAGTCTGCTCAGCAGTTGTTGAAGATCAAAATAAAAATGATGGCTACAAGAACGTCGACGGAGACTAAATTTAGCTGACGATCAATATTATGTTATTTTGTGTTAGCCATTTGCCTCTATGTGAAATCTGTTTGCTTGAATATCAGTTCCACTAGAAACAATTGTCAATGTTCGGGAACGTGTTTTAAAAAAAATTGTTGGTGTTCCGCAAGCGACGTTGGCTTTTTCCATAACGTTGTGGCGGTTTTATAATTCCGCCGCTGTCAGAGACGAATAATTGATGAGTTGTTTTGTTCCATCTATACATATTCGCAGCTCATTAACGTTTGAAATAATGGAGAGATAATGTGTTACAGTTGTCATGAACTGGCTAGTTTTAACTCTGCCTATTACTATTTAGCCTTGTGTAGTAATTGTAACATTAGAGAGAGGAGTTATTACACAGCAGCAATTAAAGTACACACTGCGAGTTAGACCCTCACAGCGCAGTGAGTCAGCACTTGAGCTTTGAATCGGACCGTTTAACCAATGAGAGCTCAGGCTTAGCGGGTAGAGCAGTTCTGACTGTGTCAGAACCTACACACAGTTTGAATCAGTCGTGTGTGAGACGAGGAAGAGTTAACATCTCCACAGCTAGAGAAATCTCTTCACTCATAGACCAGGAAGCAGGACTTTAGAATCTTAGAATTCTCTCAAGTCATCACGGGCCTGAACTTGTCAAACAGGTAAATGAACACCCTTCTGTTTCATCGTGATATATTTATATTATTGTTGAAATTATGTTTGTGGAATTTGCTATGCATAAATGTGAATTGTTAATCTGAATTTGCGTGACCATGTGGAAAAGCCGAACACGTGGCGAAACACGACCGGTTGCGCCACCATGTTGCATACCATACGGAACCACTGTTGTTTAACTTATATGTATGTTTGCAGACCAGTGGCTGTACCACTGAATGTTTATATTATTATTAATTCTGTATGTGTGATTGTGATGACTTGTTTGCAGAAAGTTAACTTTATGTATTTTGTTTGATTTTGTGTGTTTGGTTTTATTTTATTTTATTTTTTTCTCATTGTATAATTTCTAATGCAATATTGTAAGTTGTTTCATGTTTGTTTCTTTCCTTTCATGTAAAGCGCTATGCGCTTGTCTATAAAAAGACAAGTAATAGCGCTATATAAATGTCCATTATTATTATTATATTATATTATTATAGTTAGCCACGATTTATATTTAGGTATGTATAGGAATTTAGAGTGAGATTCCAGTGGACCCCGGAAGGAATTTAGAGTGAGATTCCAGTGGACCCCGGAAGTAGCAGAATGTTCGTCGCTTATGTATAGAGATGTGGAGCTATCACTGAGGGCTACTTTGGCTTTCAGTGAGACGCTCTGCACAAACCGATTATTCAGGGTTGTGCAGAATTTCGTCTCTTATATTACAGACGAGCAGGCGAGCTATCCTGTGCGCACCACTCCACAGAAACGACGAGTTGGTTGAGGAGACTCTACCGCACAAGTCGGACAGAGCTACCCGGAAAAACACCCTGTCAGACCCCACAGCGTGGCAAGGGAACCCAACTACGCAACGACACAGGTGGACCAGAAGCTACCTCACAGAAGGACTTCGACCGCACCATCAGAAAGTTAAGTGTAATCACCGTAGGTGCACTTAAACTGATCGAAAACGGACCACAGTAGTCCAACTCTTCAGAAACTGTAAAACGGACCACAGTAGTCCAAATCTACATGAAATATAATAGCAAGTGCCCGAGGAAGATATAACAGCTGCCTAGACTATCAGCGATCGAACTATTAGCAGTGACTGAGACTTTTTAAGTTAGAGTAGTACTTAGAGAATCTTGTATAGGGTAGAAGAAATAAATGTGTGATTTTAACTGTTATCAAGTGGCTGGACTACATATGATTCATAGCCGTGTGAAAGCTAGTGTGACAGTAATCTTTTACCATTTTTCTATCTATTTCTGTACCCCAACCTTAACACAGAACGAGCTAAACAAATAAATTTATTAAAGTAATTCATAGGGTGACTTACTAGCAGTTCCCACCGAATAAACGTGAGGGTCCATAATTCCATTGTGCAGAGCCCATAAACCCCACGTGACAACAGTCAGGTATTATTCCTTTGGCTTGGTTGACAGACAGGAATTTTGGTTTGTAATCTACTATTACAGTCATACGTGTCTTAGTTAGGCGTCATTGAAATGTTGTAGTTTAGATGAGTTGAACTAAAGAATAAAGCATATAATCTATCATAGTCAGTTAGATTTAATTTGCAATGGTTCCGGTCTGCCAGAGACGAGTTTGGGTTTTTTCTTTTTTTGTTTTTTTTTTTGTTTTGTTTTTGTTTAAACTTGTTAGTAAATCCATTAATCCTCGTTGCGTTATAATCTGTCAGTGGCTTCTGCCTTTTTTCATAGCTTTATTTTTCTCAGCTTGTAAGCATTACAATATCAGAGAGAGTGTTTTTATGTTGAGCACTTAAAAGCTTATGGATGTCCCCAAGCCTTGGTGCAGCGGTAGAGCGTTCGCCTGGCGCACTGACGGACCAGGTTCGAATCCATTACTAGGTGGACAAGATAAAAGTGGAAATTTTTCACTGTTAGCCGTAGGATTGCTCTGGTGGTTCAGTGTTGAGCTAGGTCCCTGTCCTCTCTTCCTTGGGCTGGTTATCTCCGTCCGCCAAAGGTGGATTTAGACGTTAAACTTCGATAGTTATTCAGGTTCCTATCCTTCCCTATCCTTTCCTATCCCGTAGCTCGAAGATCGTAGGGGCACCACAGCTGATCGTTTCACCAGCGTACTCCATCTCTCTGCGTCCTCAGCAACTCTCATGGCTTTGCTCTCAGTGCCAAACCAGTCCATTCTCCAATGTTGTCCTCCCACCTCTTTTTCTGTTTCCCTCTTCTTCTGCCTCCTTGCACCGTGTCTTGCAGGATGGTCTTTCCAAAGACTGATGATCTGGGGATGTGGCCATACCATCGGAGTTTCCGTTTCTTTACCACTGTGAGCATGTCATCGTGTTGTCCAAGGACTTGTGTGATGGTCTATTGGAAATACCCAGAAGTCTTCTGTAGCACCTCATCTCCATGCTTTGCATTCTTCGTTGTAGATCTGCTGTCCATGTTTCGCAAGCGTATATGAAGATGGAGATGGCAAGGAAGTGCAGCAGCCTTATTTTAGAATGTAGACTGATGGTCCTGTCTTTCGAAATGGGCTTCAACCTTGTCAGGGCAGCAGTTGTTTGTGCAATCCTGGAGAGGATTTCCTGTCGGGACTCATTGTCTGATACAATGGCTCTTAAATATGTGAAGCTATGCACTGTGTTGAGAGATTAGCCTTGGACTTTGATGTCTATGTTGATGTCATTGTTGTTGGTCATAATTTTGGTCTTCTCTGCACTTATTTTCATTCCATAGGCTATGAAGGTGGTGTCAAGCCTCTGTACCCGCTGTTCAAGTTCTTGTTCCTCTCCAGCCAGCCATTAATTTCATCCGCAAAACGAAGGCTGGAGATTGCTCTCTATAATGATTGTGCCTTCTTGATCTGCAAGGGCATCTGACATGATGCGCTCTAGGAATATGTTAAAGAGTGTTAAAGAGAGTAGGCATCCTTGACGCACACCGATTGTTGTTCCGAATCAGTTTCCGATGGCGCTGTTATGGAAGACTGCACTTGCGGCCTTGTCATACATGTTTTTGTTGATTTCAATAATTTTAGGGCTGATGTTGTGCCATGGTTTCCACAGAGCTGCATGCCAGACTCGGTCAAAGGCTTTCTTGAAGTCTACGAACACATGATATAGATGTTGTTGGTTCTGTAGACATTTCTCGCAGATTATTCTGAGCTTGAAAATCTGTTCAGTGGTACTTCGCCCTGCCCTGAATCCTGCTTGTTCTTCAGCTATGATTTGTTCAACTTGGGATTTCAACCTGTTGAGTATTATTTTCAGGAGGACCTTGCTGGAATGGTTGATGAAGCTGACGTTGCGGTAATTTTCACACTCGTGAAGGTTACCCTTTTTGGGAAGAGTGAGGACGAGCAACTGGGTCCATGGTGTAGGCCACTCCCCACTCTGGCAGAGTGGGGAGTATTCAGGTTAATTCAGCTTAAAAACATATTGAATATGCCCAGTTGTAATTTCCCGTCAGTCATCTTTGTTGTTGTTGTTTGTTTGTTTTTGTTTTTTTTTGGTATTGTTGGTATTGTGTTTTGTTTGTTTCAAATTACGCAGTTTTAAAAGAGTAGTAGTGAAATCTCAACTGTATCAAAGCCTTGTTTTGTTTCATCTTAATTTTGTTTGCTCCTGCGGGTTGAATGATAGAAATGTTATCTTTGGCGTCAGATGATTTTGTTTTGGCACGAGCGGAGGGAATTGGCTAGTGGATTTTGGCATGGTGTATTGTTTCTGTCAGCACGCTTATCTAGTCTGCCTTTTCTTACTTAAATGAATTGTTACAAACACACGCTGTGTATGTCAACATTGCATTCGTCATTGTATTTTTTTTTTTAATGGATCGTTTGACTGAAGTAATGAGAAAGGGGAGACGAGGTGAACGAACAGAACGGAGTTTTATTTGCCAAAATGTTACTTTGAACACACGATTTGTGCGTGCGTGTGCGTGTGTGTGTGCGTGTGTGTAAGTGGTTGTGTGGTGTGTGTGTGTGTATTGTGTGTGTATGTATGTGTGTGTGTTTGTGAAAGAGAGAGAGAGAGAGAGAAAGCATGTTCTAAGACAGTTTGATGCAGCAAATTTAGTCTGCTTGAGTTTGATCCCGCTAACGGATATCACCTTGAGCTGCTCTTTGAGCTGATACATGGGCTGTGTAAAAATAATACTGTACTCTTTCTGCCAATCTGTCTACCCACCTACCTGCCTTGCTGTCTGTTTCTGTTTGCGTGTGCACAGATCGATGTCTAGAAGCAAGGCAGGTGTCAATTGTTTGTTTATGTAAACTCACCTTGGGCCGCTTAAGGGGCTGCAACAGCACAGTAAACTGACTTTCACCTGTAGATACACATTGCGCACGCTTAGGCACACACTGAGCACTCTCTCTCTCTCTCTCTCGCTCTCTCTCTCTCTCTCTCTCTCGCTCTCTCTCGCTCTCTCTCTTAAAACTGTTCACACCACCTCATTCATCATAAAGCCGACCACAAAAAAGGAAGTCCCTCACACTTTCTCCGCTACAACCGAAAGGTTACTGAGGGAGGCTAGACATTGATCTTATTTTGACACCTGTACATGTATACCTAACCATCTCATCTGTGCATAGCCAAAAAAAAAAGGTAAAGGTAGTCCCATAGCCTTGTGGCCGTAGGGGAGCGTGATGTTGGAGATCACACTTATCTTGGGCCAGCGTAATGAGGGTGATGCCCAACTCTCTCCCTCGCTGCTTTACCTTCCCCACCCTCAAGAGAGTAGGTACTCAATCACAGTTGAGTCAACTGGGGGCGTTGTTGTTTGTCGCTTCACACCTTAGCGGTCACCCATCCAAGTGCTAACCGCACCGGACGGTGCTTTACTTTCGACACAGTAGCGAGTGCTCCAACCACTGCACTATCCTAGCCAAAACCGAACGAAAACAAGGCAAACCAATGTTTATCCTACTGGGTTTCTCCCTCTCATGGATCATCGGATTCCCAAACTAGCTGTTCAAGACTGGGCCATGGGAGATTCTAGTCTTGAAGCTCCATCGTACGGTAACATTTTTTCTGGTATGTTTCGATCGTTACAGGAACGTGTAGGGAAGCTGCTTTTTTCAGGGCCAGATTTAAGTTGGCATCGTTTCTCTCCTCTGAATGCTTTAACCATCGCAAAGGTACGCATACACACACTCACACACATTCGCATACACACCCAAGCACACCCATACACGCACATATACACACACAAATATATTCGCACACACATACACGCACATGCACATGTACACACCCGAGGTCTAATCCTTGCACGATCGGATTCATCGCACGGACTTTAAAGATCCTGACGCTCGCGTGCCAGCTATGCAAAATGCACCCAGCAAGCGCTAAGCCCCGTTCCCCCCCCCCCCCCCCCCCCCGCTCTCCCATGCCCTAGTCGCCCAGGATTTATCCTCATTTGTCTGGGCGTCACACAAAACGCCTAAGACAGCAGTGCGCGCCTCAGGCGGCTTGAATCCTGTATCGGTCAGCGCCTTGCGCAGCTCCGGAGCTAAAAATACGCTATACACGAACGATTCAGTAAATAAATAAACTCACGCATAATGCTCTCAGAATTGTCTTTCTGGACAGAAACTCATGTAGATTGGCCTTTACGCAAATGTTTTACATGACAAAGGTGTGTGACGGCACTAAGCTTTAAAGCTGAATTTCGATTTCGCGGATTGGAAAGCGGAATCATACGTGAAGCGATCCTCTCCATCGGGACATTTAACTCACGCCTGGATCTCAAAGTCTGTGATACTCTTTGATAACGTTATCTTCACGCAAGACATCCTATCTATCCTGACAGTTGCCCCAGTCGGGAGCAAATAACCCAAATTCCTCAGGTGTCTGCTGGGTACTTGAAAGTTTTAAAATTCAGTCTTTGGACTGTGAACTACTTGCAGTTGTGCATTTGGGCCTCGAATACGGGTCTGAGGCAGCCATTTTTAAAACTGACTCAGAAGCAGCAACATCAACTGGAAGACAAGTCAAAAGGTGGAAGGAAAACATAAAACACACCAGATTAAACTGTTCTTAATTCGAGTATTTCGCTGCTTCCGCCAGGAGTTACAAAGCAGACAGGGATTGAATCACCAACGTTAAATATGGATCCGCCACAGTGGATCTGCCCCGTACTTTGGGCATGCCTTCAGTGTTCTTTGGGTGTCCGGCCTTCTCCTTTCCATGAGTAGCTCTTTGAACTCGTAAGCGGGCTATGTTAGAACAGCCCATTAAAGAACAATTATAAATCTCTTACAATCCGATAACCTTCTGGGGTGGTATTCTGGAAGTAGTTATCCAGATGATAAATCCACGATACACTGGGTAAATGCTTCCTGGGTCCATGTTAAGAAAAGGCAATACCCGCTGGCAATTTACTATGAGGAAGGGTAACATCTTTACCTTCCGCTGGTTTGGACTTGTCTGGTATTTAGAGAAGCTAAAACTGCCCTGAATTTTTACCGAGGCCACCCCCCCTTCTCGCCCCCCCCCCCCCCCCAAAGCCCATGTAAAAATGTCGAATCCAATAGTTTTCGCAATGATTTTTTTTAATCGGAAATGAAGTAACAGCTTCTTTCGGAACAGATGACATTCTCTAGATATACTTGATGATGTTAAACGCTACAGGAAAGTCAAATTTCGAAGAATCGACATTATGCGAATAGTGGATGAAGTAGGAGAGGAGTTGCAAACATGCGAACCGGCATCGCCACTACTTCCTTCACTGCAACTGTGTTTAGCAACTAGGCTTCCAGTTCTATATGTGCTTGTGCCAGTTATTAAAATGTTTGTGTGGAGCTTGTAAATGTCTGCCATTTAAGCTGTTGTGTTCTTGTCATCGACGAGCGCATGCGTAATAGAGGGGGGTGGGGGTGGGGGGATTCCCAAGAATGTGAAATTTAGCTCGAGTTAGGGCCTATGCGTAAGGTAGACCTTTTAGAATACCAAGCTAAGGTTACCGGCAGTTTTCTCTAAACCCAGACCTGATAGTTCTCCGCGAAATCGCGGAAATCCGCGAAAACGAAAACGGGGGGAAAAAAAGGGAAATGCGAAACAATCGGCGGACACTTAAATTTATTATTTTTTTTGGTTGTTGTTGTTTTGTATCGGAAGACGAAAGTTGCTTCACTCGCTTCCGGTTTTGCGGCGCCATACTTTGTTTTGGAATAGTGGTGCTGCGTTGACTGTTTCTGTGTATATATTTTCGCCGTTCAAGTTGTGGATTTGTGGACGTCATCAGACTCATTGGACTTCAAAATGTCTGTCACAAGGCGTGACATAGTCGCACGTTCCGCGGAAACCTCTCTTAGATCACTATCAGGTCTGATTTAACCTAAGGCAAGAGAAAATTACAGCAAGGTCTATACCTTGAGATAAACAACCTATCGAAAGGTTTGCAAGCGGTCTTTCTGAATATGGACCCTGAACGACTATTTGCGATAAATATCGAGCCCCATCCTAAGAATACCCGTTTGACGGGATACTTATAATGCTTTTAGAATCTCGACTCACATTAATGTAACGAGCACCACGGTACAGAATAAATTCAATTAAGTCGACCATTAATACAATACTATCATGTTTAGGTGTCAAGTGTCATCCTTCCAACGCTTTGAGCAGGTTTATGAGACGTGTACGTGAGCTGTATAAGAACACTCGTTAGATTTATTTATTTATTTTTCTTCTTCTGAACGTTTTTTCTTCAGACAAAGGTTACAAGGTTTCATGTTACGTTTTTAGCGCGCATATAATATTGGCAAAATGCGATTCAAACACTGGCAGAGATTTAACATACATTGAACTAGAAAATAAAGAGATAAAACATTGAATCGAATATACAAAGACCTATGCTATTTATTTATTTTTAGTTAATCGTTTTTTATAAAACTTTTTTTCCAGCTCAAGAGCTGCTCAAGGCGCTGGCCGATACAGGATCTAACTCAATTCGCCCGAGGCGCCCACTTGCAACCTTTGGACGCGTAGTCTGAAGCCCAGACCACTGAGCTCAAACCTATGCGACCGGGGATGTGGGGGAAAGGGCCTTACTGCGTGCCGGGTGTATTTGTGGAGCCGGCACGCACCCGTCTAGGACATGAGCGTCAGGATCGTCGAAGTCCATGCGATGGAATGCGTGCGTGCTTAGACTAGGCCTCGGTTTAAACTCTCATCCGAAAAAGTATTGGCGCATTGTCTCAGGGTAATTTTTTTTTCTCTCAATTTATTTATTATTTTTATTATTTGACTCCAGGCCGTCTTTTGAAATCCGAGGTACTCTTTTCGCAGCGCCTTTAGTAGTTGTCTGAGCGGTTTATTAAAGAACAATCCATTATCAACAAACGGCTTTTACAAACTGAAGTTTCCCCTTCTCTCCGTTTCCTCTTTTGTTTATTTCAAGACCTCATCCTCATGCCTCATGTCTCTTTCTTTCTTTCTTCATTTCTTTCGTTCTTTGGTTTTTGTTGTTGTTGTTTTTTCTTTCTTTCTTTCTTTCTTTCTTTCTTTCTTTTATCCTTCCTTCGTTGTTTTATTGTCTTTTTTCTTTTTTTCTTTTTTTATCCTTCCTTCTTTCTTTTCTTTCTTTTTTATGTTCTGTTCTTTTCTTTCGTTTCTTTATTTCTTCCTTCTTTCCTTTCTTTCTTCCTTCTTTCTTTCCTTTCTTTCTTTCTTTCTTTTTTATTTCTTTCTGTCATTCCTTCTGTTTTCTGTTTTGTTTTTCTTTCTGCCTTTCCATCTTTCTTTCTTTCTTTCTTTCTTTCTTTCTTTCTGTCATTCCTTCTGTTTTTTGTTTTGTTTTTCTTTCTGCCTTTCCATCTTTCTTCTTTCTTTTTTTTTTTTTTGTTTGGGGGGGGGGGGGGGGCTTCTTTTTTTGTTTCATTTTTTTGAAACAGGTAATAACGAAAGAATGCTGGTGCTGATAGTAGGCTTGCAGGCTTTGCAAATCCTTACCTGTGTTGTCTGAGCTTCCGTCTAGCATTTATAACCTGTCTGGAACCCGCTGACAGACAACTGACGTATCCTCAAATTTATCCTGTTGCAGTGCTAGGTTATATTTAAGTGCAGGATTGACAGATCGTACCCACCACTTGATGGATGCTGAAGACATTAACGTGCAACCTAATACATATATATTTTATGTTGGCATGTTGGGGAGTGGGATCATTATTTACGAATAGCGCTTTGAGCAGCTCTTTTAGCTGGTGATAACCCAATATAATAAACATTACTATACAGTTAACTTCTGGTTGTTGCGATGTTTTGGGTTTTGGTGAAAGACGGAAAGATTCTATGTACGATCAGACAAATAATCGGTTTGAAACGGGGAGAGGTTTTTTTTGGCATAATGTTTTAGATACACATCAAGGCGCACACAAATGTATGCTGTTTGCAATATAATAGGTGGAAAGGTTGAACGATTAGGCTTAAACTTCACCTTGTCTCCCTACCACCTTGTTTACTTCATAACCATCAAAACACGCACACACACACACACACACACACACACAGGCGCACTCCTACTCACACACACACACGCACAGTATTATCATGACTTTCCCGAAACGCCACATACGTTGTGCTGACAATGGGTCATATTTCGTCCCCATTTTAAAGTACTTTGCAGTGTTCGAACCCTAACCCTAACCCAAAGCCTAACCCTAACCCAGCCCTAACCCTAACGGATCATTGTTCTGACGTCAAAACAAGTAGGCATGTCAATACAAGTTATGTAGATGTTCACTGATTTGTCCAGATAACACTGTGTAAACAAGGTCGTGGACGCGCGCACAAACACACACACACGCACACGCACACGCACGCACACACCCCACCTCTACCCCGGAACCCACGAATATACGCAAAATAATTCCAACACTACTAAAATCATGCACCTCCCGCCCCCCTCCCACTATCACCCCGTTTCTTTCTCCCGGTCTCACTCGATACCGTTCCAGAAACTATTGCATCAGATGTTTATTTATCAGATTAACTGGAATTTGTACGCTACAAGCTCCTTTCCAGTACGACCACTTTACAGGAAAGATACCGCACAGCGTATCTGAGAATAGACAAAACCTTCTGCACCAATAGAGATGGAGAAGGCTTCGTCTAGCCTCAGCTAACCTGCATGGAACGGCACTTGCCTCTGTGATTTTCTTCATCTCATGAACTCCGCCATGCCATCTCACAGTCTCCACAAGATTGGCTCCATATCTCGTCTTCCTCGCCATTACCGGAGCACGATTGGCTGATTGGATGTCTCGGCCCGCGCGAGAAATCGCGAGATTGTGACGTGATTTATGAGAGTCAGGTACCAAGCAGCTAATCTGAGATTGCCGCTGACGCAACAGGACAAGATAAGGAGGAGTGCAGATCAGCCATGCTTTGGTAGAGCTGAGCCAGTTGATAAAACAATTTTAGTTATTTTTCTTCGCTCTGCATGCTTCCAGCCTTAAAACATGAACTATTCCACATATAAAAAAATTGAGATTCTCTGCATAGCCAGGTGCAGCGTAATCACGCAACCGGGCTGCAGGTGAGACACTGGCAGCAAATTAGCCTATACGATGAAATTATATATCACCCTATCAGCAAAAGCGATTAGTACCCTCCGAAACAATATCAACAAACAATGACAACACACCTACCCTGTTAAAGAGATGTTGATTTTTTTTAAATCCCCCTGTGCATTGCGCTGTTTATTTTGTGTTCGTTTTACCTTTGTGCGCCCTGAGGAAGCTCACGCGTGGATATTGGCGCCTTACAAGCCTACACCATCAGTATCAGAAGCAGCAGCATGCTAGCGAGAAGGATGGGAGAGAAAGCCAGCGCGAATGAGAGAATAAGGACAAAGTGGGTCTACTGAGATCCTCACTGATTAATCCGAAATCTAAGCTCTTAGTTCCCAAGTCTGCAAAGGATTGTCTGGCCGTCAGACGATGCGCCCCAAGGTTGCAAGTGGGCCTCGGGCTGCTTGCTTTCGATCCTGTATCGGCCAGTGCCTTGGGCAGCTTTTGAGCTGGAAAAGACGATTAAATACCCGAAATAAAGGTTCAAACCCTGACCTAATATGCTTCGTAGTTGTGAAGAAGGGCAGAACGGAGTTCGTTTATATCCTGTATTCTAATAACAATAAGTGCTTAAAGGTAATTATGCTGAAGATTACATTACATTACATGATTATTGCTTTAGGTCCAGCGGACTCTTCCGAGGCAAATCAGGACCGGACAACCCCTGATCCGCATAAAAGATCTGCTGAAACAACTCTAGTGGTAAAACTGAATGCTCTCCACCAGCCAGTCACTTTACAATAAAGACATCCCACGCAGGGGACGGCTGAGGCTTCACCCCAAATTATCGAACCCCCGTTTACAAAAACAAAATAGAATACAAACATCATTATAAATTATCAGCAAAACACATACATATAAAATGCCTACATTGCTAAAAATAATAACATCATTGTCGCAAACCTGGGTGTTACTGGGTGATCACTACTGATGAAGGACTTCCTTGACTTTCATGACTTACCCCAGAACATGGTTTTATTTCAATAAAAAAACCTAAGGTACACCATTTCCTTCCAACACTTCACAAACACATAACACGTTTTTCCAAGTTCGATTATTTTATTATATTCCGTTATTTTTTCCTCGAAATCGGAACGATAATTTGGCGATACTTTCCGTCGTGGTTACCGAAATAAAGTTCACTTTTTATTTATTTATTAACTTATCTTAGTTCTCGTCCTCGTTGAAATCGTTGACAAATGAAGAAATCCGGAACTAGGTGAGTTGATGGAAAAGTTCGTAAGAGCTGGAACTTGATGTCGATGTCGCCGTTAGATCTAAAGGCTGTCCATGACCCACCAGTGACTTCTGTAGCCCTCGTTAACGTACAGTTCAATCTTAGAATCAGTCACTCCGATCATAAGCAAGACGTCAGAGAAGAATCCAGTGCCAGTCTCAAAGATGACATCGTCACGGAAGTCCAAGACGATTCATACCACAAAATAAAAACACCTGCCGAACAAAACTAGTCTTAGATATTTGCATGAAAATTATTTCCATACAAACTTAAACTCCTTCAGGTCCGGCTCTGCTTGGAAAAACATGTTACGATTAATCAACACATCAGTCCCCTGAAAACCAACTGCATTCAGATGAACCAACTATATTTCTCTGGAAAAGAAATGCATTCAAACGAACAAACTATTTTTCTCCTCTGGAAAACAAATGCATTCAATGAACAAACTATCTCACTACTCTGGAAAACAAATGCATTCAATGAACAAACTATTTTTCTCCTCTGGAAAATACCTATATTCAATGAACAAATCATCACACTTATCAATCTTCTTGGGAAATTATCTTGAATGAAGAAAATTCTAAATATTTACCCTACGGTGCCAGAATTTCAGCTAAAGCTGATCAAACGTCGAGGAACAACTCATCTTCTTGGCCCAACCACATCAGACAACATTCAGCCTCCAGCTAAACTGTCGTTGGCACCCCACAGAATAAGTTGCCTCGGAGCTTGGGTAGAATCCTCCCTGTCCAGTCTAGATCTCTCTCCCAACTGATTGACAGTTTTCCTAACCGATTTCGCCTCAATTTCATTTTACCAAGGTTACCATACTTTTATCATTATAACTACCAATGAAAACTTCACAACGCAAAAAGTAACCTATCACCTCAAATATTACATTTTATAAAATTAATAGTTCACAACCTCTTTGCTTTTCCTAAAATTTTATTATTGGCATTAATCACAAACTTTCACACAAAAGATTTATCGATAAAATCGTCCATTTTATTCTTTTCCAGGAATACACAAAAATGGCGATTGACACGCAGCAACATTGACGTCATATTTCTAAATCAACCACAGGCACTGTATATAACAATTTGCACTTGGAAAATAAAAAAAAAACTCGCGAGCGTTTCGTTTCGCGACATTAATAGGAAGCCCTAGTGACCACCTGGCAGAAAGCGTCCAATATTCCCAAGCTGATCCAACAGACCTCACACACAAATGAGGAGTCTTGTCCCGGAAGAGTTTTAAGAAAAAAGGTAGGTGACTGGTCTAGCGAAGAAGAAGATAGCATAGCAGATTGATAGAACAGAGTAGGAATGAGAAAGAACAAATGAGAAAGACAGTAACAGTGGGAATTTAAAGCACTAAATGTCCAAAAAGTGGGGATACTATTTATAACTGAAACCCCCGGCACCCCAACGGGGGATATGCTGAAGATGCAGAAATGTGTTCATTTTGTGTAGTGTCAGAAGACGAGATATTATAGGAAGAAAAAGATATCAAACGCATTAGGCTAAAATTAGAGTATATATGATAGCGAGAGTTAGGGAAGAGTTGCGGTAGATTACGAGAAAAAGTGTTTTATGTTGTGAATTTGATCAGAAAAGTTAAAACTCTCGAGGATGTAGACACAAATAAAAGATTAAACGCATCAGACTAAACTTGTAGTATAAATGATAGCAAAAGTTGGGAAAGCGCTGCGGTAGAAGGCCAGGAAATGTGTTTATATTGTGAATTTGATAAGTAAATTTGAAACTTCCGAAGATGGAGACCAAAATAGAGAAGATTGAACGCCCTGTAGAGCAGGGTCGGCCTCAGTAGTGCAAGGATCTAGAGTTCCACGAATAGATTAAAGCAAATAGGGGTCTTTCGGAACGGGTAAAAGTGAAAGTGATTGTGTGTTCGTTTCGTCCAACGAGAGGCACGCCGGGAGATTCTTACGCGGCGTTACGAAACGAAACGAACGTGTTTCTGTGCGCTTTCGATTCCAGCACCTAGTTTCGTTGTGATTTTATTGAGCACACACAGGGCAGGCCCAGAGGCAGAGCACTATTATGCCTACGTAAGGCTTCTTCTAACAAATCATGATTTGACACGAATGTAACGATTAGGTTGAACTTTAAAGATGGATTAGTGCTCTAACATTGAAGATATTTTACATTCTAGCTTCGAGTTTCATTTTTGTCACATAAAACAGTTTTTGGACTGCTGATTGGTGATACAGAATAGATAGATTCTAGACAGCCATGACGGCTTTTCAGTAGCTCGTTTGAAAATACGTTTTAAGTCTGAGACCGAGTTTAGATCCCCATTATTCCTTCTAAAATGGTTGAGTAATGTGCCATATACAAATTCAAATCATTTTTGGACATTTTACAAACGATTTAATAACCAAAATGTACTCACTAACATTAGTTCGTGGAAATCAGGTTTTCCACGAAGTTTTATTCCTTGTGGTAGGCAGACTTCGTGACCTTTCACCACGGGAAGTTAAAGCGTCACATAAATTGCTGACGTCACAACAATAAGTAGTCCCGATTCACATTCACTTTCACTTTCACCCGCTTTCGAAAGATCCCTATTGATGTATAGAGTCCGTGCCTGCTCAAACAATTGCTCAATGATATAACTAACAAAATCATTCTTTTTTTTTCAAAAGATCATCTTCTTCATCTTCATCAACATCATCATCATCATCATCAGCAGCAGCAGCAGCAGCATTCTTCTTCTTCTTCTTTTCCGCCTCCTTCTCCTTCTTCTTTTTCTGAAAAAAATTACCCTAAGACACTGCGCTCCTACTCCTTAGGATGAGAGTATAAACCGAGGTTTTGTCTTGGCACGCACGCATTTCATCGCACGGACTTTAAAGATCCTGACGCTCGTGTCATAGACGGGTGAGTGCCGCCAACACAAACACACCCAGCACGCACTAGATCCCTTCTCCCTATCCCCGGTCACCAAGGATCGTGCTCAGTGGTCTGTGCGTCAGACTATGAGCCCAAAGGTTTGCAAGTGGGCGCCTCGGGCGGTTTGTGTTAGATCTTGTATCGTCCGGCGCCTTGAACAGCTGTTAATCTTGAAAAGCGCTATAAAAATGTGTCAAGATTGATGCTTCTTCTTCTCGTCCTCCTCCTTCTTCTTCTTCTTCTTCTTCTTCTTCTTCTTCTTCTTCTTCTTCTTCTTCTTCTTCTTCTTCTTCTTCTTCTTCTTTTCCTCCTTTTTTCTACCTCCGTCTTTTCTCCTCCTCCTTTTCCTCCTCCTCCTTTTCCTCCTCCATCTCCTCCTCCTCTTTCTTTATACCTATCTCTCTGATTCCCTCTCGCTCTATCAACCTTCCCGACCACTCCGCTCCTCAAACGACAACCTCAAACTCAACAAAACCTTATTCAAAGCTTAAAATTGCAGGCCTACGCTGCTTTTCTTTTCAAGTCCCCACCAACTGGAACTCTCTACCTCTTCCCCTCCGTCAACAACAATCTTTAGAAGCATTTAAATCAGGCCTCAAGACTTTTCTTTTCCCCAAATAATCCTCAGACTACAGTGCCCCGCTACACCACCTCCCCCCTCCCTCCAACCCACCTCACTCGCAAGCCTAAATCAGAGCAGTTGTAAACGGCCATGTACATAATCCTATCCTATCCTATCCCGTAACTCGAAGGTTTTGGGGCACATTAGATGATCGTTTAACCAGCGTACTCCATCTTTCTCTATTCTCAGAAAACCTTCATGGCTTCGCTCAGTGTCAAGCCAGTCCATTCTCAAATGTTGTCCTTCCACCTCTTTTTCTGTCTCCCTCTTCTTCTGCCTCCTTGCGCTGTGCCTTGAAGGATGATCTTTGCAAGGCCTGATGCTCTGGTGACATGGCCATACCACCGGAGCTTCATTTTCTCATTATTTGAGATTTTCTCATGCTTAGTTTTGAGTGCTGTGTCTATGTTTGTGTTGTTGCCTTGTCATCTTCATGTAATTTATACCCAAGTGTATATTATTAGTGTGCTTGAATTGTTCATGCGAAAGAATGTGAATGCGTGTGCCTTGAGTCGCCTTGTGGTGAGATATGAGCGCATTAAAATTTGTCGTATTATTATTCTTATTATTCTTATTATTATTATTATTATTATTATTATTATTATTATTATTATTATTATTATTATTATTATTATTATTATTACTATTATTACTATTATTATTATTCGAACAGCCTAAGACGCCATTAGGTTGCATGCCTGCATGGTGAGCCTCTGAAACGTTGTGTGAGGTCAGTGTATCGGCCTTCCTATTACATCTCTAAAAACATCTCTTCTTGACTTAAGGGTAGTCCATCGCTGTCCATCTCACTGCCGTGTGCAGTCTTTACACAAGCATAATATTTATGAACTCGGCACGAGACTAAAGAGGACTGATGCCGTTGAACTTCTATACATAGGGCAAGGAGAGCGGCATAAGGCGATTTCATGTCAAGTTCAAGGATGTTAGTTAGTTAGTTAGTTAATCATTGCTTACAGGGTCCAGCGGACTGCAAAGAGCCGAATCAGGACCACAAAATCAAGGCCACAACTTCGCTGAAAGAGGACTCACCCCTGATCCGCCTAAAAGATCTGCTGAAACTGTTGTCATGAATTGGCTAGTTTTACCCTGCCCAGTGACTATTTAGCCTTATGTAGTCATTGTAACATTAAGAGAGTTAGTATAGTACACAGCCAGCAAGTAAAGTACACACCGCGAGCCCGACCCACGCTGCGCAGTGACTCAGCCCTTGAGCTTTGAATCGGACCGTTTTAATCAATGAGAGCTTAGGCAAAGCGGTTCGCGCCAGTTTGACTGTGTCAGAGCCTAACACAGTTTGAATCAGTCGTGTGTGAGACGAGGAAGAAGTAACATCTCCTTAGCTAGCAGAGAACTATCTTCACTCATAGACCAGGAAGCAGGACTTAGAATCTCAGAATTCTATTTAGTCAACACGGGCCTGAACTTGTCAAACAGGTAAATGAACACACTTCTGTTTCATCGTGATATATTTATATTATTGTTGAAATTATGTTTGTGGAATTTGCTATGCATAAATGTGAATTGTTAATCCGAATTTGCCGCACCACGTGGAAGAGCCGAACACGTGGCGAAACACGACCGGTTGCGCCGCCATGTTGTATACCATACGGAACCACTGTTGTTTAACTTATATGTATGTTTGCAGACCAGTGGCTGTACCACTGAATGTTTATAATATTATTAATTCTGTATGTGTATAGTTAGACACGATTGATATTTATGTATGTATAGGAATTTAGAGTTGAGATTCCATTGGAACCCGGAAGTAGCAGAATGTTCGTCGCTTATGTATAGAGATGTGGAGCTATCACTGAGGGCTACTTTGGCTTTCAGTGAGACGCTCTGCACAAACCGATTATTCAGGGTTGTGCAGAATTTCGTCTCTTATATTACAGACGAGCAGGCGAGCTATCCCGAGCTATCCTGTGAACCCCACTCCACAGAAACAAGTTGGCGGAGTATCCTCTACCGCACAAGACGGAAAGAGCTACCCGGAAAACTCCCTGTCAGACCCCACAGCGTGGCAAGGGAACCCAACTACACAAAGACAAAGGTGGACCAGAAGCTACCTCACAGAAGGACTTCGCACGCACCATCTAGCAGTTAAGTGAACACGCCAAGGTGCACTTAAACTGATCATAACAGGACCACAGTAGTCCAACTCTCCAGAAACTGTAAAACGGACCACAGTAGTCCAAATCTACATGAGAACTTATAGCAAGTGCCCGATGAAGATATAACAGCTGCCTAGACTATCAGCGATCGAACTATTAGCAGTGATTGAGACTTTTTAAGTTAGATTAGTACTTAGAGAATCTTGTATAGAGTAGAAGAAATAAATGTGTGATTTTAACTGTTATCAAGTGGCTGGACTACATATGATTCATAGCCGTGTGAAAGCTAGTGTGACAGTAATCTCTTACCATTTTTCTATCTATTTCTGTACCCCAACCTTAACACAGAACGAGCTGAACAAATAAGTTTATTAAAGTAATTCATAGGGTGACTTACTAGCAGTTCCCACCGAATAAACGTGAGGGTCCATAATTCCATTGTGCAGAGCCCATAAACCCCACGTGACACTTTAATTGGCGAGCCTAGCTAGGATCTGTGTATAATAGGAATTGGGTATAACCGGACCTAAGTACAATAAAATTAGATAACAGTAGTAGTAGTAGAATAACTTAGAATAGTGTAAGGGTATAACACTGATCAGTTGGGTGCACTATTCTTTAGTTAAAAACTTTTTTGCTTCAAATATTTTTGTGCCTGGATGTTGCATTGTTCTTTTGCAGGTTTTGCTTAAGTAACTGTTGTATGCCATTTGACTCTTGTTTTATTCTATTGATTGCGAATTTTATGGTCTTTGCATTGTTCTTATTGAATTGCAATATTGCTAGTGTTTTGGTATTCCACGTGATTCAGAGGTTGTTCATAGACACGTTTGACAATGTCGGACCCAGTGGGCTTGAGATTGCGTTTCAAGGAATTGGGAGAAGCTTTACACTTAGCAGGGGCAGACCTAATTGCGTATATCAATGCGGAGGTAGAGAAACAGGAGGCTAAGGCAGAGAGAGCAGCAGAGAGAGAGGCGAAGAAACTCGAAGCAGAACAGAGAAAAGCGGAACTAGAAGCAGAGCAAAAGAAATTAGAATTAGAGGCAGAAAGAGAAACGAGGAAATTAGAGCTAGAGGCAGAAAGAGAACAGAAGAAGGCAGCGTTAGCAGCAGAAAGAGAAGCAGAAAGTAGAAAATGGGATTATGAGCGGGCAGAAAAGGAAAAAGACAGACAGCATGAGTTAGAGCTGAGGAGATTAGGATCAGGAGCTTCAAGTTCTTCCTCAACCCCTCCCCACTCAGATCAGCTAGAGGTAGCATCCAACCCTGTACAAGGAATGTCATTTCCACTGGGAACATTCAATGAGAGAGAGGAAGGTCTAGATCTCTATCTGACTAGGTTTGAGCGTCTAGCAACAGAGTATAAACTAGATCCCACTCATTGGTCTTTTAAGCTTAGTCAAGGGCTTAGAGGAAAGGCTTATGACATCTACAGTAAGCTACCGACTGACAGAGTGACTGACTATCACAAAGTAAAAGAGGCACTCCTAACGGGATTCGAACTAACAGGAGAATGCTATCGGCAAAAATTCCGCACCAATCGGAGAGTGAAAGGAGAGAGCTATGCGCAGTTCGCGGATCGGTTGTCCACAACGCTGGATAAGTGGATTAGCCAGTCAGCCACGGCTAAGACGTATGATGGACTGACAGAACTGTTAGTATGGGAACAGCTACGGGAAACCATGACCCCCGAGCTGAGGACATTCTCAGTAGAGCAGGGCGCGGAAAGACTGGAAGATCTGGTCAAGGTCGCAGATAGGTACGTGGCCGCCCACGGAGAAGCCAAGAGCTTCAGGCGAGACCTAAAGCCTAACGGGAAAGAGGCACAGAAACGAAGCCCTAACCGAGAAGAGCGCACCGCGAATAAGCCGAATAACCCCAGACCTGGGCAAAATAAAGGACCCAACACGGAATTCGGGAAAAGAGGTCCCGCAGAACAGAGACGGTATTGTTCGTTCTGCAACAGAAACAATCACTCCACCGCAGAATGTTTCAAGTTGGCCGCACAACGTAGGGAAGAGCGCGAAAGCCGGCCAGCGCACAGAGTTCTAACTCAAAGCAGCGGTAACAAGCCACACACGATCGGAGATCACCCATCGGTGACAGACACGGTCAAGGTCAACGGAAAAGAAGCGAACTGTCTGTATGACACAGGTCTATCATACGACGCGATAGTTAGCGAATCTCTTGTATCGCGCGCGGACTTGACGGACAAGACAGTCGACTTACAAGGAGCAGACTTGACGAAACCGACGACTACTTGCCCAATAGCTTGGATCGAAGTAGAGAGTAGGTACGTCACAGGACGAATCCAAGCAGCTGTTTTACAGAAACCCCTGTATGATCTAGTGCTAGGTTGTAGGTATGTGTTCTTAGGCACGCCCCCCAAAACTGTAGAGATAGCTGCAGTGCAAACCAGGGCCCAAGCTAAAACCCAACCACCCCAGCCCGAGTTCGCTCCGAATCCAGGACTCGAAGAGATCAAAACAGCCCAGAAAGAAGACACCTCGATAGCGAAGTGCTTCCAGAAGCTACCCAAGGCGCACACACCCCCGCACAAGGGAGACTTCTACATGGAAGAGGGAGTTCTACATCGACAAGGAGATGGAGATCACACTCAACGAGTACTACCAGCCACCCTTCGAGCCCAAGTACTAGAACTAGGCCACAGCATGCCACTCAGCGGACACATGGGAATTGGAGCCACAGTGCAGAGAATCAGCGCACACTACTATTGGCCAGGAATCACGGAGGATGTCAAGCGCTACGTGAAATCTTGCCACCAATGTCAACGATATTCCCCGCGACATCACACCGTACCAGTTACCTTAGGACCCTCGGTAGTAGTCGGCGTGCCATTCCAGCAAGTCTCAGTAGACATAGTAGGACCACTGCCCATGACCAAGAAGCGGAACAGATTTCTACTCACACTCGTCGACGCATGTACGATGTGGTGCGAAGCAGTCCCGTTGCCAGCGATCGACACCAAGAAGATCGCAGATGCACTCATCGCCATCTTTACCAGAGTCGGATTCCCGGACAGCATTAGAACGGACAACGGATCTCAGTTCACCGGCCGCCTGATGCAAGACGTGTTCGAGTTGATACAAGTTCATCACATTCGCACACCACCATATCACCCCGCCAGCAACGGACAAGTAGAAAGACTGAATGGAACCCTTCTCACCATACTCAGGAAAGTTGCCGACGACAATCCAGAAGCGTGGGACACCTACGTGAATGCGGCACTGTTCGCATACCGAGAAACACCCCATGCAGCCACAGGCTACACCCCGTCAACATTGCTATTCGGCAGACCTCTAGCCGGACCGCTAGAAGCCCTACGCAGAAGTTGGACGGAGGCCAAGATAGACGACACACCAAGAGGTGCCACCAAGTACGTCGCAGACCTGCAGGAAACCCTCAAAGCAACGTGGAAGAAAGCTGGTGAAGCACTGAAGAAGGCAAGAGCCCGTCAGGCGAAGTACTACAACCGCCACGCGAAGGACAGAGAACTGCAAGTCGGCGATCAAGTGCTACTCTTACTTCCAAGTGGAACCAACAAGCTGGACATCGCTTGGAGAGGACCGTACCGGGTGACTGCCAAGAAATCCAAGACAGTCTACCAAGTAGAGGTGAACGGGAGAGCCCGATACCACCACATCAATCTCCTCAAGAAATACACGGACCGACCAGCGACCCCCAGCACACACACATGGATGGCCATCGCCATCGCGGAAGAAGTTCATCCCCAACTACAACAGCATCGCCGTACCACTGACAAATGGAACCCGGAAAATCGCCCCGGACAAAGTAGTATGGACAGCAGAATGCGAGACAGCATTCCAAACACTCAAGGACAGAATGACATCGGCGCCAGTACTCCACCTACCCGATTTGACTCAGCCATTCGTTCTTCGCACCGACGCAAGCGACTTAGGCCTCGGAGCAGTACTGCTACAGCGCGACCCCAAGAATGCAGAGACGCTATTCCCTGTCGCCTACGCCAGCAGAAAATTGAGACCCGCCGAGACCCACTACGCCACGTCGGAGAAAGAATGTCTTGGACTAGTCTGGGCCATACAGAAATTCCAACTCTACCTGTATGGGACCCACTTCACAGTTCAGGTGGACCACCAACCACTATCGTTCCTGGCAGCCTCCAAGTCTTTGAACTCTCGCCTGATGAGATAGGCACTCACCCTTCAGGCATACTCATTCCAAATCGAGTACATCCCCGGCAAAGAGAACCACGGAGCCGACTACCTCAGTCGCCATCTCGTGGAGGACACAGCAGCTGTCGCCCACCCAACACAACTAAGGGCCACCGCACCAGAATTCGTCCCCGCCCAGTAAAACCCTGTCACTAGTGTCCATAGCTACCTGGCACAGCATTGCAGCTCAGGTAGAGCAACTTACTTAGTTTGTAAATAGGACCCTAGTATAGTGCAGTGTTAAACTAGGCCCTGTAGTAGAAAAAGGTCGAATCCAGTAGTCATCGCCTTTTTTCAGTTGAGGGAGCCTGTCATGAATTGGCTAGTTTTACCCTGCCCAGTGACTATTTAGCCTTATGTAGTCATTGTAACATTAAGAGAGTTAGTATAGTACACAGCCAGCAAGTAAAGTACACACCGCGAGCCCGACCCACGCTGCGCAGTGACTCAGCCCTTGAGCTTTGAATCGGACCGTTTTAATCAATGAGAGCTTAGGCAAAGCGGTTCGCGCCAGTTTGACTGTGTCAGAGCCTAACACAGTTTGAATCAGTCGTGTGTGAGACGAGGAAGAAGTAACATCTCCTTAGCTAGCAGAGAACTATCTTCACTCATAGACCAGGAAGCAGGACTTAGAATCTCAGAATTCTATTTAGTCAACACGGGCCTGAACTTGTCAAACAGGTAAATGAACACACTTCTGTTTCATCGTGATATATTTATATTATTGTTGAAATTATGTTTGTGGAATTTGCTATGCATAAATGTGAATTGTTAATCCGAATTTGCCGTACCACGTGGAAGAGCGCGAAACACGACCGGTTGCGCCGCCATGTTGTATACCATACGGAACCACTGTTGTTTAACTTATATGTATGTTTGCAGACCAGTGGCTGTACCACTGAATGTTTATAATATTATTAATTCTGTATGTGTATAGTTAGACACGATTGATATTTATGTATGTATTGGAATTTAGAGTTGAGATTCCAGTGGAACCCGGAAGTAGCAGAATGTTCGTCGCTTATGTATAGAGATGTGGAGCTATCACTGAGGGCTACTTTGGCTTTCAGTGAGACGCTCTGCACAAACCGATTATTCAGGGTTGTGCAGAATTTCGTCTCTTATATTACAGACGAGCAGGCGAGCTATCCCGAGCTATCCTGTGAACCCCACTCCACAGAAACAAGTTGGCGGAGTATCCTCTACCGCACAAGACGGAAAGAGCTACCCGGAAAACTCCCTGTCAGACCCCACAGCGTGGCAAGGGAACCCAACTACACAAAGACAAAGGTGGACCAGAAGCTACCTCACAGAAGGACTTCGCACGCACCATCTAGCAGTTAAGTGAACACGCCAAGGTGCACTTAAACTGATCATAACAGGACCACAGTAGTCCAACTCTCCAGAAACTGTAAAACGGACCACAGTAGTCCAAATCTACATGAGAACTTATAGCAAGTGCCCGATGAAGATATAACAGCTGCCTAGACTATCAGCGATCGAACTATTAGCAGTGATTGAGACTTTTTAAGTTAGATTAGTACTTAGAGAATCTTGTATAGAGTAGAAGAAATAAATGTGTGATTTTAACTGTTATCAAGTGGCTGGACTACATATGATTCATAGCCGTGTGAAAGCTAGTGTGACAGTAATCTCTTACCATTTTTCTATCTATTTCTGTACCCCAACCTTAACACAGAACGAGCTGAACAAATAAATTTATTAAAGTAATTCATAGGGTGACTTACTAGCAGTTCCCACCGAATAAACGTGAGGGTCCATAATTCCATTGTGCAGAGCCCATAAACCCCACGTGACAACTGTCAACCCCAGTGGTAACACTAAAGGCACTTCACCAGCCGATCACTGTACAATAAAGGCATCCCACGCAGGGGACGCTGAGCTATAATCTAATTTATTGAACCCCCTTTTACAAAAATAGAATAGAATACAAACATCATTTTATTATATAGCAATAAAACACATACAAAATGCCTACATTTCTAAATAATAATTAATATCATAAGAAGCCCCAGTGACCATTTGGCAGAAAGCGTCCTCTATTCCCAAGCTGATACAACAGACCTCACACGCAAATGAGGAGTTTTGTCCCGGAAGAGTTTTCAAGAAAAAAGGTAGGTGACTGGGCTAGCGAAGAAGAAGATAGTATAGTAGATTGATAGAACAGAGTAGGAATGAGAAAGAACTCATGAAAAAGGTAGCGACAGTGGGAATTTAAAGCCCTAAATTTCGAGAAAGTGGGCATGGGGATACTATTTATACAGAAACTCCCGGCACCCCCACGAGACGTGGGGCCGGGTAGCTCAGTTGGTAAGAGCGTCTTGCTAGTAACCGAAAGGTCGCTGGTTCGAATCCCGGATTGGTCAACGTGTGATCATATTATTTTCCCCTTTACCAACAACTGGCCCGCTGGTGTCAGTATAAATCGGTCCAGTAGTCACCTATATGCGAAAGTGTCGTGTGACTATAATCTACAAACAACAACCCCCACGAGGGAGAGGGGGGGGGGGGGTTCAAGGAGGTTTGGTCTGCAAAGGCCTGCACATTTTTCAGTTTGTTTCTTTGTTAGTTACTTTAAGGAGAGGCGAAGTGTTAGGGATGGACGTAAACTAAAGTATAGTTGTTATGGTAAACGTGTTAAGGCGCTAATATCGTAAGTGAGAAGGTGTAACGGGATCAAAACTTTTTTTCAACTTTTTTATCGGGTCGCGATAACAATTCGAATTGCTTTTCCATAGTCTGTTAATCTAGAGATTATGATCCAGAGTCGTTTTTCTCATCCCACCTGGGGTTACCCTTCATCTTGGTTCGACTCATCAAAAGGGGGAGGTAACAAGGGTAATCGTTTTCCCACACTGCCGTTGTTGTCTAGGCGTGTTTTCTGTTGTACTGCTTTTTGAAGGGAACGAGAAGTGAAGCTCTCTGTCTGCCTTGGTGCCTGTTCCTCCGTCTGTCTGTCTGTCTGTCTACTTCTTCTTTGCTTTTTAGAACATGCACTGTCGTAACCAATCCTCTCTCTCTCACAAACACACACACACACACACACACACACACAAACAAACACAGACTTCCTTCCGTCCACATCAATATTGTCTTTCCTCTCGTCAACACAAAAATTAGGATGGCCGATCCTGTCGTGAAGTAGAAAAAAAATATCTTCGCATGTATTTCCCTAACACTCTCAAATAACCACGCCACCCCACTCCCCATCCAAGAAAACGCATTTTGTTTTCCTCCTTTCGTTAAAAAATAATGTACGGTCGGTGTTTCTTTTAAACACGCCTATAGAGAAAAATAACAGCTAGCTATCCGTGAGATGGCAGAGCCGTAGCATCTTTTACTTAACACACTATTATTGAAAGTGATGAAGGGGGACTACTGCTGATTTCAATCACCAACCTCAAAATTGAAGGGGAGGGAGGGAGATTGTGGAGAGAAGAGAGCAGCTGAGGAGGGAGAGGTAGAGGAATCGCTGTTTGGCAAAAGAGAGAGAGAGGGAGGGAGGGATGGAGGAAGGGAGTGCTTATTTCAATCATGAGCCTCGAACTTGCTGGAAGTTTGTTCCTCGATTGTTCACGTGAGGACGGGAAGGACGAGAAGGGGAAATAAGTGCCAGCTTCACGAAATCGGTGCCCAATCGTTCCCCTCTCACTGAGTGCTCCGCCTTGCAAGTATTTTATTTATTTATTTATTCATTTATTTAATTTTTTTTTAAATTAATAGAGCTGGCCAGAGACACCTCCACATGTAATAGCCAGCTTTATGAGGTCGGTCGGTGCTCATCTCTTCTCTCTCGCTTCATCACCAGCTTTATGAGGTCGGTCGGTGCTCATCTCTTCTCTCTCGCTTCATCACCTTTTTAAGCATAGCCAGGCACACATCAACAGTTGGGTTGACGGGGGTGTGTTGCGGTGCGCTGTTTTATTCGGGAAAATAAAACCGAACGAGCCGTAAAACAGTTCCACATTTTCGTCTGTATTAAAATAAAAAGTTTTTAAACGACGTTTCCGAACTTTACAGCTCGGGAATTAAACCGACGTCATGGTTAAACGTTACATCATTCAGGAGAAGTATTGCCTCTCTTTGACCTTGAGTAAAGAGTCAGCGTTTTGTATGTCTACCATCAGACCAGTTGTAGCCGAGGCCCATGCTGTGATATTTTTAACAGCCAATACTGTGCCGCTTTCCCCATTGCGTATTTACTGCGCTGCATCACGTTGGTTCCAAGTCATCAAAGATTGTATAATACCAGCAGCTGCAGACCTATCATCATTCATCATCGGTCTGCCTCTTTATAATCAGCAACAAGCTGCAGCGGGATCGTTATCTTGTTCTCGTTTTTGCTCGGGTCCTTCCTTCCTTCCTCCCTTCTTCTTCTTCTTCTTCTTCTTCTTCTTCTTCTTCTTCTTCTTCTTCTTTCATTCATTCTTCTTCTGCAGAGTTGTGGGATCATGACGTACAAATAAAAAGAATGACGATGTTAACATATAGATGAACTATAAGTAAAACTGAAGAGAACGAAACAAGCTAAAAACCCCCGCTTTCGCTGTTATTCTTAAAGAGCCCCAATTCGAAGGTTTTGTTTAGCGAAAGCGGGTTTACTCAAAAATTTGCATTGTTATCACATTAAACAATGATAAAGTGGGATTTGGTTGCTCAAAACAATCCCTAAAGTTTATGTTCTCACAGGGAGTGACTTCCCCTGGTTAACTGTACACCAGTACCATAGCCCTGTGACCTTTGACCCTATTTGTGAATTAACTACGCGGTTTCAAGAGAGCGTCTTTAATTCCGGAGAAGGGAAGGGTCTTTTGTATCAAACTAAACCGTAAAACGTTTTAAAACTTCAACGTTATTATGAGTTCTGCTTCTTAACGGAAATGCGAAATTTAGCATAAGAGGGATGGCTAGCGTTTACTATTGATAGGCACGAAAACTACGGAATTAACACAGGCGGCGGAAGCTACTCAGGATTGGGGTGGAGGGTGAGGGGGGGGGGGTACACACACATTATATTCACTGACATCAGGGTCAGACCTGGGTAAAGTCGAGGGTGGGGGTGGGGGTTACAGATTCAGCGAAGGCGCGAAGCGCCTAGCCTTCTAGGGGGGTCCGGGGGCATGCTCCCCCGGAAATTTTTTTTTTCAAGGATGCAAAATGGTGCAATCTGGTGCAATCTGAACCTTGAAAAAGCCATCAGTGATGGTCTGGGACTTTGAGCTTTTTGAACAATGGAACTGACAAACTCTGGGGTACAAAAATTATCCTCTGCCCCTCCCTTTAAAAAAAACAACACACACACACACACATTTATTTATTAGCAGAGTTTTGTATACTATTATTATTCACTACTTTTTGTTGATCGTTAACGGTATAAAGCTTTACCTTGTAGTTTATGAACATCACCGTCCTGCTTTCACTTAATTCAGTCTTGCTGCACTAGGTTCCTCGGCATTAGTACCATTTGTGAATTGTATCTTCTGGCAAAACAGTTCACTGCCTCTTTGAAGTCAATATCAACATCCCTGTGCACTTTCAGTAAAGCAAGTCCATTTAGCCTCTGTTGCCCCATTGTAGAGCTAAGGTAGTTTTTTAGGTTGCGCAACTGACTGTTTGAACGCTCACACTCGGCAGTAGTGACAGGTAGGGTGCAAAGGTTCTAAAGCATGATGAACAGGTTGGGATAAAAAAATCCCTGTCACCATGTTTCAGTGCTTCTGATGCTGTGAATGGGATGATAGCTGTCGCATTCTCAGCAGCACTTCGTCATTTGCAAACCCACCGTTGGTATTCTGCATCAAGGGTAGCGTTGTCTGGTAGGTCAGACTCCCTCAACATTGCCAGCATCACCCCTTCTGGAACCTGCATGAAACCATCCTGGTTGTCTATTAAAGTGCTTGGCACCAGACATAGACCATCAACTGCTAGACCAGCATTTTTGAACCTCGAGTCCAATTCGGTTGACAGGTGTTCCAAGAAAGGAATGGCAATGCTAATCTTGAAATATTCTTCTGGAGTGGCCGCAGGTTGGTTGTCACGGAGAGTCTGTCGGGATGCTTGACGAGGAACAATAACACCAGTTGTCAAAGCATTTGCCATTTTGCTGACTTCTTCACTTGTAGTCGAGAAAATTGCTGATATTGAAAACGGTTGACTGTAAAAACTGACAGCAAATTAAAGTTTTCAAAACGCGACTGTGACGTGCACGATGTCCAAAACTGTCGGTCACTTTGATCTACGATAAGGCTAACGATTATGACGCGTCGACAGGAAATGATGACGAAGGGACGAACTTCTCTCACTGATCAGAGGGTGATGATGATGATTATGATGATAAACACTTGTATTGATTGATTCCATTTGAAGAAAAAAAATCCTTTAATGCCCTGGCAAAAAAAACAACAAAAAAACACTACTCATTATTGGAGGGGGCAATATATAAGGCTGCCCCTCCAACATTTTTCTAAGGGGGGGGGGGGGCATGGCCCCCCCTGCCCCCCCCCCTCCCCCCTGATTCCGCCGCCTGTGATTAACTGATGTAAAAAGTAACTTTATATACTTTCGAAAGTTATTGTTTGTTGTTAGCTTATTCATTCAGTAGGGCAACACTCACTGTGAATATTAAAAGGATCTATCGAGGGGGCATGTTCAAAGTGGGTCCATTTAAGGACGCATCTCCTCTCATCCCATTCCTAAAGCAAGCAATGCACAATCGTTCCAAAGTTTGGGACAAACGAGTAGTTTTAAACACCTTTGCAGACGATGTCTTAAGCGCCTTTTCTCGCCGTTAAACCCGTAAATGCCAGGCGCGGATGGCGACTTAATGTGCAAAAATACCTGTGGCTTGAATAGCGTGAAGAGTGGGTTAAGAAACCCCGGATGAGTCATGAGTGCACTGTCAGTTTCATTGTTGTTTTGGAACTGGTTTCACGTTGACTGAAAAGGAATACAATCTCTGCCATTTCTTTATCAAAACAGGGAAATGATGACATGCTTTGCTGACAGTGTCCTGTGCAATATATGTATACGAATATGTATACGAAAAGCCAGTTACAAGTATTAACTCTTTAAAAAAAAAGTTTAAATATGAACAGACTGTAGTGAAGCCACACAGACAACACGGAAATACAATAAAATACTCCCAGAAAGTGTTGGGTCCTATTCCTCCTTGGTGGCAGTCTGTTCTGCAGCCTCAGTTCTTTTGCTGAGAAGACAACACGAATTTCGCCCGCTTTGGTGCCGAAAATTATATCCTTTAATCCAAATTCCACATCTTATATTTGTGCAAAAGTAGTCTCTCGTCTCAGTTGTTTTGGCTATACTAGACTGGATGCTGTGGAATTCACATCGTCCCGTACAGTAAAGCACGGGGTTCTATCCCATCCTATCCTATCCTATCCCGTAACTCGAGAGTCTTTGGGGCAGCACAGATGATCGTTTAACCAGCGTACTCCATCTTTCTCTGTCCTCGGCATCCCTCAAGGCTTCGCTCAGTGTCAAGCCAGTCCATTCTCGAATGTTGTTCTCCCACCTCTTTTTCTGTTTCTCTCTTCTTCTGCCTCCTTGCACTGTATGTTGCAGGATGGTCTTTGAAAGGCCTGATGCTCTGATGACGTGGCAATACCATCGGAGTTTCCGTTTCTTCACCACTGTGAGCAGGTCATCGTGTTGTCCAATGGCTTGTGTGGTGGTCTGTCGAACATTGTCGTTGGTGATGTGCTGGGTATTGAGAATGCCCAGAAGTGTTCTCACAACTCATCTCCATGGTTTATATTCTTCGTTGTAGGTCTGCTGTGAGAGTCCATGTTTCACAAGCGTAAAGATAGATGGAGATGGCAAGGGAGCGCAGCAGTCTTACCTTGGAACGTAGACTAATGGTTCAGTCTTTTCTTTGTCAGGGCAGCAGTTGTTTGTGCGATCCTGTAGAAGACTTTCTGTCGAAACCCATTGTCTGATACAATGGTTCTTAAATATTTGAAGTTATGCACCGTGTTGAGGGATTGACCTTGGACTTTGATGTCCGTGTTGATGCCATTGCTGTCGTTGGTCATCATTTTGGTCTTCTCTGCGCATATTTCCTGTACCAGCTGTTCAAGTTCTTGTTTCTCTCCAGCCAATCCATTAATGTCATCCGCAAAATGGAGGTTGGAGGTTACTTTACCCCTTATACTGACTGTGCCTTCGTGAAGGGCATATGACACGGGTTTGTAATACTTGCATGCAAAAACCCAAGCAAATCGTGTTGTACGCTGCTTCGACGAATCTTTTTCGTATACGCCATCCAAAAACACTGTAGTAGTGGGGGGGGGGGGGGGGGGTGAGCGGTGCTTATGAATGTGGACTGGCAGATACGAAACTACCGTGACGCTTCCCAGACGCCTAGGAGACACGTGACACGCCTAATCCAATCACTACTTGCCGCTCATTTGATTGTGGCCAATCAGCGCCACAGGTTGAGCGGAAACAGGACCGCCGCATAGCATGTCGGGACTCTGGGGAGAGAGGAGTGATGGGTGGAAGAGGGGGGGGGGGAGGAGGTAAATTGCTTCCACAGGACGATATTGTTTTCTTTTATGAAGCAGACATGATAGCACGGATTTTTAGTGTTTTTTTGGAGCGTCAGGTAATGCAGATTTATTTGTAAACACACACTCTCTCCCTCTTTCTCACACACACAAGCACGCATACCACACACACGCATACACACACGCACTCACACACACAAACACGCACACACACACACACCCACACACACACACTTGAACCATATAGTTTACCTCGCTGAAGTCACCCTGGCCAACTTGAACCCTATAGTTTACGTTGCTGAAATCCGCCTTACTAACTTCAGTAATAAAGTTTACATTGCTGATGTCAACTGGACCAACTTGAACAGTATAGTTTAAGTTACTAACGTTATTTTGCCCAACTTGAACAATATAGTTTGCGTTGCTGATGTCCACTTGACCAATTTGAACAATATAGTCTACGTTGTTGAAGCCAGCCAGATCCACTTGAACAATATAGTTTGCTGAAGTCAGATTCGAACCCACATCGCCCATTGGATCGCTGAATCTTTTTGCCTTTTAGGAAGCTATTGATCTGCAATCAGTTTCAGCACGCTTCCTTTTGCCCTCCAGCCAGCAATTTCAGAAACTGTCATTTCACGTCGGCTGAACCTGAGCTCGTCAGCCATTAATGTGTCCCTTGCATTGAGCGTGTTTTAACAACGTTTGTGAGATATGTGAGTGGGTTGGGTTGGAGAGTGGAAATGGGTTTGTGGGTACGGGTGAGAGAGAGAGAGACAGACAGAGACAAAGAGACAGAGAAAAAGAGAGACATAGAAATGGGGCAGAGAGAGTTCTTTTGAGGTTCATGCTGTACTTTTATTTCCAACAAGGATGAAGATAAGATTATAAGCTTAGTTTACAAAAGAGCGACAGAGACAGCCAGAGATTTTAGGTATGTGATGTGTGTGTGTTTGTGTGTATGTATGTGTTTTGTTTGTGTAAACTATGGAAACGGTCTCCCCGTAGTCTGCCCCTGTTTGTCTGTATGTCTCTCATTCACACGCACTAACTAATGCACACAAACTGACTTTCTCTCACGCACCTACATACCTGAAGACTGGCTACAAACGCACGTAGTTGCACAAACATTATGAGCTTCTCAGCTAAATATACACGCGAGAAGGAAGACAACCATCGATAAAGACAGGCAGACAGACGGACAGTCGGACAGACAGACAGACAGACAGAAGACAGGCTAGAAAAGTAAAAAAAAATACATTTCCCTCATAACAAACAAAAATCGAAATAATCAGAATCCAGAAGGGGAAAGGCGTTGGCTTTGTCAAGACTTCAAAGAGATCCTCTTATTTTCTGTGATGCTTATCTGAATGCTGACGTGAAATTACAAGGCGAGTGTGTTTGAAGATGAGCCCCAAAGAAAAGAGAAATAACTCTTGATAAAACTGATGATGGAGTAAACTGCGAAAGACGTGCTAGAATATAGCCTGAAAATAATTATATCCTTCATCTAGACTCGGTCAAATGCCTTCTTGTTCATAGACTTCAAGAAGGCATTTGACCGAGTCTGGCATGCAGCTCTATGGGCAACCATGAAAGTGTACAACATCAGCCCTAAAATTATTGAAGTCATCAAAAGCCTGTATGACAAGGCTACCAGTGCAGTCCTCCATAACAGCGTCATCGGGAACTGGTTCAGAACAACAATCGGTGTGCGTCAAGGATGCCTACTCTCTCCAACACTCTTCAACATCTTCCTAGAGCGCATCATGTCAAATGCTCTTGCAGATCACGAAGGCACAGTCAGCATAGGGGGCAGAGCAATCTCCAATCTTCGTTTTGCGGATGATATTGATGGATTGGCTGGAGAGGAACAAGAACTTGAACAGCTTGTACAGAGGCTTGACACCACCTCCAGAGCTTATGGAATGGAAATAAGTGCAGAGAAGACCAAAATGATGACCAACAACACCAATGGCATCAACACGGACATCAAAGTACAAGGCCAATCCCTCAACACAGTGCACAGCTTCAAATATTTAGGAGCCATTGTGTCAGACAATGGGTCTCGACAGGAAGTCCTCTCCAGGATCGCACAAACAACTGCTGCCCTGACAAGGTTGAAGCCCATTTGGAAAGACAGAACCATCAGTCTACATTCCAAAGTAAGACTGCTGCGCTCTCTGGTCATCTCCATCTTCCTATATGCTTGCGAAGCGTGGACCCTCACAGCAGATCTCCAACGAAGAATGCAAAGCATGGAGATGAGGTGCTACAGAAGACTTCTGTGCATTTCCTATACCCAACACATCACCAATGACGAAGTCCGACAGACCATCACACAAGCCATTGGACAACACGATGACCTGCTCACAGTGGTGAAGAAACGGAAACTCCGATGGTATGGCCACGTACAGATCATCAGGCCTTGCAAAGACCATTCTGCAAGGCACAGTGCAAGGAGGTAGAAGAAGGGGGAGACAGAAAAAGAGGTGGGAGGACAACATTCGAGAATGGACTGGTTTGACACTGAGCGAAGCCATGAGGGCTGCTGAGGACAGAGAAAGATGGAGTATGCTGGTTAAACGATCATCTGTGGTGCCTCTACGACCTTCGGGTTATGGGACAGGATAGGATAGGATAGACTGAAATACAGGTTTACTATATTAGAGGCACAAAACCACGAAGAACTTGACCCTCTAGGTTGGCGTCGTGCTAGGTCATCGGTTCGCAAACCCCCTACAATAATTAAAATCCATTCTGAGCTCACGAGTGCTTCACGGTGCTGAATTTATTATGTCTTTTAGATGGCATAAGGAATCGCGTCCTTTCTGCAGTTCATGAAGCTGCTAGTCAAGCCGCAGAGTGTGCCGGCCAATACAGGGATTTCTTGTAAAAGATTATAAAATTGTCTTCCTGAACGGAGATTTCTTTGTTTTTTCGCCATTGATGTCTCCACGAGGACCCTGTATATTCTTGTATAATTAGTTTATTGTGATAAATCGCTGCAACGTTTGAACCATCGAGAAGCACGCGCAGAGAGTTACTGCAACAAAAATAAGTAGATTTATAAACTTATTGTGGTCCGCAAATTACGTAAGTAAACTATAATCTAAGTTTCGATGTTTGCGGGAAGGATTCAACAAAATATATAGAAACATTTCAACCTGGTTCCACGTATCCTAGAAAGCTGAATTCTTAGGATTGTCAAACCATGGGCACAGTGAGGACATATATTTGATCTACCTGTGTAGCAGGATGAGTCAGATCGGTAACATTAACGTTGGTGTAGATCATAGGCGTTCTTTATCTAATTTCATTACTATCATATCGAGAAATTAAAGAACTTGTGGAACTTTGATTTAGAATCGCACACAATCACTCACGCACGCACACACACACGCACACACCCACACACACACACGCACACACGTGCGCACGAGAGCGCGCACTCAGAATTCATCTTTATCTATAATAATTAAACATGAAGCGCCGAAAAGATAAAAGCCCAAATAATCTTTTCTTTGATACTCTTTGGTTGCTGTTTAGGTGATTGATAAATGCTTCGACAGTGTATAGATGATGATGATGATGATGATGATGATGATGATGATGATGATGATGATGATGATGATGGCAGATGATGATGATGATGATGATGATGATGATGATGATGATGATGATGATGATGATGATGATGATGATGATGATGAATAGAAAATGCCCAGAAGTCTTCTGTAGCACCTAATCGCCACGCTTTGTATTCTTCGTTGTAGATCTGCTGTGAAGGTTCATGTATGGCAAGAGTATAGGAAGATGGAGATGACTAGGGAGCGCAGCAACCTTACCTTGGAGTGTAGACTGACGGTCCTGTCTTTGTAAATAAGCTTAAATACTGTCTGGGCAGCATTTGTTTGTTCAATATTGGAGAAGACTTCGTGTCGGGAAACATTATCTGATACAATGGCTCCTAAATATTTGAAGCTGTGCACCGTGTTGATGGATTGGTCTTGGACTTTGATCTCCGTGTTGATGCCATTGGTGTTGTGGGTCGCCATTTTGGTCTTCTCTGCACTTATTTCCATTCCAAAAGCTCTGGAGGTGATGTCAAGCCTCTGTTCCAGCTATTCAAGTTCTTGTTCCTCTCCAGCCAATCCATCAATGCCATCCGCTAAACGTAGTTTAGAGATTTCTCTACCTTAGAGATTACTCTAGGTGTCGACAAACTCTTGGCAAATTTTATGAGTACGATTTAAGCGTTCTAGAGGGTGGCTGAAGGGATCGGTGTAACAAGAGGCCAGATTTACACAGCACATTTTAGGCTTTTGCCTTGTTTAGTCAGCTGTAACACTAAGGTTAATGTTACGCTGAAGCAGACGACAGAAGGTACTGATGTGTGCTACACTCTGCTAGATTGACGCGAGCACAATGTAGTGACATCATCGCAGCTTACGGATAGAGCAGAGTTACAGCCAATCGGGATAGAGAGAGATTAGGAATCAGAATCAGAATCAGAATCAGAATCTTTATTGGCCCCATGAAAACACAAGGAAATGTGTATACCGGTTCTACCTGGTTAGGCAGAGGCTAGGTAGAAAGCTTTTCTGCGTTCAAACTGCCTAGAGTACGGAGCTCAGCTCTAACAGAAATCTCTCCATTGAAAGACTAGGGAAGCAGGACTTGTTGAAAACTCTATTCAATCAAGTTAGCCACGGCCTGACATTGTCAAAAAGGTAAATGAACATACTTTTGTTTCATCGTGATGTATTGATATTATTGTTGAATTATGTTTGTGAAATCTGCTATGCTTAGAATTGAATTGTTAGTCCAACGTTGCGTGACCACGTGGCGAACACGAACGGTTTTGACGCCATGTTGTATACCTTACGGACCCACTGTTGTTTACCCTATATGTATTCTTGCAGACCAGTGGCTGTACCAGAGAATGTGTATAATATTAATTATTTCTCTATGTGTATAGTTAGCCATGATTTATATTTATATATGTATAGGAAATTAGAGTGGAGATTCCAATGGACCACGGACTTAGCAGAATGTTCGTCGCCTATATATAGAGATGTGGAGCTAATCACTGAGGGCTACTTCGGCCTTCAGTGAGACGCTCTGCACACACCTAGTATACAGGGTTGTGCAGAATTTCGTCTCATATGTTACAGACGAGCAGCCATCGTATCGTGAGCCCAACCAGGCGAAAGACAAGAACAAGTCGTTGCTGAACGTTGGCCTGCCGAGGCATCTCAAGCAATGCGCAACGAGAGCCCACCAGTCTAGCAACAAGGAGAAGAATCCACTCAACACAGCTCATCAAGGAAGCAACCACAACCCAGTTCTTCAAACACTCAGTTAAGTGCATATCGACGCAGTGCACCAAACCTGTATCAAAGGACCACAGTAGTCCACTCTTTCAGAACTCTGACCCTTAGGGCAGAAAGCATCCAGTGCCCGATGAAGATACAGTAGCTGCATAGAACTATCAAGAAGCGAACCATTCGAATTGACATTTGAACTTTTAAGTTAGTATCGTACTTAGCAGATCGTGTATAGAGTAGAGGAAATAAATGTGTGATATTTACTGTTATCAAGTGGCTGGACTACCTATGTTTCATAACCGTGAGAGAGCTAGTGTGACAGTGATCTTTTATCATTTTTCTTTCTATCTCTGTACCCTAGCCTAAACACAGACCGAGCTAAACATATAAATATATTAAGTTAAGTCGCAGGGAGATTCACTAGCGATCCCCATCGACAATAGACGAGTGGGTAATAGCATTCCATTGTGCAGAGCCCAGCAACAATAGACCCACCGTCACAATCGACTGGCGATCGCTTCACCTGTAGATTGAGGTGTGTTTAATCGGAGCGTGCAATCACAGCGTCTGTCAACGGTTCATTGACAAATTACCGTGCCTGCAGATAGTTTCAAGTTTTGGGGGATTCGTTGGCTGCGAAGAGCGCACAGACTTTGAACCAAGAATTCATGATGCAGCCATTTCGATTCTTCCCTTCATTACTCCCCTCTCACTACTTCCCCTGTGTCCCCCCCCCGCCCCTTCCTCCAAGCCGTTGTTCTTAGTATTAGTATTGTTCCCAAACTCTATTGCCAGCACCCCCTCTTGAAAACTAGTTAGGCTTAATTTGAAAGGATTTCTTTTTAACGTGAAGGGTTGCGAAGTAAATATTGCGGATCTAGCATTTTTATTAACTGAATATCTCTCTCGCCCACTACACAGAACATTCGCATGCGCGCGCCAACGTACATGCTTCCGCACCCACACGCGAGTGCGGACACACAAACACACATGAGTGTAAGACAAATACAACCACGTCCCCCTTTCCTCCCTCCCAACATATGTTTATTCACACAAACCAGCGCACACGCACGCAACGCACAGAGGAAAATAGACACACAAAAAACACACACACACACAAACACACACACACCCACACACCTCTTTCACACACATCTAAACACGCACTCACCTACTTAAACCCTCCTACCTCCTACCCACTTACCAGCCACTCTCCCTTCGCCATCAGCCTCTTCGGCGGATTCTTCCACTTCCAGAGAACTGTTGCTATTTTGGGCAGCAGGTGATTTGCCTTTGCTTTGACCTCATATATTCATTCATATGCATAGTATTAATGCCACTTTGTCAAAATTCGAGTTCGGCACTTCGTGGGTTTGGCAGAGGGGAGCCATAATTCTGGACACATGCAATGGAAAAATAATAAAGCTTGTGTTTTGGAGTGCTTCCCTGATTGACATTGAGATGTTAAAAAAATAAATTGTAAAACCACATTTGTGATTTATTTTGAGCTTTTGACATACATAAAGAGGATACATTTGATTGGAGAAGAAGAGAGAGAGAGAGAGAGAGAGAGAGAGAGAGAGAGAGAGAGAGAGAGAGAGAGAGAGAGAGAGAGAGAGAGAGAGAGAGAAAGAAAAGAGGGGGGAAAGGAGAAGATGAGGGCGGAGGAAGAGAAAGAGTTGAGATAAAACTGGGTCGGAATGGATAAATATAATAATAAGAGAGAGTGAGTGAGTGAAAGAGAGAGAGAGAGAGAGGGGGGGGGGAGGATACGGAAGGTGAAAGATGTCGAGAAAGAGAGAGAAATGGTATGAAAGGTGACAGATGACGAGAGAGGGAGAGAGACAGACAGAGGGGGAGAGAAAGAGAGAGGGCGGGGGCTTGTGGAAGGGGAGAAGAAATGAAATAAAGCGGAGCGCAGTGGGGGAGGGGGGTAGGAAGATTGGTAGAGGAGCTGGGGAAGCTAAGCCATAAATAATCCCGGAAACGTGAATTGTAAAATAATAATGTTTGTTTGGCTGCGCTTCGTGATTGGTCTGTGTGATGCGACCTAAAAAGAAAGATACAAACTTCTTGTTTAGAATTTTATTTTCCTTTTTTGTTCTCTTTCTTTTGAGAGAAGAGCTAGAAAAAGGCGGAAAATTAGAGAGTGGGAATGGGAGAGACAGACAGACAGAAACACACACACACACACAAACAGAGAAAGAGAGGGTGAGAGAAAGGGGAAATAGTCATGTGGGGAATGATCAGGGGAGGAACATAATGAATGAAGGTGTTACGTTGAAACGCGCACGATTGTTCGTGTGTGACGGGGGCGATAGATCAGATTGTTTTGTTTTGCTAAGCATGCAATAACAGTGTGTATTTATCTTTGATTTGATTTTGTGTTGTTAGAAGAAGCTTTGTATAACGTTGATAATTTTAGTTGGTCGATATTATTTGAGAATTTTCTAGAGTTCGTTGTTTACTATCGATCGAAGCGTATGGATAATTCTAGTGGTAACTAAAGACGCTTCCATCCTAAATATGGTTGTATGACGTGAGACAGTGATGACGAAATGTGTTTTGATTGGTTATAATTATGTCTTGCCCGAACGTTCTTTATTTCTCTGGAGTAGAGAGAGACTATATAAGTGCCGCACTGTTTCAAAATAAGAGAGAGGGGCCGGGTAGATCAGTTGGTAAGAGCGTCTTGCTAGTAACCGAAAGGTCGCTGGTTCGAATCCCGGATTGGTCAACGTGTGATCATATTATTTTCCCCTTTACCAACAACTGGCCCGCTGGTGTCAGTATAAATCGGTCCAGTAGTCACCTATATGCGAAAGTGTCGTGTGACTATAATCTACATACAAACAAACAAACAAAAATAAGAGAGGGTTGATAGTAGAGAGAATTGTAAAGTGGAAAGTTGTGTTGAAAGTGAAAAGTTGAAAGTGGAAAAAGCGATGGTATTCAATTGTTGATGTTCGCTGAATAATGTTGGAAAATTACATACGACGACTTTGCCTTGTTGCTGAGTGAGCAGGCTGCGTGGATAAACGAATCTGAGTTACACATTATCAGGTTTCAAGCATCGGGGCTGAATCAACTGATAAAAAAACAACATCGAGTGTAACAGAGGGGAATCGAGAGAAAGGGAGAGAAGGGTGGGAGTGAAGAGAGACAGACAAATAAAGACGTAGACAGAGAGACAGAGTTAAAGAGAGACAGACAGAGAGTGAGCCGAAAGTGGATAGACATAATTATATAAGCGACGAATGGAGGTTTATGGGAAAATGGAGAAAAATGAAGGGAGAGATAGGGGTGGCGGGATCAGGGTTAGGGATCAAGGTTAGGGATCAGGGGGATCAAAGATCTCCAGCCAGTCGTGTTCTGCAATAAAACTTGCTTTATATGCTGCCAGACAAGTGGCTTCAACGCATAATCAAAGGGAAGTGCTCCACGAATTGCCTCTCTTACAGAACCGAGGAACCGAAACTGGGTTAGACAAGTCCTTTTAGTGCCAGTTTATTGCAACACGTTTCGGAAGTCCAGTCTCGCTCATTCACTCAGAGATTCTTGGTGCTTTTGCCGCAATGTGTGTGTATCTGTGGGTAGGTAGAAACGACGTTACTCTGACATACACTTGAAACTCTACGTACTTTCTTTTGACGGCCCCGTTATTTTGACGTCAAAATAGTGTTCCGATAGGGTTAGGGCTGTGTTAGGCTTAGGGCTACGTTAAGGATTAGGGTTTGGGTTAGGGTTAGGGTTAAGGATAGCTTAAAAAAATGTCAAAATGTCAAAATAATGTCAAAAGGATGGTATTTGTGTCAAAATAATGTATGTAGAGTTTCACGACAGTCATCACAACGTCATTTCTACAAAAATGTGTGTGTGTGTGTGTGGGTGGGTGTGTGTCTGTGTGTGTAAAAAGATTAGAAGGCCCCAATTTGAAGGTTTTTATTTACTTTTGGCGAAAACGGGTCCAACCTAAAACTCGCTTTGTTATCAGCTCAGTCGTCAAAGCGCACGACTTGTGTACGTGCGTCTCGGGCCACGTGGGTTCGAATCCTGACTTCAGCAAACTATTTTGTGATTGCTGGATAGTAGTGGCCAGCGCTTTGAGAAGCTCTCTGAGCTTGTAAGTGCGCTATATAAGAGTAATATAAGAGTACATTAAACAATGATAAAGAGGGGTTTTCTTGCTCAAACCAACCGCTGTAGTTTTGAGTTTTCCATTTCGATTGTGACAGTGAATTATTTCCCTTGTTTTAACGGGACAGCCGTGTGACTTTTGCCCCTTTTTGTGAGTGCACCACCGGCTTCAAGTGTGAGGTTTTGGTGTCAGGGATAGAGTAAGGTCTATTTTATCAACCTAATACTTAAATCCTTACGGGCAATTGTTTTTTACGGGTCCTGTATGTTACCGGCTTTGGTACATGGTGGATGCTATTTTTAGCTCCAGAATATCGGCTAGCTCTTGCTTTGAATAGCCACAAAAACGACGAAATTTATTCTTTTTTTCTTTTTTTTTTTAGGTAGTAAGCTTCTTTTTTTTCTTCAGTAGGGTAATACTCACTGTGATTGTTAAAATGATCTGTTCCGGGGTAATGGTCAAAGTGGGACCATGTAAATAATGCTGCTGCTGCTGTTTCTGCTGATGATGATGACGATGACGATGATGAAGATGATGATGATGATGATGATGATGATGATGATGATGATGATGATGATGATGATGATGATGATGATGATGATGATGATTGTTGATGATGATAATGATGATGAGGCATCAAGATGAAGTCTCCTACCCCTTATTCTCCATATTCTCCTCCTACTCTCCCTCCTCCAGACTTTCCATATCATTGCACTTTAACTGTTCAAAGTTTGGTGAGGTACATAATTACTGCAAAGTATATAACGGATGCGGTTTTGGATTTTACACCCTCATCATTTCTAAAAGTACCATTTTACTTCATTGTTATTTGTTGAAAGAGTTTCTCTCCCTTAAACGTTAATTGCAGATTATAGTCACACGACACCGGAGCGTTTAGGCGTCTACTGGTCACATTATTCTAACACCAGCGAAGCAGTTCATGATGGTAAGGGAAAAAATAATATGGCCACGCGTTGGGCAATCCGGGATTTGAACCAGGGACCTTTCGGTTACTAGTAAGATCCTGTTTCGGCCAGCGCCTTGAGCAACAAAAAGCGCTATATGAAAACGAGTAAATGCAATAAAGAAGTTAGTGTTGGTGTTGATCATAGTGATGATGTAGCTGGGTGCTGATTAAGCAGAGTGATGATGTAGGTGATTTTAATTTTGTTATTGATGTTGGTGGTTATGAATGATAGATGGTAGAAAGAAATCGATAAGGAGTAGCTTGGAAAGAATGTTACTGTGTCCACTTGTCTTCCAGTGTTGCAGCGTTGTGATTTATGGCTCGGGTTTAGCCGTACGACCCCTTCTGTGTACACGGGCAATGGCCGAATGCATGTTTGCAGGTTTTGAATACAGACAGCTTGGTAAACACTAGTGGCTGTGGGGCGGCAGAATCTTCAAGATTAGCGCAGCTGACAGTGGAAGGAAGAAGAATAAGGAGGAGGAGAAGGAGAAGGAGGTTTAGGAAGAGGAGGATGCGTTGCATCTCAGATTTTATCAATTTGTAACATGTTGTGTTGCTCATCCCCAGGGATGGATGGGTCCTCATTGATCGCGATCTCAACTACCGGCAGATTCATATGCTGTAATGGCTAATTTCTATAGGCACATGAATGAAAGAATTAATTAATCAGCAGAGGCGCGAGATTACTATACAATCAGGAGATAAAAGGTAGCAGACTACACACGTTCTCAATAGGTCCGGGTAGCTCAGTTGGAAGATCGCCTTTGCTAGTAACCGAAAGATACGTGGTTCCAATCCCGGAGTGGTCAATGTGTGACCATATTATTTTCCCCTTACCATCAACTGGTTCGCTGGTGTCAGAATAATGTGACCAGTAGTCGACTATACGCTCTGGTGTCGTGTGACTATAACCTACAAATAACCCTTAACGTTCTCAATACATACATTTTGTTTCAGCAGAAGGATTTTTAAGTTCTTTTTTTTTTTTGTTATAAGCGCTTTTTTCTTTGGAGGGAGGGGGGAGGAGGAAAGATGGGGTGGGTGTAGTGGTTTTGAATCTTATTTTTTCCCCAGTGCGACAACACTTACTGTGACGCTGAAATGTGTAATGCTTCCGTCTCCAAAGGTAGAAAATGTTTCTTTTTCCGATTTCAATGTTCCAAAGATTCCCACTGCATCACTAATGCAAGCGCCTGTGATAGATAGGCTTCACACATGTCATGTAAAGTAAGCCGCTAAGCGTGGATCGAACAGCTATTTCAGGGGCTATTGTTCCCGATTTGGCCACATCTCCTACCAGATGCAGACGGAGGTCAGCCCGCTGTTCCATCAGGCCTATGTTCCACAAGATTTATCAGGTCTGTCTGTATCCCAATTGTCATGAACTGGCTAGTTTTAACTCTGCTCATTGACTATTCAGCCTTGTGTAGTAATTGTAACAGTAGAGAGTCAGTATATAACACAGCAGCAATAAAAGTACACACCGCGAGCCCGACCCACGCTGCGTAGTTAATCAGCACTGTGTGCGAGAGTCGTAAATATTTTACCCACTGAGAGCTTAGGCAAAGCGGTTCGAGCCAGTTTGACTGGGTCCGAGCCTAACACAGCTTTGGTCAGTTGGGAGGAATACACCGAAGTATTAACAGCTAGAAAGCTGGCAGAGAAATCTCTCCACACTTAGACCAGGAAGCAGGACTTAGAATCTTAGAATTCTCTCAAGTCATCACGGGCCTGAACTTGTCAGACAGGTAAATGAACACCCTTCTGTTTCATCGTGATATATTTATATTATTGTGGAAATTATGTTTGTGGAATTTGCTATGCATAAATGTGAATTATTAATCCGAATTTGCGTGACCATGTGGGAAGAGCCTACCACGAGGCGAAACACGACCGGTTGCGCCGCCATGTTGTATACCTGACGGAACCACTGTTGTACAACTTATATGTATGTTTGCAGACCAGTGGCTGTACCACTGAATGTTTATATTATTATTAATTCTGTATGTGTATAGTTAGACACAATTGATATTTATGTATGTATAGGAATTTAGAGTTGAGATTCCAGTGGAACCCGGAAGTAGCAGAATGTTCGTCGCTTATGTATAGAGATGTGGAGCTATCACTGAGGGCTACTTGGCTTTCAGTGAGACGCTCTGCACAAACCGATTATTCAGGGTTGTGCAGAATTTCGTCTCTTATATTACAGACGAGCAGGCGAGCTATCCCGAGCTATCCCGAGCTATCCTGTGAACCCCACTCCACAGAAACAAGTTGGCGGAGTATCCTCTACCGCACAAGACGGAAAGAGCTACCCGAAAAAACACCCTGTCAGACCCCACAGCGTGGCAAGGGAACCCAACTACACAACGACAAAGGTGTACCAGAAGCTACCTCACAGAAGGACTTCGACCGCACCATCAGAAAGTTAAGTGTATTCTCCGAAAGTGCACTTAACCTGATCAAAACAGGACCACAGTAGTCCAACTCTTCAGAAACTGTAAAACGGACCACAGTAGTCCAAATCTACATGAGATATAATAGCAAGTGCCCTAGGAAGAAAAAAAACAGCTGCCTAGACTATCAGCGTTCGAACTCTTAGCATTGAAAGAGACTTTTTAAGTTAGATTAGTACTTAGAGAATCTTGTATAGGGTAGAAGAAATAAATGTGTGATTTTAACTGTTATCAAGTGGCTGGACTACATATGATTCATAGCCGTGTGAAAGCTATTGTGACAGTATTCTTTTACCATTTTTCTATCTATTTCTGTACCCCAACCTTAACACAGAACGAGCTAAACAAATAAATTTATTAAAGTAATTCATAGGGTGACTTACTAGCAGTTCCCACCGAATAAACGTGAGGGTCCATAATTCCATTGTGCAGAGCCCATAAACCCCACGTGACACTTTAATTGGCGAGCCTAGCTAGGATCTGTGTATAATAGGAATTGGGTATAACCGGACCTAAGTACAATAACATTAGATAACAGTAGGAGTAGTAGAATAACTTAGAATAGTGGTAACAAGGACTGATCAGTTTGGTGCACTATTCTTTAGGTAAAAACTTTTTTGCTTCAAATATTTTTGTGCCTGTATGTTGCATTGTTCTTTTGCAGGTTTTGCTTAAATAACTGTTGTATGCCATGTGACTCTTGTTTTATTCTATTATTGATTACGAATTGTATGGTCTTTGCATTGTTTTTATTGAATTGCAATATTGCTAGTGTTTTGGTATTCCACGTGATTCAGAGGTTGTTCATAGACACGTTTGGCAATGTCGGACCCAGTGGCCTTGAGATTGCGCTTCAAGGAATTGGGAGAAGCTTTACACTTAGCGGGGGGAGACCTAATTGCGTATATAAATGCAGAGGTAGAGAAACAGGAGGCTAAGGCAGAGAGAGCAGCAGAGAGAGAGGCGAAGAAACTCGAAGCGGCAGAGAGAGCTGCAGAGAGAGAACAGAAAAAAGCAGAACTAGAAGCAGAGCAGAAGAAGCTAGCATTAGAAGCAGAGCAGAAGAAGCTAGCATTAGAAGCAGAGCAAAAGAAAGCAGAGTTAGAAGCAGCAAGAGAGCAGAGGAAATTAGAGCTAGAGGCAGAAAGAGAACAGAAGAAGGCAGCGTTAGCAGCAGAGAGAGATGCAGAAAGTAGGAGATGGGAGTATGAGAGGGCAGAAAAGGAAAAAGACAGACAGCATGAGTTAGAGCTAAGAAGATTGGGATCAGGAGCTTCAAGTTCTTCCTCAACCCCTCCCCACTCAGATCAGCTAGAGGTAGCATCCAACCCTGTACAAGGTATGTCATTTCCACTGGGAACATTCAATGAGAGAGAAGAAGGTCTAGATCTCTATCTGACTAGGTTTGAGCGTCTAGCAACAGAGTACAAACTAGATCCCACTCATTGGTCTTTTAAGCTTAGTCAAGGGCTTAGAGGAAAGGCTTATGACATCTACAGTAAGCTACCGACTGACCGAGTGACGGACTATCACAAAGTAAAAGAGGCACTCCTAGCGGGATTCGAACTGACAGGAGAATGCTACCGGCAAAAGTTCCGCACCAACCGGAGAGTGAAAGGAGAGAGCTATGCACAGTTCGCGGATCGGTTGTCCACAACGCTGGATAAGTGGATTAGCCAGTCAGCCACGGCTAAGACGTATGATGGACTGACAGAACTGTTAGTATGGGAACAGCTACGGGAAACCATGACCCCCGAGCTGAGGACATTCTCAGTAGAACAGGGCGCGGAAAGACTGGAAGATTGGTCAAGGTCGCAGATAGGTACGTGGCCGCCCACGGAGAAGCCAAGAGCTTCAGGCGAGACCTAAAGCCTAACGGGAAAGAGGCACAGAAACGAAGCCCTAACCGGGAAGAGCGCACCGCGAATAAGCCGAATAATCCCAGACCTGGGCAAAATAAAGGACCCAACACGGAATTCGGGAAAAGAGGTCCCGCAGAACAGAGACGGTATTGTTCGTTCTGCAACAGAAACAATCACTCCACCGCAGAATGTTTCAAGTTGGCCGCACAACGTAGGGAAGAGCGCGAAAGCCGGCCAGCGCACAGAGTTCTAACTCAAAGTAGCGGTAACAAGCCACACACAATCGGAGATCACCCATCGGTGACAGACACGGTCAAGGTCAACGGAAAAGAAGCGAACTGTCTGTATGACACAGGTCTATCATACGACGCGATAGTCAGCGAATCTCTTGTATCGCGCGCGGACTTGACAGACAAGACAGTCGACTTACAAGGAGCAGACTTGACGAAACCGACGACTACTTGCCCAATAGCTTGGATAGAAGTAGAGAGTAGGTACGTCACAGGACGAATCCAAGCAGCTGTTTTACAGAAACCCCTGTATGATCTAGTGCTAGGTTGTAGGTATGTGTTCTTAGGCACGCCCCCTAAAACTGTAGAGATAGCTGCAGTGCAAACCAGGGCCCAAGCTAAAACCCAACCACCCCAGCCCGAGTTCGCTCCGAATCCAGGACTCGAAGAGATCAAAACAGCACAGAAAGAAGACACCTCGATAGCGAAGTGCTTCCAGAAGCTACCCAAGGCGCACACACCCCCGCACAAGGGAGACTTCTACATGGAAGAGGGAGTTCTACATCGACAAGGAGATGGAGATCACACCCAACTAGTACTACCAGCCACCCTGCGAGCCCAAGTACTAGAATTAGGCCACAGCATGCCACTCAGCGGACACATGGGAATTGGAGCCACAGTGCAGAGAATCAGCGCACACTACTATTGGCCAGGAATCACGGAGGGTGTCAAGCGCTACGTGAAATCTTGCCACCAATGTCAACGATATTCCCCGCGACATCACACCGTACCAGTTACCTTAGGACCATCGGTAGTAGTCGGCGTGCCATTCCAGCAAGTCTCAGTAGACATAGTAGGACCACTGCCCATGACCAAGAAGCGGAACAGATTTCTACTCACACTCGTCGACGCATGTACGATGTGGTGCGAAGCAGTCCCGTTGCCAGCGATTGACACCAAGAAGATTGCAGATGCACTCATCGCCATCTTTACCAGAGTCGGATTCCCGGACAGCATTAGAACGGACAACGGATCTCAGTTCACCGGCCGCCTGATGCAAGACGTGTTCGAGTTGATACAAGTCCATCACATTCGCACACCACCATACCACCCCGCCAGCAACGGACAAGTAGAAAGACTGAATGGAACCCTTCTCACCATCCTCAGGAAAGTCGCCGACGACAATCCAGAAGCGTGGGACACCTACGTGAATGCGGCACTGTTCGCATACCGAGAAACGCCCCATGCAGCCACAGGCTACACCCCGTCAACATTGCTATTCGGCCGACCTCTAGCAGGACCACTAGAAGCCCTACGCAGAAGTTGGACGGAAGCCAAGATAGACGACACACCAAGAGGTGCCACCAAGTAGGTCGCAGACCTGCAGGAAACCCTCAAAGCAACGTGGAAGAAAGCTGGTGAAGCACTGAAGAAGGCAAGAGCCCGTCAGGCGAAGTACTACAACCGCCACGCGAAGGACAGAGAACTGCAAGTCGGCGATCAAGTGCTACTCTTACTTCCAAGTGGAACCAATAAGCTGGACATCGCTTGGAGAGGACCGTACCGGGTGACTGCCAAGAAATCCAAGACAGTCTACCAAGTAGAGGTGAACGGGAGAGCCCGATACCACCACATCAATCGCCTCAAGAAGTACACGAACCGACCAGCGACCCCCAGCACCCACACATGGATGGCCATCGCCATCGCGGAAGAAGTTCATCCCCAACTACAACAGCATCGCCGTACCTCTGACAAATGGAACCCGGAAAATCGCCCCGGACAAAGTCGTATGGACAGCCGATTGCGAGACAGCATTCCAAACACTCAAGGACAGAATGACATCGGCGCCAGTACTCCACCTACCCGATTTGACTCAGCCATTCGTTCTTCGTACCGACGCAAGCGACTTAGGCCTCGGAGCAGTACTGCTACCGCGCGACCCCAAGAATGCAGAGACGCTATTCCCTGTCGCCTACGCCAGCAGAAAATTGAGACCCGCCGAGACCCACTACGCCACGTCGGAGAAAGAATGTCTTGGACTAGTCTGGGCCATACAGAAGTTTCAACTCTACCTGTATGGGACCCACTTCACAGTTCAGGTGGACCATCAACCACTATCGTTCCTGGCAGCCTCCAAGTCTTTGAACTCTCGCCTGATGCGATGGGCACTCACCCTTCAGGCATACTCATTCCAAATCGAGTACATCCCCGGCAAAGAAAACCACGGAGCCGACTACCTCAGTCGCCATCTCGTGGAGGACACAGCAGCTGTCGCCCACCCAACACAACTAAGGGCCACAGCACCAGAATTCGTCCCCGCCCAGTAATACCCTGTCACTAGTGTCCATAGCTACCTGGCACAGCATTGCAGCTCAGGTAGAGCAACTTAACTAGTGTGTAAATAGGACCCTAGGATAGTGCAGTGTTAAACTAGGCTCTGTAGTAGAAAAAGGTCGAATCCAGTAGTCATCGCCTTTTTTCAGTTGAGGGAGCCTGTCATGAACTGGCTAGTTTTAACTCTGCTCATTGACTATTCAGCCTTGTGTAGTAATTGTAACAGTAGGGAGTCAGTATATAACACAGCAGCAATAAAAGTACACACCGCGAGCCCGACCCACGCTGCGTAGTTAATCAGCACTGTGTGCGAGAGTCGTAAATATTTTACCCACTGAGAGCTTAGGCAAAGCGGTTCGAGCCAGTTTGACTGGGTCCGAGCCTAACACAGCTTTGGTCAGTTGGGAGGAATACACCGAAGTGTTAACAGCTAGAAAGCTGGCAGAGAAATCTCTCCACACTTAGACCAGGAAGCAGGACTTAGAATCTTAGAATTCTCTCAAGTCATCACGGGCCTGAACTTGTCAGACAGGTAAATGAACACCCTTCTGTTTCATCGTGATATATTTATATTATTGTGGAAATTATGTTTGTGGAATTTGCTATGCATAAATGTGAATTATTAATCCGAATTTGCGTGACCATGTGGGAAGAGCCTACCACGAGGCGAAACACGACCGGTTGCGCCGCCATGTTGTATACCTGACGGAACCACTGTTGTTTAACTTATATGTATGTTTGCAGACCAGTGGCTGTACCACTGAATGTTTATATTATTATTAATTCTGTATGTGTATAGTTAGACACGATTGATATTTATGTATGTATAGGAATTTAGAGTTGAGATTCCAGTGGAACCCGGAAGTAGCAGAATGTTCGTCGCTTATGTATAGAGATGTGGAGCTATCACTGAGGGCTACTTGGCTTTCAGTGAGACGCTCTGCACAAACCGATTATTCAGGGTTGTGCAGAATTTCGTCTCTTATATTACAGACGAGCAGGCGAGCTATCCCGAGCTATCCCGAGCTATCCTGTGAACCCCACTCCACAGAAACAAGTTGGCGGAGTATCCTCTACCGCACAAGACGGAAAGAGCTACCCGAAAAAACACCCTGTCAGACCCCACAGCGTGGCAAGGGAACCCAACTACACAACGACAAAGGTGTACCAGAAGCTACCTCACAGAAGGACTTCGACCGCACCATCAGAAAGTTAAGTGTATTCTCCGAAAGTGCACTTAACCTGATCAAAACAGGACCACAGGAGTCCAACTCTTCAGAAACTGTAAAACGGACCACAGTAGTCCAAATCTACATGAGATATAATAGCAAGTGCCCTAGGAAGAAAAAAAACAGCTGCCTAGACTATCAGCGATCGAACTCTTAGCATTGAAAGAGACTTTTTAAGTTAGATTAGTACTTAGAGAATCTTGTATAGGGTAGAAGAAATAAATGTGTGATTTTAACTGTTATCAAGTGGCTGGACTACATATGATTCATAGCCGTGTGAAAGCTAGTGTGACAGTATTCTTTTACCATTTTTCTATCTATTTCTGTACCCCAACCTTAACACAGAACGAGCTAAACAAATAAATTTATTAAAGTAATTCATAGGGTGACTTACTAGCAGTTCCCACCGAATAAACGTGAGGGTCCATAATTCCATTGTGCAGAGCCCATAAACCCCACGTGACACCAATCTTCCCTCAGGTCTGTGTTTCCTCAAGTTTAGGTCTATGTCATAAACGTCTTGTGCGTGTTATAAAATAATTAGCTTTATTCTCAGGAGATTCCTACAAACTTGATACAGGTATTAGTTTGTAAACAGTTTTTAATGTTCCAATGTCACGTATACACGCATTCATTAAAGACCTTTCTTATACAATGACACAAGTTGAGACAGAGAGATAAACTTGAAACAATGAAGACGTCAAATACACAACAGTTGGAACCCAAAAGAGATTTCTCTTATATAGCGCACTTACAAGCTCAGAGAGCTTCTCAAGTCGCTGGCCCGTAATATCCAGCAATCACAAAATAGTTTGCTGAAGTCAGGATTCGAACCCACGTCGCCCAAGACGCACTCACACAAGTCGTGCGCTCTGACGACTGAGCTATCCCTGCCGCTAACACCAATATACGTTTTGCTAATGTTATGGTTCTCTTCTTTCTCACTCAAAATAGTAGAATAATAATTTAAACGGAATTCAAGGAAAATGTAAGTCCTAAAGTAATAAAATAATAAATAGCTGAACTATAATATAATCTTATTTTTCTCTGAAGCAATCCCGTTCCCGGTCTAACAGACAATTACATTTATAAAATTATGAAAATATTTTATTCATTTAAAAATTAGTTTCATTATTATATTTCCAACAAGTAAATCATAAAATATAAATATTCAAATTACCGTGTTTGCCATGAACAGAATCCGGAATCGCCACAGTGAAAAATGGCAGTAGCCTACACAGTAACACTATTTCCACGTAACACAAAATAAGTCTTCACCTTTTTTTTTTCACGGTCTAACTTTCATTCCACCAGTACCCTCTATCCAAGTCCTATTTCATCCATCCAATCACAGACAATCTCAGATGCATACGAGAACAGCCTTCTATTCTTTCTGTTCAGTTCAGTTCAATAAATTTATAGGCAGGCATGTAGATTATAGTCCCCGGAAACGTAGCGTGTAACTGTAGATTATAGTCACACGACACCGAAGCGTATAGGCGACTACTGGTCACATTATTCTGACACCAGCGAACCAGTTGATGGTAAGGGGAAAATAATATGGTCACACGTTGGCCAATCCGGGATTCGAACCAGGTACCTTTCGGTTACTAGTAAGACGCTCTACCAACTGAGCTATCGGGCCCACAAACGTAGCGTATAGGGGACACTAAATGTATACGTTACGTCTGTAGATTAACGTCCACGGACACATAGCGTATAGGGGACTTTTAAACGAAATTTATAGTTACAGTTACAGTACATAGTTTAACGTCCCCGGGCACAGTGCTTATAGGGGACTTAGATGTAAGATGGCCGATGAAATAAGAAGTCATGTTGCAGTAGGACTAAATTTATATGGTAATTGTAACTGTAGATTATAGTCACACGACACCGAAGCGTATAGGCGACTACTGGTCACATTATTCTGACACCAGCGAACCAGTTGATGGTAAGGGGAAAATAATATGGTCACACGTTGGCCAATCCGGGATTCGAACCAGGTACCTTTCGGTGATAAACGAAGAGAGATGAAAAAGAAAAAGTACACCTCGCAGGGAGCTGATACCTACCGAAAAATCAACAATGACATCCGAAAAGGCATGCGCACAGCAAAGGAGAACTGGATAGAAGATCAATGCCAGGAAATAGAGAACAATCTGAACAAGAACAACAGCAAGAAGGCCTACCAGACTGTGAAGCGGCTGACAAGTGTCAAACAGCCCAAAGTCTCCACGATTCAAAGCAAGTCTGGCATATGCCTTACAGAAGAACAAGAAGTCTTGGACAGATGGACAGAGTACAGCTCTGACCTTTACAACCATACACCAAATGGAGACCCATCAGTTCTAGCATGTCCCGAGAACAGAGAAGAAGAAGAAATCCTCCCAATTCTCCGGGAAGAAGTTGAGGCAACAGTGCAATCGCTGAAGAAAGGGACGTCAGCGGGAGTGGACAACATACCCGCGGAACTGCTACAAGCAGGAGGAGAAGCGATGATTGATGCCCTCACCATTATCTGTAACAAGATCTGGCAGAGTGGGGAGTGGCCTATACCATGGACCCAGTCGCTTGTCATCACTCTTCCCAAAAACGGTAACCTTCAGGAGTGTGAAAATTACCGCAGCATCAGCCTCATCAGCCATCACAACAGGTTGAAACCCCAAGCTGAACAAATCATAGCTGAAGAACAAGCAGGATTCAGGGCAGGGCGAAGTACCACTGAACAGATTTTAAACCTCAGAATAATCTGTGAGAAATACCTACAGCACCAACAACATCTATATCATGTGTTCATAGACTTCAAGAAGGCGTTTGACCGAGTCTAGCATGCAGCTCTATGGGCAACAATAAAAGTGTACAACATCAGCCCTAAAATTATTGAAGTCATCAAAAGCCTGTATGACAAGGCTACCAGTGCAGTCCTCCACAACAGCGCCATCGGGAACTGGTTCAGAACAACAATCGGTGTGCGTCAAGGATGCCTACTCTCTCCAACACTCTTCAACATCTTCCTAGAGCGCATCATGTCAGATGCTCTTGCAGATCATGAAGGCACAGTCAGCATAGGGGGTAGAGCAATCTCCAATCTTCGTTTTGCGGATGACATTGATGGATTGGCTGGAGAGGAACAAGAACTTGAACAGCTGGTACAGAGGCAGAGAAGACCAAAATGATGACCAACAACACCAATGGCATCAACACGGACATCAAAGTCCAAGGCCAATCCCTCAACACAGTGCATAGCTTCAAATATTTAGGAGCCATTGTATCAGACAATGGGCCCCAACAGGAAGTCCTCTCCAGGATCGCACAAACAACTGCTGCCCTGACAAGGTTGAAACCCATTTGGAAAGACAGGACCATCAGTCTACATTCCAAAGTAAGACTGCTGCGCTCCCTTATCATCTCCATCTTCCTATATGCTTGCGAAGCATGGACCCTCACGGCAGATCTCCAACGAAGAATACAAAGCATGGAGATGAGGTGCTACAGAAGACTTCTGGGCATTTCCTATACACAACACATCACGAAGTCCGACAGACCATCACACAAGCCATTGGACAACACGATGACCTGCTTACAGTGGTGAAGAAACGGAAACTCCGATGGTATGGCCATGTCACCAGATCATCAGGCCTTGCAAAGACTATTCTGCAAGGCACAGTGCAAGGAGGTAGAAGAAGAGGGAGACCGAAAAAGAGGTGGGAGGACAACATTCGAGAATGGACTGGTTTGACACTGAGCGAGGCCATCAGGGCTGCTGAAGACAGAGAAAGATGGAGTATGCTGGTTAAACGATCATCTGTGGTGCCCCTACGACCTCCGGGTTACGGGACAGGATAGGATAGGACCTTTCGGTTACGAGTGAGACGCTCTAACAACTAAATTTATAGGTTAGGTAGGTAGATTAAAGTCTTCCGTCACATTAGCGAATAGGGGACTGGGAAGGGGGGGGTGGGGGAGTCGGGGTATAAAAATTTATAGTCCCCATACATTCTTTATATAACCGAGCCTCATCACCAAACTATTAATGAACTAGGAAATATAGTACCAACACAAAGCGAATACATACGCCACGTGCCTATGTCAACAGCTGTCGCTCGCGTTATAGCCCTATAAACGCGTGATACACAAATGTAAATATTTGCCAATTCACTTCGTGACAGTCTGTTTCCCCAGGTCTGAATTCTCCCAGATCTATAGTATTTTTTCCCCAGGGCCATGGTTCTCTAGGTCTATGTTCCCTCAAGCTTTGTTCTAACCTATAAAGGGAACAGTGAAAGCCCCAGTTGAAAACCTGTCTTGCCTTTGTAGGCATGACTAATTCATTGCGGCAACAGTTCCCCCCGTTGGAGTGCCGGGGGTTTCAGTATAAATAGTATCCCCACTTTCTGGAAATTTAGTGCTTTAAATTCCCACTGTCGCTGTCTTCATCATTTGCTCTTTCCCATTCCTGATCTGTCCTATCACTCTGCTATACTTTCTTCTTCTTCGCTAGATCAATGACCTACCTTTTTTCTTGAAAACTCTTCCTGGACAAGACTCCTTGTTTGTGTATGAGGTCTGTTGGATCAGCTTGGGAGTGTTGGACGCTTTCTGCCGGGTGGTCACTAGGGCTTCCTATGATTGTATTATTTCGCACTATAGGCATTTTATATGTATGTGTTTTTTTGATGATTTATAATGATGGTTGTATTCTATTTTGTTTTGTAACCGGGGTGTTCGCGTAGTTGAGGTCAACCCTCAGCCGTCCCCCGCGTGGGATGTCTTTATTGTAAAGTGACTGGCCGGTGGGGGGCATTCAATTTTCCCACTAGGGTTGTTTCGGCAGATCTTTTATGCGGATCGGGGGTTGTCCGGTCCTGATTTGGCTCGGAAGAGTCCGCTGGACCTAAAGCAACAATAAATCAATCAATCAAATAGTTAGGTCTGTATTTCCACAGGTCCAAGTATATTCCCCGAGATCTATGTTCCCTCAGGTTTGTATTCCACAGGGCTATGTTTCCCCGAGCTATTTTATGTATATGTTTCCTAACTCCAACTATATTCACTGAGTTATATGTTTCCTCAGGTCTGTATTGCCCCCTAGCCCTGTGGGTTCAGGCGCTGAATAGAATAGACCCAACGTTTCCCGGCGTGTCGTAAAGGGCGACTAACAGGGATGATGTCAACACGGCATCGCTGGGCAAAAGTCTTCTACACAGAAGTCACCGGCCAGGGCGGAGGGACCTCACGTTACTATAGGTTCAACGACCACGTGCTCAGGGGCAAGGCGAGCCACTCGTGGATTTCGGCTGTGGCTAACAGCCTGGAGAGGATTGGGCCCCGCCAGGTCTTTCTTGCCCAAGACGTATGATGGAAAGAACCACTCACTCCAAACCGGATCGGTCGTCGCCCGGGCAACAAAGACCTAGAGTACATAGACCTGGGACAATATAGACCTGGGGCAATATAGACATATAAGAGAATGTGTATATAGATTGTTCTAAAGTAGACCCTCGGGAATATAAGACCTCGGGGAACCTTAGGATCTGGAGAACCGAGACCTGGGGTAACATAGACCCGCTTCCGTTGCAGACTGTCCGGCGTAAATTTAATTACCTATTGATCCTGAGACAGTGGCATTCAGCTTTAGACTATATCCACGGACAAGTGGCTTGAGGGCCACTATTGTTGCTGTGCCCCTATCGGATTAAGAGAGAGAGCTACCTAGAGTGGATTTAACAGTGTTAATATCTTTATCCCAGTATGTATCTTCAGGAATCTGAATCTTGATGATTTTATAATAGATCCACGGAGTAGGAAAAGGAGGAGGTCATAATGACTGTAACTGTTTCCCTATGAGTGTATCTGTCAATCTGGATCTGGATCTGTGTTTGTTTCGGTTATAACCACATTTGGACCTGCTTTTTGCATAATAACATCAAGCCTAACCCGCTTCAGACCGGCCGGGACTACCTGTTATTCTGAATGGCTTAGAGATGGTAAGTGTATTATTTTAATCTGACGTACCAATATGTCGTTTTATCGTTACTGTAATAGTCAGTATGCCTTTTTTTTCTTAATATCAATGTAGCATTGGTTTATATGTGTCGTTGACACGATTTCATATTACTTTGTTTAGTTTAGTTTGATAAGGGATGACATTTTGTCTTTTTCTGCAACAAATCCTCCACCCCCATCGCTCTCCCCTCCTACCCACAATATATTTATTTAAGCGTTTGCCTATTTTATTTTATTTTGTTTTCAGTTAGGTTATTTTACAATTATAATAATTATTTAATTAGGGGTGGGATGGGTGTGGTGGTGGGAAAATGCCCTCTCTCACTCTTTAAGATTTGTCCCCTCTGCGCTGGAAAACGTCTACATGATCAATATTATATGAAATCTACAAAGACGCAGCACTATTCAGCAGAAAGAAATGGTTTTTATACACTTTATTTCTAATATGAAACTGAAGTTGTATTTATCCCAGTTTTCCCCGAGAGATCCTCGCACATACGCACCATAACATGTGTGTCCTAAGCCAAATTTAGAATCGATGGATTTTCGTACAGGTCGGCACTATACAGCAGGCATGCTTACAGTGGTGAAGAAACGGAAACTCCGATGGTATGGCCACGTCACCAGAGCTTCAGGCCTTAGGCCATACTGCAAGGCACGGTGTAAGGAGGCAGAAGAAGAGGAAGACAGAAAAAAGAAAGGTGGGAGGACAACATTCGAGAATGGACTGGCTTGACGCTGAGCGAAGCCATGAGGGTTGCTGAGGACAGAGAAATATGGAGTGTGCTGGTTAAACGATCATCTGTGGTGCCTCAACGACCTTTGGGTTACGGGATACGATTATATAGGATAGATAGAAAGTGTTATCCTCATATACCTCCTGGCAATTTGGAATGAATCCCGAATGTATTCCTGGGAATCCCAAATGTTTCCCTAACAAGCCGTAAGTAACTCTGACAATCACTGACCATTACCCACGTCCATAAGACGCCGGTGAAATTTGCCAACCGTCTTCCTCAGTAATGGAACCACTTCCCCGCTAGGCGGCGCTCGCAGACTTTTTATGACGTCTGCAGGCAAGTGATACAGTAGACTTTGTTTGATATCGGTACTAGAAGGTGCTCGCATACATGCCTAGCATTTACATGAGACGATGGTAGTCTCTTATAGTCTTTCTTGGATGTCGAGGTATCATCTATCCTTCTAGCAAGAAAAGGCAAGGGGTCAGGAATGGTATAAGCTGCTGTTTTGCGTGCTCAAAGATTTGTTCGCCTACCACATGTAGAAGGAGTTGCTCAGTGCGCTGTTTAAAAATCAGGTTCACACTTCAAGTACCCCCAAAACTCTAAACATGCTGCAATCGCGCGGGTACTGTCACAATGATCAGAACCAGTGAGTCACCCCAGCGACCTGTTGCATGACACTGCGTAGGTGAGACTGTCCACTAGTTGTGAGAGGTACTCGCCAAGTCTCAAGCTAGGCTGTGGGTTTTGAGCCCGTGATCAGCCCTTTTTGAAAGAAGGAACTGTGAGTTCTTTAACGTGCCGCTGAGGCGACACTAAGGAAGCAAGCGCGCACACACACACACACACCCACCAAAGAAAAAAGAACAACATTGTTATTTAGAAAGTTTACGCTAGCGAGCAAGAACAAAAAAATTACCCCGTCACTTGCGAGAATCGAACATAGGTATCTAGAGCGCCAGGCAAGCAGGGTACCACTAAGCACCACTGAGCTATTCTGCAACTCTGTTATTCAGAGAGCTACGTGTTGCTGCCTGGTACACAGTTGCAGTCCATTTATAGAGCTTTTTATAGAGCGCGACAGCGTGATGCTTGCCCATATTTACTGATCAGTACTCCATTACCCTCTTCAACTATTCCCTTCTCCGACCATCCCTGACAACCAGTTTTAACCTTATAAAAGACCGTCTTAGCTTCATCAGGCATCTTCCCTTCCTTCTCCTTCTCCTCCTCCTCCTCTTCTTTATCCTGCTTCTTCTTCTTCTTCTCCTTCTTGGCTGATGTTGTATTTTTATTGCTTTTTTTTTTTTTCTAGGAACGAAACTGCCATGTCAGCTAGTGTGTTATTGGGCAAATCAAGCTTTCTTCTTCTTCTTCTTCTTCTTCTTCTTCTTCTTCTTCTTCTTCTTCTTCTTGTTCTTCCTCTTCTTCTTTGTTTGGCGACTGTGCTACGATCGCAGTTGGTTAGACTGCATCTCAATTTATTTAGCTTTCGACACAGAACGCTCTATATTGTGTGCCATAAGATGGAAGAATTCGTCCTACTTGCCCGGAAGGAAGTCGTCTCCTTTTACATAGGAGAATGAAAAGGCCAAGGGAGACAATTTGTCCCAAGGGACGTGTTTGTATCAGACGACAAGGATAGAGGAGCTATAAAAAGATTATTTCCTAAAAAGACTTCTCGGGGACACCTATACTGTAAGTTTCCACATAGACCAGGAATACTTAGACCGCGCAGTGACGCCTTTGGTGTGATGACGCGTCAAGAGTTATGCGACTTGATTGTAACATGTGTGAAAATGCCTGCTTCACAGAGCGAAGATCTGATGGAGAGGGGGGGAAAAATTGCAGGAGCGGTTACGGTGACCACTGTGCAACTTTGAACTGCACAAATGCACGATTAAAGGCTGCATGCAAGGGGAAGAGTTTTTTTCGTTTCCCAAAGGAAGAAGAACGGTAAGTTCTTGAAGAAATTGTAGATCTATTCTGACAGACAAGAATCATGATATGAATGAATTATGATGACCAAGACCTGTCAATGAATGGTTGTCAATGATACAAGACGGATTGGAACTAAGGTGATGTTTCGTGTAAGAAACGGTTTGGATTAGCCCAAGGAATTAATAAAGGTTGTGTGTAGGGTTAGTACTTAGTGATAATTAACTTGAATTTAATTCAGTATCAATAAAAAGTACGCCTACTCACTACTGTCATTGTCAGTGTCAATTAAGCCACAGTAGAACTAAAAAGGGGTGATTTAAAACGATTCTGGTGCACTGCAAAGTCTTGGTATAAACGTGATTAATGTTATGTTTGTTAAGTAACCCAACTTGATTTGCCGCACTAGTTAGCTCACTATTGTCATGTTCTCTGCAATTGTTAACTCCAAGGCTACTTTAAAAAAAAACTGTGTCTGTAATTCCTCAACTTCGTATCCTGTAATAATTAAATTAGGTTGTGGCAGAATATTATAATATAAAATACAGATGCCAACCTTTTATTTTGTCACAAGACTCACTGAATGTATTGCCAATTTGAATGAAATATATAGGGTTGATTGCAGGATGGTTTCATTTGTGATCACAGGAGAGAGAGAGAGAGAGAGAGAGAGAGAGAGAGAGAGAGAGAGAGAGAGAGAGAGAGAGAGAGAGAGAGAGAAGACTGACTGAGAGAGAGAGAGAGAGTATAATTATTACGTACCCTAATTATTACGTTGAAATCAATCGAAGCATATTTTTGTAAATAAATGAATTTCCGTGTGCACAACTAGATTTACGTTTCGAATTAGTCAATATCTTTATTTATATTTCGATCTCCATCTCTTTCTATATCACACACACACCCACATCCACACACACACGCACACACACACACACACACACACCCTGGTCCACACACAAATTATACACAGTAAAACTGCCAATCAATCCGAATGCTGTGTGACCCCATAGGGAACAAAAAATAAATGACGCATGTATGACACATATTCTAGGCTAGTGTGTTGTTTTTTTTATAAATATTATTATTTTTTTTATTTTAACTCAATTTATCTTACACATACTGTGTTTATTTCAAGCAACAAAACAATGCAAAAGCCACCTATATCACGGGTTACAGTTTAGGAAGCGCTGATAACACCCTTACGGTCAAAAGGCAGCAAGTCATGAAAAAATAAACAGATGTGCATAAAAAAAAATTTCTCAAATTTGAAAAGCCTTATTTCAAACATTTTCAACAGCAAAAGGTGAAAATCGCCGTCTAAAACATTTTTTTAAAATATAATTAAAAACCCCCATATATAGACAAGAGACTAAGAACCGACAGCAAGCCCATGTGAGGTTGAAGGGACCTAACTCCTCCACCGTACATCACTTCTCATAGAGGCGATATCGCTAAGTGATTTCTCTCTTCTTCCTTTCTCTCTGGTTTCCAGAAGGCCACCTTGTTTCTCCCGCGTACTTCCTTTTTTTTCTGGCTAGCGCATAGCGCAAGAGCTTTAGGCAGAAATTGTTTTGAAAGTTAAGCGACACTTCTGATTTTCTTTTTGTAGTCTGTAGTTCTCAAAACACTTAATAGTCTAGGCTTGTGCTCTCAATGGTCGCAGACTTTTCATTCTAAAGGGGAGGATTAGCTAATGTTCTGTCCTTTCATTACTTCAGATATCTTAGTTAGTTAGTTAGTTAGTTAGTTAAAATAGATTAACGTCCCCGGACACATTAGCGTATAGGGGACGAGATTAACTTAGAAATTCTTTCCTTTTATAACGATGACAATGACGACAACGACGTCGACGACGATGATGATGATGATGATGATGATGATGATGATGATGATGATGATGATGATGATAATGATGATGATGATGATGATGATGATGATGATGATGATGATGATGATGATGATGATGATGATGAATTAGACGTCGACCTTTGAAGTTTTTTGGGTTTTTTTTGCTTTTGGTTCTTGTTTTTATGACATATTTATCGCGTAAGCGGGTGAATTTTCTTCTGCGTTCTCAACGAAAGCACAGAAGAAGGAATATTACCCCAAAACCGTTTCTTACATAAATGACAGTTTGTGGCGCTCAGTGGTCATTTATTTTTGTATATACTCATAGTCCCACCAAATATATGTAAAATAAATAACCACCAGTCTGATGGAAGCAGTAAGATGGCCAGTGTTTACCGCCATTTTAATGTTGTGTTTTGAATAACCTGGATTCGAGCCCTCGACAGTCTGAAACAAGAGTTCTACGCTCAAGTTCCACTAAACTACGGCGGTGCCTAGTGATGGTTCAGTTGACTTTTCTACTACTAGTTAGAAGGGAGAGAACCTTAAACGGGCTCAGACTTTGCACTTTATTCCCTAATGCCAGTGTTGGGAGAAGGAGGATCTCAGACTTAGCACCTAGTCCCCTGAATGGGTTTTGTGGGGTTCCTTTTGGGAAGTACGCAATAGAGAATGGTGATGGTAGGGGGAAAAAACCCGAGAATATTCTATAATGTTATAGTGTAAAATATGGGCTGATCACAGTATCAAGAACTGGTTTCTTGCACATTTTAAATACATGTATTATTATTTAAGGCTGATCTACAACTTCTGTTATATCTGAGCTTCAAAATTTAAATTATTACTAAAAGAACGAACATGTTGTAAAATGGCTAATATTTTAGCTTCTTTTTTTTCTTGACATTATGTGCGCAAGTGGTCCACAGCCACCAGACTTCGCTCAAAGACAACCACACTGACCTTTTCTCAGAAACGGGCTACAACTGGGGCTGTTGCGAAAGACTGTCCTTAACGCTGGAGGAGACGATTATGTCCCTTGTACGCCCGTTTCGTCCACGATCTTTTTAGCTCTGCCGTTTCTTTCGTCTTTATTTGAGGAAAGTTTGGTCTGGCAGGGAAAATGTACAAACAGCTCGGTCCTAATGCATATTGATGGGGTCAAATGAGGAGTTTAAAAAAAAAACAGCGAAAGATTTTGTGTGTTTTTTTTCTTGTGCAAAGGAACGAAGAATCTTACGGACTGTGACACGGCACTAAGGGTGTACACATAGTTTGGTCTAAATGCAGATTGATGAAAGGTTTAAAAATATCTGGAGACTGGTCTTTTAAAGTGCAAAAAAATAAATCCTTCAACGAGGAAAACTTCTGGATGAATCTATGATACTTACAGTAAACCATCGTGTAGATCTCACTGCACTGAGACAGTATAATTATACAGTTCGATCCAAACGTAGATTGACGAGGGGGCTTAAGGATGCATAGAATTCGGACTTTTAAAGGGCGTGTGGGTAGGGGAATCATTGACCAGGAGCCCCTAACGGCTGTGATTTCAAGTTTATACATCTTATATACTTAAACACTCCTGAGAGTAGGCAGATCATCTGCAACAAACAAGGGTAAACCGATGACGTCTTGGGTCTGGACTAGGTCTTTGCATTTTAAATGATTGTCTCAGGGTTTCGAGATACTGATGAAGATAGTAAAAGGAAGAGCCAAGGTTGTAAAGAGCCTCTTATTTCGAAATGCCAAAGGAGTTTGCAAAGTTCTCTTTTAAAAAAATTAAATGGGAATTTCATATTTTGATTTTTTTTTAAATTTTTTATATGTATTTCTGATTATTCAGTTGATGATGATGATGATGATGATGATGATGATGATGATGATGATGATGATGATGATGATGATGATGATGATGATGATGATGATGATGATGATGATGATGATGATGATGATGATGATGATGATGATGATGCATAAAGCATAGCTGAGATACTAGAAAAAGATCTTCTCCCTCCGTCAAGTTTCAGCAGACGTTGAAAATACCTATTGACGGTAGATTGCAGGTTACGTTGAAGCACTACCTAACGATAATTGCATCGACATCAAATTCACCTCCCGCTTAGCTATCGCTGCTCGTTACGTCATTTGGCTTCTCAACGTCATATGAGAATTGGAGAGAGAGGGGAGAGAGAGATGAAGGGTGGGGGAGACCTCGTCTAGTCTCAGCAACGCTGAATGGATATTTATTAATTTATTTTTTTTTTTATTTTTTTTTTTTGAGTAAATTTACGTCCCCGGACACATTAAGCGTATAGGGGACGGGTGAAACACCACTTATTATCGTTCTTATAAAGCCTTTTCAAGCTCAAGAGCTTCTCAAGCTGCTGGCCAATACAAAAGATAACTCGAGGCGCCCACAGGGTTGTGTGAGTCATATGGGGTTGCATAATGTCTTGAAGGAGAGACCCATTAAAAATATGTGTGTAATAAACTATAACTCCACACACAACAAATAAGCTTACACAGAGAGACAGACACAAGCACACACACACACACACACACGCACAAATGCATGCGCGCGCCCACACACACACACACACACACACACATATATATATATATATATATATATATATATATATATATATATATATATATATATAATTATATATATATATATATATATATATATATATATATATATATATATATATATATATATATATATAATTATATATATATATATCACAGGCGGCGGAAGCAGGGGGGGGCAGGGGGGCCATGCCCACCCCTAGAAAAATGTTGGAGGGGGCAGCCTTATATATTGCCCCCTCCAATAATAAGTAGTGTTTTTTTTTTTTTTTTTTTTTTTGGTTGGTTTTTTTTTTGCAAGGGCATTAAAGGATTTTATTTTTTTCAAATGAAATCGAGCAACACAAGTGTTTATCATCATAATCATCATCATCACCCTCTGATCAGTAAGAGAAGTTCGTCCCTTCGTCATCATTTCCTGTCGACGCGTCATAATCGTTAGCCTTAGCGTAGATCAACGTGACCGACAGTTTTCGACATCGTGCACATCACAGTCGCGTTTTGAAAACTTTAATTTGCTGTCAGTTTTTACAGTCTATCGTTTTCAATATCAGCAATTTTCTCGACTACAAGTGAAGAAATCAGCAAAATGGCAAATACTTTGACAACTGGTGTTATTGTTCCTCGTCAAGCATCCCGACAGACTCTCCGTGACAACCAACCTGCGGCCACTCCAGAAGAATATTTCAAGATTAGCATTGCCATTCCTTTCTTGGAACACTTGTCAACCGAATTGGACTCGAGGTTAAAAAATGCTGGTCTAGCAGTTGATGGTCTATGTCTGGTGCCAAGCACTTTAATAGACAACCAGGATGTTTTCATGCAGGTTCCAGAAGGGGTGATGCTGGCAATGTTGTGGGAGTCTGACCTACCAGACAACGCTACCCTTGATGCAGAATACCAACGGTGGGTTTGCAAATGGCAAAGTGCTGCTGAGAATGCGACAGCTATCATCCCATCCACGGCATCAGAAGCACTGAAACATTGTGACAGGGATATTTTTTTAATCGCAACCTGTTCATCATGCTTTAGAACCTTTGCACCCTACCTGTCACTACTGCCGAGTGTGAGCGTTCAAACAGTCAGTTGCGCAACCTGAAAAACTACCTGCGCTCTACAATGGGGCAACAGAGACTAAATGGACTTGCTTTACTGAAAGTGCACAGGGATGTTGATATTGACTTCAAAGAGGCAGTGAACTGTTTTGCCAGAAGATACAATTCACAAATGGTACTAATGCCGAGGAACCTAGTGCAGCAAGACTGAATTAAGTGAAAGCAGGGCGGTGATGTTCATAAACTACAAGGAAAAACTTTATACCGTTAACGATCAACAAAAAGTAGTGAATAATAATAGTATACAAAACATCTCTGCTGATAAATAAATGTGTGTGTGGTTTTTTTTTAAAGGGAGGGACAGAGAATAATTTTTGTACACCAGAGTTTGTCAGTTCAATTGTTCAAAAAGCTCAAAGTCCCAGACCATCACAGATGGCTTTTTCAAGGTTCAGATTGCACCAGATTGCACCATTTTGCATCCTTGAAAAAAAAAATTTCCGGGGGAGCATGCCCCCGGAACCCCCTAGAAGGCTCGGCGCTTCGCGCCTTCGCTGAATCTGTAACCCCCACCCCCACCCTCGACTTTTCCCAGGTCTGGCCCTGATGTCAGTGAATAGTGTGTGCCCCCCCCCCCCAATCCTGAGCAGCTTCCGCCGCCTGTGTATATATATATATATATATATATATATATATATATATATATATATATATATATATATATATATATATATATATATATATATATATATATATATATATATATATATATATATATATATATATATATATATATATATATATATATACAGACGCACACACACAGCCCAATGCTGAAAAGATGCAGAGCAGTAAAACCTCATTGCGTGGAGACGTGACTATAGTTTATTACTATATAATAATAAACCTGTCCGTGATATGACTATTATTAGGCCTGTAAACACGTGACCAACCGGAATTCCGCTAGTCAAATTTATGTTCCCAGGCCCAGCACACAAGCGTAACTGGGATTCGCCGAGAATCTGTCACAAGTCCTGTAGACAATAGTGGGGAGACAAAGTTAAGCCTGGCCTCGGCTGGTGTCAGCTATGCACGAGAGTGGGCGCATTGGGTGGCTTGTGTTAGATCCTGTATCTGCCAGCGCCTTGAGCAGCTCTTGAGCTGGAAAAAGCGCTATATAATTATAAGCTTAAGAATTATTATTATACATAAATCACGCAGTATGGTCCAAACCAGGTTCCCAGAAGCTATATTACTTGGAACAGGTAATGCGAGTCGCTCAGTTGAAAGTGATACTTTCTGACAGTTGTGATGTATCCGTTAGCCATTAGATGGCGTAAAAAACATCCCTACGAAACTGGGCAATGTAACTTCTATGTGTGTTACAAGAGCGTAAAATATTAGCAGTAACCGACAACGACTGTATATTATTCTGTAGTATACACGGTCTCTGATAATGATTGCTTTTGCATACCGGTTGATAAATCTGGTCCAGGCGCTGGCCGCAATCACCATCAAATTCAACAACAACAATAAGAAGAAGAAGAATCGTCGTCGTCGTCGTCATCATCATCATCATCATCATCATCATCATCATCATCATCATCATCATCATCATCATCATAACAACAATAATAATCATCATCATGGATATTATAGACGAGCTTTTCCCCCAAACACCAGTCTGGCTCTGCTGCAAATAGGCAAAAAAAAAAAAAAAAGACACCAGCAAAAAGCAACCCAAAAAATAAATAAATAATATAATTAAAAAATGTAATAATAATAATAATAATAATAATAATAATAATAATAATAATAATAATAATAATAATAATAATAATAATAATAAAATTTCCTATCCTATCCTATCCTGTCCCGTAACTCGGAGGTCGTAGGGGCACCACAGATGATCGTTTAACCAGCATACTCCATCTTTCAAAATAAAATAAAAATTAAAATAAAATTTAAAAAATAAAAAAATTATTTAATAACTACAACAGTAGCAAACACACACTTTGTACATTCTGCGCACTGTCCCATGATATAAAGGAGACGGAGGCGCCAGGAATGTCTCTTTCCTCAGGGTTAGCTTTGTGGATTCTAGGGCGATGTCCTCTTCCTCTTCTTCGGTTCTATACACCGACCTTGGTTGAAAGTAGTTAATACGATGTCGTGTAACAAAATAAGACCTACAGCTTGGTGGAATGTAGTGATCTGGTTGTTTTTCATGTAATGTTTTGTTTTTTCTACACGGTCCACAGTTCACCCATCCAAGTAATAGCTGACTTGCCTTTGCTTAACTTTTAACAAGGAGTGTGTGCCTAATTTGTTCAGCCTTTGTATTTTTTCTTTCTGTCTTTCTTTCCCATTTATACATAATACAGAAATACAATGCGGTAAGCCTGCACTCCGCAGTTTCATACCGTGTGCTCATTGTGATAGTTATGTTACAAACATACATGACAAAACGAATAATACGACTGTGACAGATTAGGAACAGCGTCGCTTTGTTCTGACTCCAGAGCACGTGGTGTTTATAACATAAAGTAATTTTAATATGCCTATATCGCAATATTTGCGGCCAAGAACTCTGGATAATTCTTACTAACACACAGCAGGCCAAATTTGCTGTTTTGTGCAAATTTTACTTTGTTTACGTGACGAGGCGTGATAAACAACTCGAGAGGGTGGGGAAAACACTTTAAAATAAAGTATTTTAATAATTGATCGAAACCCTCCATGTAAGGTAATAAAGATAGATTGGATTGGATTGGTTTGGATGTTGTTGTTGTTGTTTGTAGATTATAGTCACACGACACTTTCGCATATAGGTGACTACTGGACCGATTTATACTGACTCCAGCGGGCCAGTTGTTGGTAAAGGGGAAAATAATATGATCACACGTTGACCAATCCGGGATTCGAACCAGCGACCTTTCGGTTACTAGCAAGACGCTCTTACCAACTGAGCTACCCGGCCCCTCTTGGATTGGATTTATTAATCTTTTGCCATGTTTGTTTCGACTCCTTAGTCCAACTGCGACCATGATACTGACAATGGACAGGGACTAGCCTGCTCAGTGTAGAAGTTGTTATCGTAAACCTCTGTGGCCGACCTTTACCTGAGATAACGACTAGTGACTTGTATTAGCAGCTTCCTCTTTCAAGCCACACTTGGTTGTGGAGAGTGGATGGCGAAAAGATTTGTTTCTTGTTTCTGACCTTCACGTGCTTTATTTTACTGGATAGCCGGTTTCTTTCGCGTGCCGCCATCGGCTAGTTTATCGACCAGTAAAGGCGCGAGCTTGTTGTTTATTAGCAGAAGTACGGTACCGTCACTCGCAGCGAAATTAGGCGCTTGCTGTGCGAAACAAAAAGGAAGCGTATCACCGGTGTCACGGTTGAGTGAGAGAGAGAGAGAGAGAGAGAGGGAGAGAGAGAGAGAGAGAGAGAGAGAGAGAGAGAGAATTGCGTCAGTAAGCTTTGCTTGACTTGTAAGCGAGCTATTAAAACAGGAAGAAACTGATTGGTTGGCTGTTTGGGGGATTGTCGAGTACACCAAAACAACACAAACACACAAATAGGCTTACTAGAAGGCCACTTAGCATTTTGTCAACAACACGATAAAGACTGCATGCTTTGTGAACATACAATACAATACAATACAATCCAACTTTGTATATTTTGATATTCAATGTTAATGGTATTGCTTTCCATTCATTCGTAGGATGTTAATGTTTGCGTGAGGGGCAGATAAGGTGATATACTTATGGCGAGGGAGTGGGTGAGGGGAGGAGAGTTAGATTCATGAGGTGGGGTAGACAAGGTCCGCTGGAGAGAGAGAGAGAGAGAGGGAGAGAGGGAGAGAGAGAAAATGGTGATCAGGGATAGGAAAGACCGGTTTATGAGACAGGACAGACGGACAGTGGTGTATAATAAAGTGTACTTTGTATGGCTGAATGTGTTTGGTGAGGAGTTGTTATTAGAACTTTACTTACTCTTACTATGAAATAGATTTGCGAGGAGGGCTAGAGGGTCAGCCTGGGTATGAGGTCGTGGTGGGGATGGAGAATTATATGTGTGAGGGCTTTACAATTTCGCCTTTCCAACAGGGCAACATTAAGAATAGACAAACATGTGGATGACATTATCCGTTGCGGAATATAAACAGGATGTGTTAGGGCCTGTTGTATTGTCTGGACACTGGTGATACATTCAGACGTGCGTGCGCAAACAGAGGAAAAGATAGACAGACAGATCGATAGATGATGAGACAGAGATAGAGAGACGGACAGATCGAGAGATTACTCTGTGTGTGTGTGTGTGTGTGTGTGTGTGTGTGTGTGTGCGTGTGTGGGTGTGTTTGTGTGTGTGTGTGTAAAACAGTGTTTCTTTGTTTAAAATACTTCCCAAATCAGTGATTACGAGATCGGTAATGAGTGAGATCGAAAAACGAGAAAGGTATATAGAGAGTGGTCTTGAAAAGTGTCGGTTTTGATTGGTGGTGTTTTTGTTATTTCCCACGTATAAAAGTAAATTGTGAGCTTTGTTTAGCATAGACATATTAACAATGCACTCCTGGATGCCCTTCCAAGACCGCCTGACTCTGGCAGGCACCTTGAAGCGCCAGAACACCTCGTAAAAATGGCGCAAGAGGTTTGCAAGGGTCAGACAAACTTCAGTGGCTGCCAGTTGAGAGTGGCATTAAGTGCACGATACTGTTCTAGAGTGAAAACAACGCCTCTGTTTTACGATGAGCACGTGTGTTTTTATCGGGGTGCATGTTTACAACTCAAACTTTGAACAAGTGTGCCTTTTATAAATAAAGAAAGAAGGGAAGAGGAGAAGAAGAATTACGAAAGAAAGTGAAGGGAAAAAAGGAAGAAGCAAGACATTAAGGAAAGTATGCAAAGAAGAAGAAGAAGAAGAAGATCAGATAACAAAGTTGTTTTCTCATACAATTTATGTTTAATTGTTATTTATTTTGTTCTAAGATTAAACTACAAACAAAACTTTCTTTCGGTGTATATCTTTATTCAGTTTTTTTTTATTTTTACAAATATCTATTGATTTGTATTCAGCTTCTGCAATGTTCTTCATTGCAGTAACATAACAATTGTATAGACAGCATCGCTTTCTTCTTGATATAGAACAAATTCAAAGTATTTATTTATGTGTACTACCTTGTAAACCAAAAGGATGAATGTCGGAAATCCCTGACTATTAATGTTATCTAGCTTTGTCATCAGTCTTCATGGTCCTATTGTAACACTAAAGACTTGGGGATGGGCTTGGGCAGGAAGTTAGCATCAGCAAACTGGACGTTGAAGACACAAACAGGGCGCGCTATGCTCTTCATAAGAAGAGGGGATGGGGGATAGGGTTTCCTGCTTACATGGTGTGACACTATTAGACTACTACCAATTCATATTGCTACAGCCGGGCTTTGTTGTCAACTAAACGAAAAAGATAAGACAGCCGTTAGCTTACCCCCTTTTTTTAAATTTTAAATTTTATTTTAAGTTTTATTTATTGTTCAACATACCTATCTATCTATCTATCTATCTATCTATCTATCTATCTATCTATCTATCTATCTATCTATCTATCTATCTATCTATCTATCTATCTATCTATCTATCTATCTATCTATCTATCTATCTATCTATCTATCTATCTATCTAGCTATCTATCTAGCTATCTATCTATCTATCTATCTGTCTTAGATATTCTTTTTTTTCTCTCATCTTTATATGATGTATCCTTTTTTTATTGTAATTATTTTCTTTTTTGGTGTGCGAATGAGTGAGATTTGCGCTTTGAACCGATTTTTAATAGGAAAAAGTTCGGTATAAATATCTTTATTACTATTTATTAGGCCAAAACCTGTATGTGTACGGTATTTCGACCGACCCTAATATTTGGGCTCGACACTAAACCTTTTTTGGGATCGTCTGGAAAAAAAGTAGAAAAAAGCAACAACAACAAAATCGCAACCCAAGGCGAAAAAGGTTTTAAAATATAAGAAACGTAACTATCAACCCAATTTTTGTCCTATGCTACCAGAAACAGACATTTTTTTGGGATTATTATTACAACCTAACCTGATCTTGCTTCTAGTTGATTGCCGGAAGACCCTGATTTTTAAAAAAATATACTGGTGGGCTTACAGATGTGTGCATGGTGAAATCAAAACAACTCCACTGATGATGATTATTATTTTATTTTTATACTCTAAACCATAGTCTCACAACCTGTCCTAAGAGAGAAGAAGCCTGTAGGAGACTAACAGTAGCCTAAGTGCACCGTGACCTTTGGTACTCGTAACCTCGTTCACCTTTAAAGGCAGTGACCGTCACAGACTGCCTCTCCCCTTTTTCTTTCCTGCCTGTGGAAGGTCGCAACGTACACCACAAAGAGGTCCCTATATACTATTTGAAAATACCCACAGCCAAGTTGGAAGAACAAAACATCTGTGTGAAACACAAGATGTTTGTTTATTTGTTTATTTAGTTATTTAATTTAACGTCTATTTATATCTGTGATATTAAACATGTTAATTTTTTTTAAAACATTAAATTTTAATTTAAAACAATAAAATGAACACAAAATAATATAACAATATAATTATCTGACAAACATTTATAGTTAATGCTTATTTATGATATATGATGAGGATGTTAGTTAGTTAGTCATTGTTTGTAGGGTCCAGCGGACTGCAGTAATGAGGAAGAAAGCAAGATGGCGCAACATGCATGCTTATTCCAATCATTGCAGAAAATGTATTTAAAATTATTATCATTGAGAAATTCATTAATGATTGAATTATAAGTAGATTAACATAACATTAAAATAAATTAATTAAAATGAACAAACATTAGTATAAAAATATATATATGTACTGTCAAATATCTATAATTATTGCTTATGTATGGTATTGGGCATACTTATGTAACCCACAGTTTCCTTTTAAAAGGAGAAGAACCACCAGGGTGCTTTGCTTGTGATAACTCCTTTTCCTTTCGCCATTTCATGTCTGAATGTGCTGATCTGTTTGAGGAAAGAGAAATATATTTTGGTTCAATACCTTTCCAAGAATTTTTTTAAGTATGCAATGGTCAACACCTGTTTCAATTCTTACATGATGTTGGTTTGTTTTATCGCATATAAATCATGTCGTCTTGTTTTGTGTTGGTTGGATTTTATTGGTAAGACTGAATTTAGTGATTTGATTAAAGAAAGAGAACGTAGTTTTAATGCATCAGTTTTAAAGAAGAGTTTTCACGAGTTTGTTTGAGTATTTAAGAGTAACAGGCCTGTTTTTAAGATTTGAACCATTTTATAATATTTTAAGATAAGGTCTCTCTGGTCCTGATTTGGCTCGGAAGAGTCCGCTGGACCTAAAGCAATAATCATGTGTTACGTTGAAACGCGCACGATAGTTCATGTGTGACGCGCACGATAGATGCGATCGTTTTGTTTTGCTAAGCATGCAATAACAGAGTGTATTTATTCTTGATTTGATTTTGCGTTGTTAGTAGAAGAAGATTTGTATAACGTTGGTAATGTTAGTTGGTCGATATTATTTGAGAATTTTCTAGACTTGGTTGTTTACTATCGATCGAAGCGTATGGATAATTCTAGTGGTAGCTAAGGAAGCTTCCATCCTAAATATGGTTGTATGACGTCAGACAGTGATGACGAAATGTGTTTTGATTGGTTATAATTATGTTTTGCACATCGTTCTTTATTTCTCTGGAGTTAGAGAGACTATATAAGTGCCACACTGTTTCAAATGAAAGAATTGTATTGTAAAAGTGGAAAATTGATTTGTGATTGATAGTTGAGTATTTACTCTCTTCAAATGGAGCCGGAAAGACATCATCACGAGATCGTGGTCACTTCCAATGTCTGCTCCTGGAAAAGTGCGTGTCCTGCCAATGTTGATGCTTGATCTGAAGCGTTTCTTGACCATGATGTAGTCGATCTGGTTGTGATGTTCCCCGCCGGGACTGTGCCATGTCCGTCGTCTGGATTTTTTGTGGAGACCAAGCGTGTTTGCCAGTACCAGATTGTTGTATCTGGCAAACTCCAATAGCCTCAGACCCCTGTCATTTGTCTCGTTGTTGCAGTGGGGTCCGCATGTGTCTCCTCAGTTGTGGTGCGCATCTTGGCCAACCTTGGCATTCCAGTCGCCTTGCACTATGACTATGTCCTTCTTCGGCACTTGGTCAAGGACCGCCTGTATATTTTCATAAAAATCCTCCACTTCGCTGTCTTCATAGTCTGATGTTGGGGCATAGGCCTGGATGATGGTAATGTTGAAAGGGGTTGCTCTCAGATGGATGGTAATGAGTCTACTGGAGACTTGGCGGCAACCCATGACAGTGGCTAGAATGTTCTTGTGGACCAAGAATCCAACGCCGTGTTCGTGCCTGCCATCTCTACCGCTAAAATAGAGCTTGTGGCCTTTGTCAGTCGTTGTTTCACCTAGGCCTTTCCAGCGCAGTTCGCTGATACCTAGAACGTTCCATCGATAGTGGTCCAGCTCGTGGGCCAGTTCTTCTAATTTTCCTTCCGCAGTTAGGGTCCTGACATTCCAGGTTCCTATGACGATGTTGTTTCTCGTGCGGATCTTGCTAATTTGTCCATCAGTAGCATACTTTTCACCTCCGTCCTGGTGGCCAACGGAAGGCGCGGTCCTTGTTCCGGGCGACGACCATTTGAAGAGAGTAAATACAGCAAAGTGCTCTAGGCTGAAGTTCGACCTGGACAAACTGCAAGACCCGGAGGTGGCAAAAATATTTCAGGCCACAATTGGAGGGAAATTTGCACCACTGTTTATTTTGGGGGCAGGCGAAGTAGATGTCAACACCATGACCAATACCTTCAACTCAGCTGTAACAGATGCCGCCACTGAGATCCTTGGCAAGCACCGACCAAAGAAGAAGCCGTGGATCACACCTGAACTTTTGGATCAGTGTGATAAACGAAGAGAGTTAAAAAAGAAAAAGAACACCTCACAGGGAGCTGATGTCTACCGAAAAATCAACAATGCCATCCGAAAAGGCATGCACACAGCAAAGGAGAACTGGATAGAAGATCAATGCCAGGAAATAGAGAACAATCTGAACAAGAACAACAGCAAGAAGGCCTACCAGACTGTGAAGCGGCTGACAAGTGTTAAACAGCCCAAAGTCTCCACTATCCAAAGCAAGTCTGGCATTTGCCTTACAGAAGAACAAGAAGTCTTGGACAGATGGACAGATGGACAGAGTACTGCTCTGACCTTTACAACCATACACCAAATGGAGACCCATCAGTTCTAGCATGTCCCGAGAGCAGAGAAGAAGAAGAAATCCTCCCAATTCTCCGGGAAGAAGTTGAGGCAGCAGTGCAATCGCTGAAGAAATGGAAGTCAGCGGGAGTGGACAATATACCAGCGGAACTGCTACAAGCAGGAGGAGAAGCGATGACTGATGCTCTCACCATTATCTGTAACAAGATCTGGCAGAGTGGGGAATGGCCTACACCATGGACCCAGTCGCTTGTCATCACTCTTCCCAAAAAAGGTAACCTTCAGGAGTGTGAAAATTACCGCAGCATCAGCCTCATCAGCCATCCCAGCAAGGTCCTCCTGAAAATAATACTCAACAGGTTGAAACCACAAGCTGAACAAATCATAGCTGAAGAACAAGCAGGATTCATGGCAGGGCGAAGTACCACTGAACAGATTTTCAACCTCAGAATAATCTGTGAGAAATACCTACAGCACCAACAACATCTATATCATGTGTTCATAGACTTCAAGAAGGCATTTGACCGAGTCTGGCATGCAGCTCTATGGGCAACCATGACAGTGTACAACATCAGCCCTAAAATTATAGAAGTCATCAAAAGCCTGTATGACAAGGCTACCAGTGCAGTCCTCCATAACAGCGTCATCGGGAACTGGTTCAGAACAACAATCGGTGTGCGTCAAGGATGCCTACTCTCTCCAACACTCTTCAACATCTTCCTAGAGCGCATCATGTCAGATGCTCTTGCAGATCACGAAGGCACAGTCAGCATAGGGGGCAGAGCAATCTCCAATCTTCGTTTTGCGGATGATATTGATGGATTGGCTGGAGAGGAACAAGAACTTGAACAGCTTGTACAGAGGCTTGACACCACCTCCAGAGCTTATGGAATGGAAATAAGTGCAGAGAAGACCAAAATGATGACCAACAACACCAATGGCATCAACACGGACATCAAAGTACAAGGCCAATCCCTCAACACAGTGCACAGCTTCAAATATTTAGGAGCCATTGTGTCAGACAATGGGTCTCGACAGGACGTCCTCTCCAGGATCGCACAAACAACTGCTGCCCTGACAAGGTTGAAGCCCATTTGGAAAGACAGAACCATCAGTCTACATTTCAAAGTAAGACTGCTGCGCTCTCTGGTCATCTCCATCTTCCTATATGCTTGCGAAGCATGGACCCTCACAGCAGATCTACAACGAAGAATACAAAGCATGGAGATGAGGTGCTACAGAAGACTTCTGTGCATTTCCTATACCCAACACATCACCAACGACGAAGTCCGACAGACCATCACACAAGCCATTGGACAACACGATGACCTGCTCACAGTGGTGAAGAAACGGAAACTCCGATGGTATGGCCACGTCACCAGATCATCAGGCCTTACAAAGACCATTCTGCAAGGCACAGTGCAAGGAGGTAGAAGAAGGGGGAGACCGAAAAAGAGGTGGGAGGACAACATTCGAGAATGGACTGGTTTGACACTGAGCGAAGCCATGAGGGCTGCTGAGGACAGAGAAAGATGGAGTATGCTGGTTAAACGATCATCTGTGGTGCCCCTACGACCTTCGGGTTATGGGACAGGATAGGATAGGATAGGATAGTTGAGTATTGTAAAGTGGAAAGTTGAGAGTGGAAAAAGCGATAGTATGCAGTTGTTGATGTTCGCTGAATACGCTATAAATGTTTGATGTTAATGGAAGGCTTTTTGACCACGCTCTCTCGACCGATCCTTCTGCAGTCACAGTGAGTGTTGCCCCACGGAGAAAATAAGCTTACCAAAAAAAAAACTCTTTCGAAAGTATAGTCGTTGGGGTTTTTTTAATGAATAATTTCCGCAATTTGTATTCCTATTAATAGCAACAGCCGTTGGCTAGCCAGCCAACATTGTGGAGCCAAAACTAGCAGCTACCAAAGCCCATAAGAGACATAACCCGTGAAAAAATATGCTCGTAAAAGTTTTCGTTTTAGGAGGATAAAATTATGCCCTACCCCAGACACCAAAGATGCAGTCTTCAATGCGCGTGGTTCACTCAGAAATAGGGTCAATGATCAAACGGCTATGGCATCGATGTACCGTTAAAACAGGGGAAATCACTCCCTGTCAGAATTGAAATAGAAAAAGTAAAACTTTAGCAGTTGGTTTGGAGCAACGAAAGCTTACTTCGTCATTGCTTACATTGAATAACAATGCTTTATAATAATGATTTTTTTCCCATCGTGTTCTTTTCGCTTTGTTTGTGTGTAGCTGAGGAAGTGTAACAAATTACACGAAATATTCTAGTTTACGGTGTTTGGGTGTTCGTTTTTATCACAATTGAATAACAATGCGAATTTTTTGGTAAACCCGTAAACAAAAAGCCTTCGAATTGGGGCTTTTTCATTTAAGCAACGTACGTCGAGCAGGGTTAGTACCTTGGATGGGTGACCGTTGACTGTGGAGCGATAACCATTCATGCATTGGTTCTAAACTGGTTGGCTGCCTGGATAATGTCCTCCAAACTCACACCCGCACCTACACTAACGTGACTCTTGTACACAGACGAACGCCCCTTACTCCCTGTCAGAGTCAGATTGAATAAAACGAGATCTAGTCTGTGCAGGCACGCATTCCTTCGCACGGACTTTAAAGATCCTGACGCTCAAGTCTTTGACCGGTGAGTGTCGGCTACATAAATGCCCCCAGCACGCACTAGGTCCCTTCGCCCTCAATGTTAATCGCGGTCTGCCAAGATTGTGCTCAGTCGTCTGGGCGGTCGACGATGCGCCTTAAGCCAGCAAGTGGATGCCTCGAGCGGCTTCAGTTAAATCCTGTATCGACCAGCGCCTTGAGCAGAACGTATGCTGAAAAAGCGCTGCTTAAGAACATTTGAAATGAAATAAAATAATAAAAAATTAATTTGTTGCGTGTAAACCACTAAACGATACCGAAAACTATGCACGGACGAAGGACGATCATTCGTAGCAAAGTTTATTGAAATTACAAAACTGAGCTTATTAGTTTTATTTGATAAGCTCATCAGTTAGCAAATTGTTGCAAGCTATTATTTGTCTGTGAAATGCTATAGGCCTATATCTCACATTCACGGTGTCTGGTTTTAGTCCCCTGACGAGCTTAGTGCTGACAATGCTAATTACCCTACTTAGATAAAGAATTAGTATATTAATGATTGTACTGTACAAGCGTTGCAGCGCAAAAGTTCGTCGTGCAAATATAGGACAATGTACATGTGCAGTAACCTTTTATTCCTACATGTACGTGTGTGTGCATGGATTCTCATAGCCAGATAATAACTTTTCCAGCTTATAAATGCTGACAAAGCCAATTACCGTAGATAAAGGAGTACATTATTACTGTGCAAACCTGCAGAGCAAACACATGACAATGTATTGTCCAAATTTACTCCTAGTTTAATTGTGTGCAAGTGCATGAATTCTCGTAGTATAAAATTCACAAATTTTCTCTTAAAACGCATAGTGTATACAAAGCTAAATTACCTTCTTTAAATAAAAGAGTAGTATATTAAATTTAGTGGACGGGTGCAGCGCGAAGTTACTTTTACAATACAAACGTGCAGCGCAGAGAGTATTTGTACGCTTCATGACAATGTGTGGGCGCGTTTTCCTTCTAGTTAATTATGAAGAGTAGCAATACACGATCATAACGACCGGGTATTCAGATTTAAAGACACTAATAACAAAAGCAAACATATGGACATGAACAGTCTCAACTTTCACAAGTTTGCTATGTAAACCATGGTGGCGCAAGTTAATAATAATAATAATAATAATAATAATAATAATAATAATAATAATAATAATAATAATAATAATAATAACAATAATAATAACAATAACAATAATAATAATAATAATAATAATAATATTAATAATAATAATAATAATAATAATAATAATAATAATAATAATAATTACAATAACAATAATAATAATTAATTTTGTTATTTTTATGCGCTCACTCGCATCTGCACAATCGCCAACACACTTAAGCAAGTTAACATCATCATCTTGAATATAAACACACGGAGGGGGGGGGGGGGGGGGGGAGAAATGTATATACTAAAAGAAAGATGTACATGCACAAAATTTAAACATGAACTCTTTGGTGAAACACGACGAGACAGCAATTTAAAACAGGTAAGACACTGGTAGAAATGCAACATAAAAATGACACCAAGCTAAAAATAGTATTGCTCTTCACACGCACACGCTCGCGGGCTCACACACACACACACACCCACACACAAATTGTGTAAGAACACCGTTGTTATGACTTTCACAAAATTCCACATACGTTGTTTTGATATTTTAAAAAATTTGTCCAATTTATGAAACTAACGCTAAACCTAACCCTAACTCAAGCCTTAACCTAACCCTAAGCCTAACACTGCCCTAACCCTAACGGAACTCTGTTTTGACGTCAAGATAACGTAGAGAAAAGAACGTACGTAGAGTATAAAAAGAGTGTGTAACAATAACGGGGTTTCTTCATCGACACACACACACACACACACACACATACTTGCGCAGAAACCGTTATTTGGACTTTCCTCTATCGCCACATACGTTCTGTGGACAATGGGTCGTGCTACGACCCCGTTTTTAAGTACTTTAAAGTATTCTAACCCTAACCCTAACCCTAACACTAGCCCTAACCCTAGCCCTAACCCTAACCCTTACCCTAACCCTCACGGATCATTAAATGGACGTCCCAACAAGGAGGTCTGTCCAAAGAACGTATGCAAACTTGCACTAGTTTGTCCCAATAACGCCGTGTAAACATCCTCACACCCACACACACGCACACACACACACACACACACACCTACACACACACACACCTACACACACACACACACACACACACACTTCATTTGTGTTTTCTTTAAGTTTTAACTGTTGAAGTTTTAAGCCAGCAAAATATTTATTTTTTGCTTGGCACCACTTACCCTACACGTTCTTTTTTGCTCTTGAACTTTGACCACAGCCAGCACCCCACACTGAAGTACCTGGGGAACAGTACAGTTTATTAGCGCCGAACTGTTCTCCCCATGACGTATGAAAAAGTTTAGCTTTATCAGCTAAAACTTGTTTTCTATTTACAGTCATACACGCAGCACAACACCTTGGCTAACGCCCAAGAACAAATGACAAGACATTTAAGCTACCTCAGTGGAAGTGTAACTCAGTGTGGATGGGTGTGTGTGGGTGTGTGTGAGCGTGTGTGGGTGGTGTGGTAAATGAGTAAGTGCGTGAGAGAGAGAGAGAGAGAGAGAGAGAGAGAGAGAGTGATTGGGAGAGAGAATTTGTGTGGTGTATGTGTGTTTGTCTGTGCGTATGTGTGGGCATGTCTGTCAGTGTGTGGGTGTGTTAGCGCGCGCATGTGCGTGTGCAAAAGTAAAAAAAGACAGTAGAGAGTAATACTGATGGGGATGCTGTGTATTCTTATAAAGACTATTCCTGTATCTCTCTTTCTCTCGTTCTCTCTCTCGTTCTCTCTCTCTCTCTCTCTCTCTCTCTCTCTCTCTCTCTCTCTCTCTCTCTCTCTCTCTCTCTCTCTCTCTCTCTCTCTCTCTCTCTGTATTTGCCTGTGCGCGCACGCCTAAAGTCAAACTGTAAAGTCCTCAAAACACATTCTTTTCCATCCTTTTTTCTCTTCTTTTTTTTTAAACTCCTTTAACGCCCCTCATTTGAGTACCCAGCTTGCACTCAAGTGATTTGTTTTTTCTGTTTTAGTGATGGAATGTTGGGAGATAAAATAATATAATAGAAGCCAAGACTGTTTTAATTTTAACAGGCTATACTTTTGATAAAACTCGAATGTTACTTCTTTTTTTTTCTTTTCTTTTTTTTAAGCAAATTTAACTGAGGTCCTTGCGCACTTAACTTCTTATGACGACGACGATGATGATGATGATGATGATGATGATGATGATGATGATGATGATGATGATGATGATGATGATGATGATGATGATCTTTTAGTATACACATTCCTCCCACCTTTCCCCCAACCCTTCCTGTGTTTATATTCGATGTGTTCAAGATTCTTCTTCTTCTTCTTCTTCTTCTTCTTCTTCTCCTTCTTCTTCTTCTTATTATTATTGTTATTGTTTTTATTATTATTATTATTATTATTATTATTATTATTATTATTATTATTATTATTATTATTATTATTATTATTATTATTAAAAAGGAGCTAATGACTCCACATTTTGTTGGTTTTGTGGTTTTGTTGGTTTATTATCATTAAATGTATACTTACAAGGGAAATACGGCTCGTTGAATGATGATTTAAGTACTCTTGTTTTGTACACGCGTCTTGTTGTGTTATCGCAAAAGCTCTGCATGTAGTGTTGTTGTGTTTATTGATTCTTGGTTGATTTAGTGTTTATTTATACTATTTATTTAATTTACTTTAAAAATTGTGATTGCAGTCTTAAATTATTTATTGGGCGTTAAAATGGGGAACATAATTTGTCCTTTACGCGCACAATTTTTTTTTCTCGTGACAGCTTTTTGAAGGTGGTGGACAAAGTTTCTACCACATTAAAAGGAGAAATAATCTTTTAGACTAAATACGGTATCGGGAAAACACCTGTAGCTTCGCTGCACACGGCTCTTTGATCAGTAAAGCAGGCGACAAGAATGGCGCGCCTTCAAACAGTTCTGTGCGCGCGACCTCTAGCCTAGTGACGTAGTGCTCTCACTCCATCATGGCCGACATGCCGCTGAACGGGACAGAAGCAGACGACATTATCAAGCAACTTGATTTCGATGCTATCGACATTTCTAAGGTACGTTTTTGCTATGTATTTTGCTGCGAAGTGAGGTCGGGATAACTGTGGTAGATTTGAGCTAGAAATTTAGTGTAGTTTCAGTTAAAATTTGTTTAAAAATAGCTGCCGGTACAATGTTGCGTTGTGTTGTGTATGTTTGAGTTGTATCGCTGTTGTGTTCTGTGAATCCAGTAAGCATGTCTCTCTCTCTCTCTCTCTCTCTCTCTCTCTCTCTCTCTCTCTCTCTCTCTCTCTCTCTCTCTCTCTCTCTCTCTGTATTGTTGTATAGTTTCTGTCTTGTCTTGTATTGTATTGTTTGCCTTGTCGTTCATTTAAATTACTTTCGGGAGCCAAGTTGTCATGCAATGATACATGTTACGCTTCATCGAAATAATCCTTTTGATTCAAGTAGAATGTAGGCCTAAATATGTGTGTACTATACATCGTCAAGTGCGTACAGCAAACGGATAGGCTTAAACAGCAGTAATGTTACTCTTAATAGGGGAGGTGAGGGCAGAGGTAATAATTATTCAATAGTGAATGTGCGTATATGGGAGATTGGGATGAGTGTAATATGCCTGTGTCCGTGGGTGCATACGTCACCTTGTGATTTGTGTGTCTGTGTGTTTTAATTTAAAGGTGATCATAAGTGTGGCTGTGCGTGTGTGTGTGTGTGTGTGTGTGTATGCGCGTGAATGCGTGCGTGCGTGTCTGTTCTTGTTGATCGTGTAACTTGTAAAATGAAGTTAAAAAAGAATGCTGTTTTCATTAGTACCAGTTTATTCTATTCATACTCTTTTCTTAAGGTTCATTCCGTGTTTTGATCGTAAACAAGTCTGAATGAAACTGCGCACTGAATGGCGTGACTCAGACGCGTTCTTTAATACATTTATTTATGTTGAAGTTGAGTAAACATTCATTAGTATACAGCCATAGACTGGTAAAACTACCGAAAACTCTGACTCTGAAATCTATTAATATATTTTGTTCTACTGATTTAGTGAGCATTCTATGGTATACAGTAACAGATGGATAAAATTGCCCAAAATTTATTGACGAATCATCGAAAATCGTGTGCATTCTTCACAAAATCTCCCTCTTGCTCTGTGTATGCACAGATGATTCGTAATTTTAAATCCTCAATCTGTTATCTAATTATTTTTATCCTGCAGCGTAAAAAGAATCATTGATTAATATTATCAATGAAATATACTACTCAAAATAATTGAAGGGCCACTCTCATATTTAATTTAATTTAATTATTTTTTGCTGCTATCAATAATATCGCTTATATTGCCTATTTCAAAACTTATCCTGTACAGTAACATTCAAGACAATCTTATTCTGACAAGTAATCACATGTGTGAGTTTTGAACTTTCTGCACTGAGTTGAAAAACATACCCAATTTTTACAAAAAAAATGACCATAATTTACTGTTGTCTTGCTAATAAAGCAAAATTTTCAACATTACAAAGTGATTTGCACGCCTAAGGCTTTCATTTTCTGAGTTCAGTTCAACAATCGGCGCTTTTTTCTGGGTATAAATGGCAGCGCTTTTGCTGCTTTTCTAACCATGCATCTGATTTAAAGAAAGACCCATATGTCCAAGTGGCCCTTGTATTATTTTGAGTAGTATAGTTAAACATTAATTGGTATGAAGATGACAACATGCAGTAAGTGGGCAGATAGATACAAGTAGCGGAACAGGTTGACAAATAGCATGTGGAAGTAATGAAAGTCTTGTGCTTGTTCATTCATATGCTGTGGAAGTCCACTGTTTTATAGGAACATACAAGTCAATGTTGTTAAGATTTGTTATCGATGCATACACTGACGACAAGAGGAAAGCTGATGATTCCAAAATTCTTTATTTGTCTTCTGTACAGGAATGCATCTGTCTTTTTAAAAAATGTTTATTTTATTATTATTTTTGTTAGTGGGCTGATTAATAAAAACTAGAGAACGTAAATCGCATGGTACTTGTCTGCAATATGTAATTCAGCTTCTACATTTTAAATAGACTACAGTTGCACGCGATAAGCATTAGCAAAATTCATTAAGCAGCATGGCTATAGTGTACAAAGGGGGATTGAAGGACGTATATTGCAGAATAGGTTTCTCTAAAAACTTAATCCAAACGCCAGAAAACAACGTGCATGGTTATTTATCGTCTATTTTATTATGTATGTATTTTATTATTTATTTTTTGTAAAGAAAATGGTTGGAAAACGCTAATAGACGAACGGATTTTATGTAGAATCAAACTCAACTCAGTTTTTAATGTAATATTTGTTCACACATTCAGGTGATATTAGACAATTAAATTAAACTTCTAAAACACTTTAACTATTTAGAAACATTATTTCAGTCTATAAAAGTACCAACAGGAGATTTAGCAATAACTTTCACAACGTCTGTAACATTTGAATGATTCAGAACCATGTCTACATTATGTCCATATTCAGTTATGTTATGTCCATTTACTTTACATATATATCTTTTAAAACTGAGCATTCAAATAGAAAGTGATGTACTGATAGCTAGACTTGTATTACATACAGTGATACACATTGAACCTCGGCGGAGTATTTAGTATTCCATGCGTTAATTCTTAATTTATATATTAAATTTGAAAGTGGTCTTGAACAATTTAGTATTGATATCTTTTTAATGCTATTATCATGATACACTGCATTTCCTAACAAAGAAATCATTTAATGATTACACATATTCAAATTTATTATAGTTATTCAAATTTATTATAGTTATAGAATCTGGCGACCTCTGTGCTCCCTCCTTGGCTAGTCTGTCAAATACCTCATTCCAATTAAATCCACAATGTGATGGTACCCACCAGAAATCAATATTTATTCATTTAGAAATCACGCAATGTATCATATGTTTAATTTCGAATATAAACTCACTTCTAACTGTACAGTTCCACTGTTTTAATGCGTACAAAATAATTCTAAAGGAATGTAAAGCCATTAAAATAGAATAAAGCTCAGCTGTAAATTATAAAATCATTTTCCTAAATAATATGAACATCTTATATTTATTGGAGGAATAGTATATGCTGATCCACTATCTGAAGAATCTAAAACTGATCCATCAGTAAAGATCTGTATATAGGTGTTTTTGTAATTACTTTCAATATGCTCTTTTACCTCAGTAACTAATGAATTGGGATTTCCTCTTTTTTTAGCTTGGCTATATAGTCAATATCGAAATGTGCACATCTGTGCTCCCATGGTGGAATCAATGGTGCTAATGGAAGAAACGAAACTGATGTGATACCAGTGTCAAACTTATCAAAAAGGTCTTTTGTATAGTTTCAAATTGGCTACAAGTACTTAATATTTTTTGTTCTTTTTGGATAATCTTGTTGAGCGTCAATATATATTTCATCTTGCACCGAATTTGGAACAGATAAACAACTTACCACATATTTTGAAGTAGCCAGTTGACGTTATTGATATAATGGTAATATTCCAGCTTCTTGGTATATTCGTAGTGTGTTAGCATGAACTGGAACTCCTAATGCAATTTTAATAGCTCAAATGTCAATACTTTGTAATTTATTTGATAATGAAATATTTGCGGAAAAGTATACTTCCTGGCCATATATAAGCTTTGATCGAACAAGTGATCTGGCTAAATGCAATAGGGATTTAGGATTTTGACCCCATATTTGCATATTAACAATTTTCAATAAATTTAAGGTTTTCCTTGCGTTTGTTTTTAATTGCTCAATATGTAATTTCCAGATCAGAACAGAGAAATTTTACCTGCTGCTTGTAAGCAAGAACTTAATTGCAGCCGGGTACTATTTTAGGATTATTTCCATTATTGTAAAGCATCAAATAAGTTTTCTCTGTAGACAGTTCAAGACTGTCTGTAGACAATTCAAAAGTATCGAAAAATTATTAAGTTCTTCATAAAAAAGTTTCTGTACATACAGTATTACTCTCTGTTTGTTATGCTTTTTGATACGTATTAATCCACATAGCAATGTCAGCCGCATACAGAACTACATTTGCTGATTTAGAAATACCTGTGGGTAGATCATGAATGAGGATTGAAAACAATAAAGGGGCAATAATAGATCTCTGAGGTATTCCCATATCCATTTTATGAAAATATGAATAAGTATTTCCCACTCTTGGGCATATAGATCTGCTACGTAAATAATTTTGTGGGTAATGATACATATGATCGCTTATTCCAATATGTTTTAATTTATAAAGCAGCCTAGCATGCCAAACACTGCCATAAGCCTTTTTAATAGCCAAGAAAGCGGCAAGAGTACTTTTCTGTGAGCAACCTGTTTCTTAATTTAATTTCACAAGATGGTCAGTTGTTCATCGACCCTTTCTAAGCCCTGTTTGATTTTTAGGGATTATGTTATTTCTTTCACAAAATTTGAGTTAACCTGTTCTAATAATTTTCCAACTTGAGATGTCAATGTAATTGGTCTATAATTATTTACTGATGCACGAGGCTTACCTTGCTTATGGACTGGAATAACTACATACTTCTTCTAGATAGTAGGGAGAATGCCAACATCTTTGACGTAATGAATGTTGGATGAATGAATAATCAAACTCAAGTCAGCAGGGTTGGTTTACGATCTGAGAACAACAAAGACAGAGCGTTCATATTCGTACAGAGAAGAATTATTGATCGGGTGTGTACGAGCTAGAAATAGTGGTAGCAGTGCGCTGGACAGTGTAGTGTAATTTTACTTTGCCTGTCCTGAGAAGGACAGTAGTTGTCTATAGTTAATACTCCAGTCTATAGTCAATACTCCCAACTTGGGTTGTAAGCAAATGCTTACACATTGTTCTTATGGCGTTACGCTTACTCGTTTCAGTGTAATAAAGTTTCTGAAATGGAATGAAGTTGCTTCTTATTGATTCTGTAACTACTTTGTTCTGTCTTGGTTTAAACAAAGGTTTTATTCAATTAAAACATACGACAAACAGGCAATGTTTTGCAGTTTGTTTTTGTTCATTTGAATAAAAACAGTTATTTAAATTAGTACAAGGAAGATGGCTGCTCACAACAAGAATTTAAAAATAAAAAGACTATGCGGGCTAAACATGTTATTGAAGAGTAAGTACACCGCTCTATGAATGTTAGAACTAACGTAAACTAACGACTCTTCAGCATTGACTCGTGCCATTCTTAAACTAAGGAAGGTTCTTTTTATTGTAGTGTAGGGTTACGGGTTTCTCGATTTTCATAGCAAAGAAACGTATAACGATTATTGTTCTTTTAAGTCTTTAGAAGTATTGAGAAATTTGCTTGATTGTTTTGCCCGCTAAGCGAAGATTTATCAATGACACGTGTAAAGACTTTGAATATTTCCAAAGCATCCTACAGATTTGAAACAAAAAAAATTTGTGGTATTTGATATATTTTTTATTCATCCTGAACACCACATAAACATAATTATTATCGCTATTCCAAAGCATTCCTATAAATTAAAAAAAATCTAGCTCAACGAATATTAAGTGAACCATTGTCGTTATTTTAAAAGCAACTCTCGATATTTGAAGAAAAAAAGAAGAAAAGTTTTCTATATTTCTGATTAATTAGAAATCTATTGTCGTTTACAAAATGTCCCCTACAGTTTTGAGATAACTATTTTGTGGTATATTATCAAGAGGCAGGTTTAATAATGGGCTGTTTGAGAACTTCTTTTCTCAGCACGCATAGGATACGACTGGGTGTCATTATGTACAAGACAACAAAAAAGGGATATGGGGATGCGGGAAAGAGGAGCCGAGTGTGATGTTGTCAGGGTGAGTAAATAACGAGGAAAGGAGGGGGTTTAGTCGGCTTTTCTGTCATAGACGCAGCCATAAATGTTTCATGCCTTCTTGTTTTCATTCCTTCAGTCAACGCAGTTGACAAACGGTCCTATTTAAAGATTATGATCAGTCAACAACTGTAAGCAGAGGGTCCTGACTGGTTATGTAACATTATGTCACAGCCTTGTCACTTTGTAAGATCTACAGTTACATGTTAGGACTGTCTTAAGTTGTATTGCCTGTAGCTGTAGTAGAGACGGCAGACAGCCACGACGACAACATTGTAAACTTTATTTAACACGGACAGGCGTAAAAGCGAGTGTTGTTTAACTTGTTGGTTTAAACAAAATGTTTTATTCAAGGGAAAATATATCATTACAAACAATGATTTACAGGATAAGCAACAAGCGAGCTTATATAAGCCCACCCTGTATGACAAAATTCTACATAATATTTAAGTGACAGGCAACTGATAGTTGCATATAAATAAAGAAGAATACAACAATAAAAAAAATAATATAATAAATTAATTAAAGAAATAAGGTTTAGTAAATAATTACACGGACATACACGCATACACATAAATAAATAAATAAATAAATAAATAAATAAATAAATAAATAAATAAAAATAACAAATAGAAACGAGTGTTGTTGCCGTCGGATATTGGTTTGTGATAGTGTATTATTTTAAAACTTACTTTGTCGTGTGTCCAGTATCGTAATTTCATCGCCCTTATAAATTTGCGTCCTTTAAAAATTCTTAACTGATCCAAATGCACACTGAGACCGTGAAAGAGAAATCAAATTTAATTTTATTATTCAACGCAAGCACTTCCTATTGAAGCTGTCATTTTCAAAACAATTAATTTTGCCGTACTTATTTACACCAAAATGCAGACTAGTATTTAAATTACAGGTAAACGCGCATACACAAGCGGTACTTGACTTTAGTTTATAGTTGTAGTTTATCAGACAGCGATTTAGACAGAAAAAATTCAATCTCACGCTCGTCATGTAAATCGTAGAGTATTCGGACTATTTATGTGCTACTATGTACTAGTTATTTTTAAATACGTTACGACTTATTTAAATCTCAGGTGCGAATAATGTTCTACTTATATTACGTCTTATTTTGAGCAAAACGTCTCTGTGACCCGATAGGTGAAGCTTACGAAACGACACAACAATCCTGTAATATGTACTAAGTATTATGAATTGAAGATGAAATTAAGACATGTTTTATTTATTGGCGTGCTACTAATATTACTTAATGGTATTTGAAACTGAAAGTCTGCATGATCAGACAGGACAGGACGGGCAAACCTTCACGTAGTGAGATTAATATAATTATGTACACGTTTGAAATCCCCACTGAACCATGACGTCCATCCACTGTGACATGAAAAAGTTAAGAATATTGTCCCCTAGTAATATTTAATCCATGTTCCTTCTTATTTTGACAAAAGTATATGCAGTTGATCTTGGTTTGGCTATACTGAGTCCCGCTTAAAATAGATACCGTATAAAACTAATAATTTAACAACATTCCAACAAATAACAAATCTATAGTCCCGGTCGTTGTGTGTTAGATGTGTCCGTGCACATACACACATACAGGCATACCTGTACATAATATAACATCACAAGATAAGAACAAGACAATAAAATTATGAATACTGGGGAAGAAAATAAAATTGCAACTTTGCAAGGAAATGAAAAGAATTAATAGGAGAAGTGAAACCAGCGGGCGTTTTTGAAACATGTAAAACACTTGACCCAAATACGTGCTGTATTAAATAAAATACAGCATTGTAACTTGTAAGAAAAGACGAAGGCAGTGCAGTGTATTATACTATGTGTTCTCCCTTCTCCCATCCCTTCTGTGTAAAGGACAATATAGTGCAATATATAATTTTGTGTTCACTCCTTTCACTCCCCACGCTGTAAAAGACTATAGACTGAGTAACGTTGTAAGTGATTGAGATATGTTCTGGTAAGCATTTAAACCGTTGTTTATGCACACATTTGGCGCGCGAAATGATTGCTGGTTAAAAAAAAACTACTACTGCTTCTGCTACTACTACTACTACTACTACTACTATTACTACTACTACTACTACTACTACTACTACTACTACTACTACTACTACTACTACTACTACTACTACTACTACTACTACTACTCCTCCTCCTCCTCATCCTCCTCCTCCTCCTCGATAACCCCCGGCACCTCCACGGTATAAATAGTATCCCCACTTTCTGGAAATGTAATGCTTTAAATTCCCACTGTCGCTGTCTTTCTCCTTTGTTATTTCTCATTCGTTCTTTCTCATTACTGCTCTGTTCTATCAATCTACTAAACTATCTTCTTCTTCGCTAGACCAGTCACCTACCTTTTTTCTTGAAAACTTTCGGGACAAAACTCCTCATTTATGTGTGAGGTCTGTTGGATCAGCTTGGAAATATTGGACGCTTTCTGCCAGGTGGTCACTGGGGCTTCCTATGATGTTATTATTTGGCAATGTAGGCATTTTATATGTATGTGTTTTGTTGATATTTTATAATGATGATTATATTCTATTTTGTTTTTGTAAACGGGTGTTCGATAAATTAGAGTATAGCCTCAGCGTCCCCTGCGTGGGATGTCTTTAATGTAAAGTGACCAGCTGGTGGAGTGCCTTCAGTGCTGCCACTAGGGTTGTTTCAGCAGATCTTTTATGCGGATCGGGGACGAGTCCTCTTTCAGCGAAAGTGTGGTCTTGATTTTGTGCTCCTGATTCGGCTATACTGGTCCTGATTTGGCTCGGAAGAGTCCGCTGGGCCTAAAGCAATAAGCATGTAATGTCATGTGTTAAGCGCCTTTTCTTTAATCAAACGAAGAGCGGTGGTCTGAAAAGATCGCTATTACTGAAGGCAGAAGAGAAATCAATTTTTATTTGTGAAATTTAGTTTGACTGCATCCAATGCCATTTGTGAAGGGGGGGGGGGAGGAGGAGGTGGGAGAGAAACCAGAGTATACAGAGAAAACCCTCGTTGTCCTGAAAAGTCACTTGTCTAAGTCACGTAAGGTCGTCCCATGCGGGGTTCGAACCCGCAACCTCCGGCATTGGAAACCAGCTTACTACCAACTGTGCTTTCGGTCCAACCCCTTACTATAACATACACCCTGTACACACCCATACTATTTACCCCATTTCCTATCCCTACTCCAGCCCCACTCTCGTGGACAGTATTTTTTGTAATGGCTAAGGGCATACTATTTTATTGTTGTACATTTAAATAATAGTAAAGGTACAGGCATCGCTTGAATGGAAAGCTTTTCGTGTTAGTACCTGCAGTAAATCCCAGCACTAAAATTATACGAGCCACCCTACTTCCGAACTCCATTCTAAAAGACATTAACGTTTTAATGGCTCGCGATATACTGTTGTACATTTAAATGATAGTAAGTGCACAGCTTTTTCGCTTGACATTTTACTATCTTTTTTTTTTTTTTTTTAGTTCTCTCTTTCAAATCATAAAAGTTTAAATACAAAATGCTATTTCACCGCACTCCTCTCTTTCACCTAACATTATTAATATTATATTCCTTACCCACCCCCTCCACAGTAAAGAACAGTTGCACACAATATATTGGTGTCCATTTAAATCAGAGTACATGAGCTGATTACTTTAAAAAAAATCCCTAATCTATAGTAAATCGTATAGTATGTTATAACTTATAATCCTTCCTGTCTATCCGAAGACTTCTTCCCCTCCTCTCTCTAGCCTAGAGCAGTATCGTTTTAAATGACTCAGAATACAATTGTATGTACATTTAAATCATTGTTAATGCATATGTAGCGCTTCAGAAATTACTTTTTGGAATCCCCGTTGAGTTTAATCCCGTCATTGAAATATATACAGCCGTACTCAGCTTGCTGTTGCAGCATACCTACTGGCGGGGTGTACAAGTCCCCGTTTATTCATTCATTTCTTCATTCATTTATATATTTAGTCACGCACGCACGCACGCATTAACTCGATACTTCTCGTTTATGTAAGGTGTTAGTGGATTGCCTACCGTAGCCGTGCTTCAGTAGATGAGATGTTAAATATCGACCGAGTTTGTTAATGCTGCTATCTATCCGTGACCTACGGTGTTAGACGGTTATTTATCAATAGCCGATTCAGCCCCGATGCTTGAATCTTGGTAAGTGTAACTCGAATTCGGTATCCACGCAGCCTGTTCACTCAGCAACAAGACAGGAGTCGTCGTGTAAAGTTTTCCAACTTTATTCAGCAAACATCAATAACTTTATACAAGATCGCTTTCCGAAAATCACTTCAATAATCATCATCAAAAATCTTCATAAATCACCCTACAAGCAGACAGCGCATTACCTATATAGCCTCTGTGCATTCGAGAAAAAGGTCGAACATTCAACATGACGCAATAACACCCAATCAAAATAAAACTCACCGGAACTATGCACTATCTTACGTCATTAGGTTAGGAGAATCGCTTACCTATTACCAGATCTATCTGGAAGCTTCGGTCGATAATAAACATGTAACTCCGGAAAATTCTCAACAATATCGACCGACAAAAATTATCAACATTATACAAAGCTTCTTCTAGCAATAACGCAAAATCAAACCAAAGGTAAATACACTCTGTTGTTATTGCATGCTTTGCCCCTCTCCCCCCCCCCCCCCCCCCAAAAAAAAAAAAATTACATTACATTACAAGATTATTGCTTTAGGTCCAGCGGACTCTTTCGAGCCAAATCAGGACCGGAATAGCCGAATCAGGACCACAAAATCAAGACCACAACTTTGCTGAAAGAGGACTCGCCCCTGATCTGCATAAAAGATCTACCGAAACAACCCTAGTGGTAACACTGAAGAAACTCCACCAGTCGGTCACTTTACAATAAAGACATCCCTCGCAGGGGACGCTGAGGCTAAACTCTAATTTATCGAATCCCCGTTTACTAAAACAAAATATAATATAAACATCATTATAAAATGTCAACAAAACACATACATATAAAATGCCTACATTACCAAATAATAACATCATAGGAAGCCCCAGTGACCACCTGGCAGAAAGCGTCCCAATATTTCCAAGCTGATCCAACAGACCCTAAACACAAAATAGGAGTTTTGTCCCGGAAGAGTTTTCAAGAAAAAAAGTAGGTGACTGGTCTAGCGAAGAAGAAGATAGTATAGTAGATTGATAGAACAGAGTAGGAATGAGAAATCACAAAGGAGAAAGACAGCGACAGTGGGAATTTAAAGCACTAAATTTCCAGAAAGTGGGGATACCATTTATACTGAAACCCCCGGCACTCCCAGGGGGGGGGGGGGGGGGAGGGGGAAACAAATTGATCGGATCTATCATGCGCGTCTCAATCGGAACACCTACTTCTATTACAATATTTGTATGCATCGTCAGAACTGTGAACCTGTTAACAACTCAACAAAGTCACGGGTAATGAGCGTAGCGGCAGCTGTGCACATTGGAAACTATCCTGTAGAATATTGATGTTACGATATATATTATATGATTGTATGTAAATTGTCGTGTAAATTAAACTGTAGTCATCCGCATTGGTTATGGTAACTGATATTTTAAATTATAATAAGTAAAAAGTAGTCGCCAGCATTGTTATACGCTTGTATTTACAATGATCATTTTGAAGGACGAGAACGGTATTAGCGAATAGTAATATACAATACAAATTGCATTCGTAAACTAAAACTGAGTCGTCAACAATGATACCAGTTTTTGGATTGCACCATAACATTAAGTAATATGTTGCAGTTGTCGATATTTGTCAGATTTAAGCTCTACGTTATCCGAGTCCTAATAAATACTAATGTAAAATCCTATCCTATCCTGTCCCGTAACTCGAAGGTCGCACCACAGATGATCGTTTAACCAGCGTACTCCATCTTTCTCTGTCCCCCTAATGGCTTCGCTCAGTGTCAAGCCCTTCCATTCTCGAATGTTGTCCTCGCACCTCTTTTTCTGTCTCCCTCTTCTTCTGCCTCCTTGCAGTAAATATAATGCTTTAATTATTGGTATATGTCAGCTTTGTTGCTAACAATCCGTGTTACTTGTCACGAGTCTTAACGTAGTAAGGGAAATGCAAATTGTATAAACCACAATGTTTTTGTTATTAACAGTGGTACATTGTCTTCAGCAGCGGTATCACTGTTTTGTAGTTACGTTAGTACGTGTTAAAAGAGGGGTCGACTTTGGGAGAATTTTATTGCCCAATTATTAACAGTCATGTGTTTTATTTGAGTTATTTAGTCGGTTTTTTTATATTCCTGCTAAAGAGCTGCTCAAGGCGCTGGCCCATACAGGATCTAACTCGAACCACTCGAGGCGCCCACTGCTGCCTTAGGCGCACTGAGCACAACCGTGAGTAACCGAGAAAGGACCTAATCCGTAGTTTAAAAAAGAAAGAAGAAAAGAAAAAAAAAGTGTTGACGTTGATAAGATTGTGCAGATATTGTATTAAGAGTCCTAAAGGCGAATGTTATACTTAACATGTTTTAAACAATATCTAAACTTAGTCGTCCCTCAATGTTGTGCTTGAAGAAGCAAACGTTCGATCTTATTACAGTATTGCTTAAATTGGGCTAAAGTCAACACCTGTGAAAAGTACAAGGATATGGATATATTATCTACTATTCATAGGATTGAATTATATATGGTTAGACCAGTAACATGCGTATTAGTTGGCAGGAAGTAGCAACCAACTTAATGTTGTCAGGCAAGTATCCTTAAAATTCAGTCATGCTTTAATGCACAGGACAGAGCAGTTTCATGCAATTTCTCAATAAATGTTAATGACATGAAATCTGATAGTTCGATCAGTTTCCCGTATTTTTAAAACCTGAGGGTCCACGCTTATAGTCTATTATATCTTTTGTCTGCATCATCGTATGTTATTTTGTTATCTTATCTTAATGTTTATTTAATCCCTACCTGGAGCTTTATGTTGAACCGATTAGTTACACGACATTAAGCGTGTCAGTAGCTTAAGCTTTCAACAAAAACTGACAACAGTTAAACTGTGTTACTCCAAAGATTCCCTTTTTATATAACTCATCTTTTCGTGAGTGCCTGCGTTTCCGAGTGCTGTGTAGGGGGTGTGGGTGTGGGTGTGAGAGAGAGCATGTGTATTGTCTGTGTGTTTGTCTTGGTTTTTTTATTTTATTTTGTACACCTTTAATTAATCACACCCAGTCACATGCGAGGTGAAGCAAGACTACTGTCATGCAAGTAGAGCTTCAATTTAAACAATTTCAAATTCGTATGATATTACTATAGAACAACAGTTGAGCATTTGACAGAATTGAGGGCCAGATATATCTGATTCATACCACTGAAACAGTTTCAAGGTTAAGCCTATTAGATCTCTGACATTGAGAATGCATCTAGCTACGTTTGGCTACCGAAGTACAAGTAGGATACGACCTGTGATTTAAACCCTTTGCCCCTCGCAAGGCCCGTTCAGGCCCGCGAATTCTGTCTAATTTCCTCGCAAGGCCCGCTGTGTACGAGTCTACTGCGTCGTAACTGTCTAGCAACGGCCAACCACAATGCATCGCTTTGAAATGTATCCCTTTAAAAAAATCCGTTTTTGGTTTACTTTTTCGCTAGATCTACACGGTGCAATAGACGATAATCTTTTCATGGTGATATTTTCTAAACCAGAAAGTTTTTAGCCAAATTTCGGTGTCACAAAGATGGAGGAGGAAGATATGGTGTTCTGTTATTAGTGAAACAAAATCCCTAAAAAAGGAATTCTGATCCAGACATCTGTGAAAGTATGGAAGTCTTGTCTTTGTATTGTTTGTGTGCATTTTCTGTACCAACCTTACACCTTTTAAACATAAAGTGTGAAAATTCAACATCTGATGGTATTTTTCATCACACTAAAACAGGAGTAAATCCTCATTTTGTATTTTAATTGTTTTTTTTTCCTAAGCGAGGTGTGAACATTTTGCGGAGTTCCTTCCCTTGCGTCGAGTACTAAATAATGGGAAGCTCAAAACTGACCAGAGTGGCCTTGGGTTTTAAGCAGTCATTTGAGATACTATTTTAAGTCCCTATACTACAGATCAGCGCGCGGATTAACGCAACACTCGCCTGACGCTATGCAAGCTGTTAAGGCGTACTGTAATTTTTTCGTGAAGGGGTGTATTGTTACATTACAGTAAATTGTGTCTTTCCCCCTTCAGTATGCATTAACATGCGCACGAGAGCTGGCGCGCGCGCGCTTTTTCATCAACATTCTTTGTCTCTCTTTCTGTCTGTCTGTCTTCTCTCTCTCCCTTCCTCTTTCCCTCCAATTCTTGCACACACAACACACTCAGCCACATGGACACTTTGATCTTTAATAAAGGGAGAAATTGCTCTCTATAAAGCCTTTAATATTAGTTATGCATGCAGTCCACAGGCTTATAGCTGAAAACAATTCGGGGCGTGAGCTATAAAACTTTTCCACTTTTGATGACCTGATCGCAGAGAGTCGCCTTTACTTGCAAATTGTATTTGTCACACAGCAAAGACCGATTAAGAAGTCCGAGCACTGATCAGTAAACACTTGTAGTAATAAAAGAGCCTGCAAAAAGTCGTATCTCCAGTGTTAACAAACACTCGAAAGGTAACGAAAGGTACTTACAGGAAGGCGTTATATAGTAGAGTTTTGATTTGTTTTATGTCCGCAAACACCCGCCCGTCGAGCTATTTATAGTCTTATGAATATTAACGGTATTTAAGTGCCTAATCATCGCGATATCGTGATCAACATCATCAGATGGAATTAAAAGTGTTTCCCAAAAAAAATGTAACAGTAAGAATACTGATCTGTCCACTATTAGAAAAATACTTGAGTATTTTCAGTGATGTCCCAGTCATCGTCATCAAAAACTCAAATAAAAAAAAAGTTTGCATGCAGCACGTCGTTTAACACTACTTGTACCTATGTCCCATCTTTATCAAACGCCCCAATACAGAAACTGTATGCTTTTCTATGCGAGCAATACACCTTGTTTTGGAGTGACCTTTTTAACCACATGTTGTTTGTTCAGCGGTGCACAATGATCGATTGTTTTGAAGGTCTTCGTGACTGTGAATTGTACATACAATAGTCAATAGTAAAACTTAACAAAGTTAATGTGGCGTTACTTTTAATATAATCATCAGTATGCACACATGCCAGCATGCTCTTATTTACAGAACAGAGCTATTTTTCTTCACATTAATTGCTTCAGCTTCTCGCTCTACTCAAATGTGTTATTGTTCATGATTATTGCCTACTCTACCCACACAAATGAAGAACTTAAAGTGTGCATTTTACGGAAGTAGCCTGTAAACACGACCTGCACCCTTGCAATATGCTTGCGTGCATACGATTTACTGCACACGATCATAAATAGAAACATAAAGTTTGATGACTGTGTAGCCTGCAATTTAAGGACGCAGCCTACGTGACCTGCGCATAGCAACATGTGCGTACAACTGCGCAATTTACTGAGAGATTTGGTCGAAAGCACTGTTTTATTGAACTGAATACAAACAACAACGGGGAGTTGGGTTACAGACTAACAGATACTTCTTTATCTTGGCATGAAAATGACACATGTTGACAAGCACTGTATCGTTAAAAAAGACAACACATTGACATAATCACAAAATGCCAACAGTAAGAAAAAGGTACACAAACTTCAAACTGACTTAGCATTACTAAAAATCAGTTTGATGTCTAGTCTAGACAGTTAAATATCACGTACTTACTTATCCCAAGTCTAACGGATTTTACCTCTATTTGGTATTTTATGTATTTGCGCATCGCTGAACAAAAATAAAGAACGAGAATTATTCACGTAATATTAGTCTAATATGGTATCAGGGGAATGTAGCATTTAACATAATCATTTCAACTATTTTTGTTCTCATAGTACCAGTATTTTATCATTTACCTATGTTAGAGAGACTATATCTCTGCAACTAGAGCGAGGGGAGGAGCGAGTGAGAGAGAGAGAGAAGGGGGGGGGGGGGAGAGAGAGAGAGAGAATTCCTTCCGGGTTTGCTTACTGTTGGTCAGATGGAATGTGACCACTTTTGCAAAAAGTGCGAACGTCTTTAACTCTAAATAGTATCTACTAACGATACTGGCATTTCATTCACTTTTTAGTTTGAGACCTTCCTATCCTATCCTATCCTATCCTATCCTATCCTACTATACCCTATCCTATCCCGGAACTAGAAAGTCGTTGGGGCACCACATGTGATCGTTTAACCAGCGCGCTCCACCTTTCTCTGTCCTCAGCAGCCCTTATTGCTTCATTCAGTGTCGAGCCAGTCCATTTTCAAATGTTGTCTTTCCACCTGTTTTTTCCCCTCTTCTTCTTACACCGTGCTTTGCAGGATGGTCTTTGCAAGGCCTGATGCTCTGGTGATGTGGCTATACCATCAGTGTTTCCGTTTCTTCTCCACAGTGTGAGCAAGTCATCGTGTTGTCCAATGGCTTTTGTGGTGGTCTGTCGGACTTCGTCGTTGGTGATGAGCTGGATATAGAAAATGCCCAGAAGTCTTTTTGTAGCACCTCATCTCCATGCTTTGTATTCTTCGTGTTAGATCTGCTGTAAGGGTCTACCCGTGGGAGTGCCGGGGGTTTCTGTATAATTAGTATCCCCACTTTCTGGAAATGTTGTGCTTTAAATTCCCACTGTCGCTGTCTTTCTCCTTTGTTCTTTTTCATTCATACTCTGTTCTATCAATCTACTATACTATTTTCTTCGCTAGACCAGTCACTTTTTTTTTCTTGAAAACTCTTCCAAAACTTGTCATTTGTGTATGAGGTCTGTGGGTCAGCTTGGGAATATTGGACGCTTTCTGCCAAATGGTCACTAGGGCTTACTATGATATTATTATTTAGGAATGTAGGCATTTCATATGTATGTGTCCGTGGGATTCCTTTATTGTAAAGTGACTGGCTGGTGGAAAGTCTTCAGTGTTACCATTAGGGTTGTTCAGCAGATCTTTTATACGGATCGGGAGTGAGTCCTCTTTGAACCAAGTTGTGGTCCTGATTTGGTGGTCCTGATTCGGCTCTTTGCAGCCCGCTGGACTCTGTACGCAATGAATAACTAATTAATTTCTGTAAGGGTCCATGTTTTGCAAGAGTATAGGAAGATGGAGATGACAAGGGAGCGCAGGAAATAAGTAGTGCATTGAAGAGATTTTTCTGAATTAAAAAAAAAACAAGTTCTTCGTGCAAACATTTGTGTTTGAATTGTTTACTTTATCACCTGCTTATTGTCCCGTTATGTAGAACAAACTACAGTATGTTAGGGGAAAAGTTATTGCAGTGATAATAAGCACCACCAAAGCCTTTTAAAAGTGTACCGTACTGTATCCGAAAAAGTTATAACTTTAACATAAATATGGCAGCTCTAGAGACAAAACACTTATTCTTGCTTTCACCTGCTGTTTGCCGTGTTATGTAATACAAGATGAATTCTGAAAAGAAACAAAGTTGTTGTAGTTATATGAAACATCTCGCGTTTTACAGCGATTTATGCTTGCTAGTTTACTTTATCACATACTTGAGTACGCGAGCAAGAACGTAGGAGTATCTTTAAGAGGTATGAAGTACTTTTCATAGTTAAAGAATGCGGTTTTACTAACCACTCGCCGTCGCTGAAGTTGTAAAATTTGTTGGATAACCGGTTTTCTTGTTGCCAAAGTTGCTGTCATGTAATTGCCTGTAATGTAGTCGTTATCTCATGGCTTGTCGCTGTTACCCTACTTCATTACAACTACAAAGTAAACAACATCCCGCGATTTACAGAGAAAATATTGGCTAATTTCATACCAGGTTATATACAAATACCGCTCATTTTGAAGTGCAGCTAATATTCTGACAGCAGATTATCACTTATTTTAAACTATTAAAATCTTGCTTTCTATTCAAATTTGTTTAACAAAAAAGGCTATTGGCTTGTTTAAAAATCAAATATGTATCTGAAAGTTGATAATCTTTGTTTCTCTCTCTTTCCAGCGTGTGCACGCGCATGTGTTTGTATGTGTGTGTACACTTGCGTGCGTGCGTGCGTGCGCGTAATTATCCAAGAATGCGACGGCTCATGCACTTCGTCTAAAAGCTAGCTATAGTTTACCTGTCCTTATTCTGAAAAATACAGCTATTTTTTAGATGTACTTGGATGACAGCGAGAGTGGAGAACGTATCTAGAGTAACATTATCACTTTGCAGACTATGAGGTCTTCGTTCGTTCATCAGTATTCAGTATGAAACGCGAGTAACAAAAAATGAGGTTGAGAATGAAGGATGGGACCTTTGTAGTCCTCGGACTATCAATCTTCTGTTCATGACAGCGTTGTAAAGTCAGGTTTTGGTCGACGTTCGCGCAACGGCACGTGCACCACGTACGGAGTGTGACGTAATCGTGACGACGTTGTCTGAAAGAAGATGAAGGTCAAGGGTCTTTTTTATGAGAGGGAACGTGAGATTAATTGTTAAATTGTGGAACCGATGCTCTGTACAATTCGCAACTCCTAGGGTAAGCGAGTAGCCAGCGCCTCACAGGCAGAAGTGCACTCGATGATAATTAAATAACGGTCACGGTTGGTAGTGCCGTAGTGAGGGCCTGGTATTTGTACGTACTGTTTGAGTTCATTTTAAACAATTACTCTAGCATTCATCCAAGTTGCCGCGCATGTGGCGGCAAGAGTTAGATCCTGTTTGGTCCAACGCCTTGACCAGCTCTTGAGCTAGAAAAAAAGACTATGTAACAACCATGATATGGATGATGATGATAATCACATGATGATGATGATGATGATGATGATGATGATGATGATGATGATGATGATGATGATGATGATGATGATGATTTTTGATTTTGATACCCAGAACATTGTGTATTGTGTCCACAATGTTGAAAACTCTAGTTTTGTGGTTTGGGGTGTATCCGGGTTTGTATGAAGAATACGAGGTTGAAGACAGGAATTGGGTTGATTGATTTACGCCTTCCAAGAATGATATGCTGTAGTTACTTAACTCAGTGCTGTTTGAGACTGCCAGACACCTTATCCCCCACACCAAGTATTAGGGGTTCCTGTAGCTCAGAGGACAGGGCGTTGGTTTCCTATGCCGAAGGTCGCGGGTTCGAATTCCGCGTTGGACGAACTTACGTGACTTTGGTACGAGAATTTTCAGGACACCGATGGTTTTTTCCGGGTACTCCGGTTTCTTCCCTACCTAAAATAATGGTATTGGATGTAATCTATAAAAAAAAAAATCAAGAACACGTCACAAATAAAAAATCGATTTCCTTTCTGTCTACTAATGGCAACTTGCTGTACACCACATATTTGAGTGATGACTGTGTGTTTCTAGTGTATGTAAGACTATCTGTAACATGTGAGAGTGTAGGTTGGTTACAGATCGCCGCCATTTGAGTCCGATTTAGGAATAAGGCGCTTATAACATCCATTATTATTATTATTATTATTATTATTATTATTATTATTATTATTATTATTATTATTATTATTATTATTATTATTATTATCATCATCATCATCATCATCATCATCATCATCATCATCATCATCATCATCATCATCATCATCATCAGAGACCCAGGATAGAAAGCCACCTGGAATCAATCGATGTACTACTGTCGTGACTGCTGAATCCAAGAAGAAAACTGAGCTTTACCTTACCTTAAAACTCAAGACTGAAGAGCAGTTTAGACACCAGAAAACATTTCTGATTTCACTTTTTGAGTCTGCCTTAACCATGCTGCAAAAAAGCTTTATTAACATGACCGCGCGGGTATTCTTTCTTTTTACGAGTCTGTCTATGCGTATTGAATAATTGCTCTTATATAACACAAATTCCACTTAAACAGATATTAAAGGAATTACGATCGAATTCAAGCCGTCCAGAACACCAACATGCTTCATTGCGCGCATGAATTGTCACACTCCCTGGTCCACCGATTACCATTTTAGATCTAAGTGTATGTGAGTGAGAGTGTTTGAAAGCAAGGACAGATTATAAGATAAGGCCAGACGTCGAATATTTGAATCTGAATCTGTATGATTATTTGTTGAAGTTTGGCCCTATTACTTTGACAGAATGATCGGTGTTCTTTGACATGCTGCTGAATTGAACCACGGTATGAAAATTTAGTACAGAAATTCGAATGCTATGGGAGACCAAATATCCTGTCAAAAGCAAGAATCGAACCCAGGCCTCCTGGACGCCAGGCGAACATTCTACATTGCTACCGCGTTGCTTATCAGCTGTGCCTTACACATGGAGTATCAGACAATCTCTACAATGTCCTTTCTCCTGCGAATCAAGCAAGGTGTAGTCTCAGATAGTCTGTAACTTAGTCACCTTTTGTCAACGCCAGTACGGCTATCGGTCCTGACCAACCGACCGATAGCGTGTGGCAGTCTCAAGACAGGTGATTTTGTGACGCTTGCAACCAGGGATCATTATGAGTCATTCCTTTGGAGATTCTCTATAATGTTGTACATGTCACAATTCTGAAAGGTTGTGAGGGAGTGCCCGAGTCTTGTCCGCTTGCATAGCGGCGCACAACTTCATGTCGAACTAGTATCATTTTAAATGAAGGACTGCGTTAAATCATTGTTTATTTAAGAATACAATACTACCTTAAAAGGTTATTATAAGGTAAATCAGCCATCAAGATTGTAGACAAAACCGTAGCCTTAAGAGAAAACATTCGGTGGATCTAAATCGGCCATCAAGATTGTAGATAAAACCGTGGCATTAAGAGAAAACATTTCGTGGATCTAGCTATTCAGACTTAGTCTATTTTGTGATTGCTGGATAGTAGTGGACAGCGCTTTGAGAAGCTCTCTGAGCTTATAAGTGCGCTATATAAGAGAAATGTCTTTCTTTTACATGTAAACAATTCTGATTTATTGATATTGCTTGTTTACATTGTCTTGGCCTTTTTCATAGAGGGATTGGAGGAAAGGGACTAGATGACGCTGCAGCCCGAGTGAATTGGTTTAGAGATGGACTCTAATCATTATTCTAAAATTGGCATTACCTATTGAGGCCAGTAGGTTAGGAAAGGATGTATTTTGTGACGGTGGCTAATTACTGATTGCTGGTTGAGACATAAAATTGTGCGGGAGTTAGCTCATGGGATAAATATCGTTTAAAGCTGCTAGAGATACTACAGATACTTTTCGTTCGTGTTCTATCTCCTCATCCTAATTGCTGTAGGCTCTGTGAAGAGTCTGAAGATTTCTCCATTGTTCCAGGAGTATGTATTTGTTCTTGTGCCTTGCGTAAGTTTGCATAGCTTCACACGATCGCCATTTGGAGGGGAACAATGTGCTGTGTAATGGATACGGAAAGCGGACCTTGATTTGGAGCGGAACTTAAGGTTCCAGTTACCCTCACCCTGGACTCTGCAAGAACCGGGACTGTGATTGATATACGGGAATTAAAGTATTAACCCCAATTCATTATGGAGACGAGTAGTATGTAGTGATCTAGAGAGTTCTGTTGTACTTGCAGGGAATAATCACATTTGAACTGTTTGTATTTACCGAAGTACTGATATAATATTTGGAAGCCACGGCTGCTTGAAGAACTGGAAGCGTTTGTATTAGAAATGTTTTGAGTGAAGACACTGACGTACGTTCTGTAGATTATTTTAATTTGAATGACCTATCGTTGTACAATTTTGTCTAATATGTAAGCACAGTGATGGTTGTCGATAAGGTATTTTTGGGCTGTGAAATCAAGAATATTTATTTTCGCTGGTGAAATGTAGTTAAAACAGAAAACAAGTATATGTGTGGTCTTGCTGTACTCAGATTAGAAATCCTGTCTTAGTTTTACTTTTGCTCTGTCTGACTCGCGAAAGTGTGTTTTTTTCTCGTGTTTTTATTGCCATTTCATCTTAATTACGATATCGAGAGCATTGTTCTCCGCAGTATCAAACTTACATTAATTCAGACGCCTAAATAGTTGCTGTTGTCTTGTTGCTCACCTTGTGTTTACTTAACTGCAAATCATCTCAAACATCGTGAATCTGGAACCAGTAACAAACATTTTTATCGAGACCTATGACCAGTCAGCCAGCTTTGCTCGTGCTTTATCTGCGATGGTGATTTAAAGAACAATTCAGTGATGGTAGCATCAAGGGGATGAACGCATTCATCGATCGTGACGTAAAACCAAGTCAACAAAGCGTTATTCCAAACACAAAACGACGATTTGAAAACAAACATGTTCGAATCAGGAGCATTTGAGCGAGTACTACCATTGTTCCTCTTTTACATATTAGGCATGTGAAAAGAGGTTAAATAAAATAACATAAAATAAATAAAATTAACACTGTTTTCATGTTTGAATAAGGAAAACAAACGCTTGTGTAGAATACATGGAGAACATCTCTCTCCTCATCGAGTTCGAGTAATCAATCGTGCATGCATCCTTTGTAATTGCAGTGTTGATTATTGGCCACAATTATACAGAGTTTGTTCAATATAGATGAAGCCAATGTTTGTGTGTGTGTGTGTGTTTGGTGGGTGGGGTGGGGTGGAGTGGGGGCGGAAAAGAAGCAGGAAAGCTTTCCACATTCCCACGAGGCAAAAGCGAAGCTATACCCATGCCTTTGTGTTCATTGAGGAAATATTATTGAGTCAGTCGATGTTCACTTTATTCCGCCTTACTGTTTGGTTTCAGACGATATATCGATCTGTTCTCATGATTTCATGTTGGGCTTACATATTTCAAGGTTGTAAAAAATGTAATTATGTTTTTTTAAAGTGTGAAAGGGGAACAACTGATGCTTAAATGTCGACCAAAGGATCCAAACCTGTTATATGGTTTGGGGCAGGGCAACTGCAGTGTAAAGTTGAATACAATGTTTGTTTCGAATTTGTATATGGCAGTAAAACATTTGAGGACAGTTCGTTATGTGACTAGTAAAATTATGGTCTTTGCGCTTGAAATATTGACCACTGTAGTTCCCAGTGGATTAAATGTAGGACTATTGATACGAAATTATTCTCGAGTGAAACTGCGATGTTGAAGTTTACATTGAAACTTGAAGTGACTTGCAACTGTTACTGCCTTAAAACGTAAACTGCTCTTTAAAGTAACAATAAAACGCAACTTATTTAAGGTAAGGCTGCACATTGACTTAAAAGATTAACGACGTTTTGTTTTCGCCATGCAGGTTAAGAGATTAACGACGTTTTGTTTTCACCATGCAGGTAACTTGCGTTACGTGATTTTCGGCGGGCTGGAGCTCTTTTGATGTGATTGTTTACTAGTATAATACTGCTGTATAGTGTTTAGCTTTGCCAATGGTTCTTTGCATGGATTTATACGGTTTGCAATGAAAGACGTAGCAAATATTTTACTAAACACATATTGCTACAATGATGTGTAGATTGTACTAGGAGCTACAATGCTTACTGCAAAAACTGACTATTTCTGCAGTGTTTTCCCCTTGAATATTTTTTCTCCGTTTTGTATGTGTTATTGCTGAAAAGGGGTTTTTCCTATCCTATCTTATCCTATCCCATAACTCGAAAATCGTTGGGGCAAACCACAGATGATCGTTTAACGAGCGTACTCCATCTTTCTCAGTCTTCAGAAACCCTCAAGGCTTCGCTCAGTGTCAAACCAGTCCATTCTCGAATGTTGTCCTCCCACCTCTTTTTCTTTCTCCCTCTTCTTCGGCCTCCTTGCACCGTGCCTTGCAGGATGGTCTTTGCAAGGCCTGATGCTGTGGTGACGTGGCCATGCCATCGGAGTTTCCGTTTCTTCACCAATGTGAGCATGTCATCATGTCGTCCAATGGCTTGTGTGATGATCTGTCGGACCTTGTCATTTGTGATGTGCTGAAATGTTCAGAAGTCTTCTGTAGCACTTCTTCTCCATGCTTTGTTAGTATTCTTCGTTGTGAGGGTCCATGTTTCGCAAGCGTATAAAAAATGGAGATTACAAGGGAGCGCAGTAGCCTTTAGAATGTATACTGATGGTCCTGTCTTTCCAAATGGGTTTCAACCTTGTCAGGGTAGTAGTTTGTGCGATCCTGGAGAGGACTTCCTTTCGGGACCTATTGTTTGATACAATGGCTCCTAAATATTTGAAGCTATGCAAATGGTTTTTAGAGAAGGTTATAAGCAAGGAGAACTTGTATTTAATAATATGTTTGATAAGTTCGTGAAGATATGTGGTAAGAGGAGTAGTAGGCCTACGTGTGTAAAGGTTTTTAATGTAGGTCAAGATTTTTATGTCCATTTAACTTTTGAGTTTTTCACGAAGCGAGTTGCGTGTTGTTGATATTTGAACGTTTTCAATGTGGAAAGTTTGAGTTCGCATTTAGGGAGTTGCGTGTTGTTAATATTTGAATGTTTTCAATGTGGAACGTAAGAGTTAGCATTCTCGTTCATGTTACATTTAGGTCGTGTAGTAGAAAATTAAATAACTGTACTGAGACGAAATTTATGTCTGCAATATGTAGAATAAATTTTAAACACAATTAAAATCTAGTGGTAGTTCTGAACATCTTCCATTTGGCACAGTAGAGAATATGCAAGATGTACGTTTGTAATCTGTGGAGCACATCTTCATATCTGAAGATTGTTTGAAGATTTGAAGACTGATGACTTCGTTATGGTATTGATGCAATTGTTGATGGAATTTGTCGAGTTTTCGCGTAATCAAAGTAATGTTAAGCGAGTTGGTGGAATTTTACCATCGAGAAAAGACGAGTACGACAATAAGACATTTTGCAATGATTTGCAATGCAAGGTAGATTCTGATTGGTGAAATTTAACCTCGACAAGAGTCAAGTCTTTCGATTGTATGTACATGTAGGATACCATCATTTGCTGTGTTAGGTCAATTTTGATTGGATCATTGCGTTTATGAGCATTAATAGGTAAAAACTAATTGGTTAGTAGTCGCGGACGATGATGGATACAGTTGCTGGAAGCATGTGTCACATGTCAGCAGTAGCAATAATTCGGACGTACGATGAGTACGGAGAAGGCTTATCTAATTCACCGGTTTCGTGAGTTATACAGTTTAGTGTTGAAAGTGCATATTTACAGTATTCAGTGTCTTCCCGTTTGATTCAGATAGTTTCCAATAAATGCTTTCAGTGTGAATGTTTCTTCATAGCATAGACTGGAAGCGCTATACAAAAATGACTGACATAAATATCATCATGAACGCCAACGTCATCATCAACAGTTGAAAGCGAAATCTCACATTTTGCCAGATTTCTGTTGTAGGCGTTTTATGGTTTGAATCTGTAAAACTTGCCCAAATATATATGAAATAAGAGGAATATAGCCAGGGAAGCTTGGCTTGTATCATACCAATATTCAATCACAGTTGTACTAAACTATATTGCAGTAATCCAACCTGTCCACCTTTGTTATTGATTACTAGATTTTTAAAAAAAAAACACTTTTGTCTTATGTTCTGCATAAATCAAAACAGTGATTGTAACAGTAAATAAAATTAAAAAAATCTTGGCATTATCAATTAAAGCTCTTTCTACCTCTGCCCCACCCACCTCTCCCGTCCCCACCCTTCTTCGTATTATTTTGTGCTCCATGAATGGCCATGCCATCGGAGTTTCGAATAGTCATCGAATCGTGAATAAAGTAATTGTCTGCAGCTGACGCAAAGTTGACTACGATGCATGTTATTAGTGCACGAAACCAGATATGTGTCGCGTAACGACAAAATTAAGTTAGTCCAGAGCCGCTAGTTTGAGAGAAAATCGACTTTCCTGTTTCGATGACTGCTTTACACTTGTTTGTGTTTTGTTGATTTATTTATCTGGATCCTGTAATTCTGCAAGCATTCTTCACACCGACGACAACGCCTCAACGTGATTTATATGCGGATGTAATTCTAAATTTGGGGAAAGAGGGAGGTGGGAGGGGAGGGAGGAGATGGACTTGCCTTGTTTTGTCGTCACAGGGCAGATACGATAACCAGCTGTGACACGGAGAACGTTTACATGAACCTGTGATACACAGCATGCAGCCAGCAATTTTCTCTCCGAGTCAGAATCTGAGATTACAGGGAGGTCGCATCATTTCAATCCATTTTTATTTAAAGGTCGGATTTTTTGCCCCAAGCCAACTAGAGCATTCTGTTTGCGTCATTAACTGTTATTACGGTGAAGATATCGTATAATTTTATTCAGGACTGCTTATTACCTATCACTTATTTTCAATCGCTACCGCGGTGCCGGATGCTTACTGTTCTCTGCCCTTGTTCAAAAAGATCTGAAACATTCAAAGATCTGATACATTCAACGATCAGATTATTAAAGTCGAAATAAACTTATTAACAAGTCTTAGCATTTTTCATGTTGTCCTCTCCGACCCTTGTTGATAAATAACTGTTAAAAAAAGAAGAAGATTGGAATCTGATATATTCGAGTCGATGGTAAATCCCAAGCCGATTCAGATTATTTAATCTCCGCTGTTGTTCAAAAGCCGTGCCCTACTGATGTATATTATTACTTTATATTACATTTTAAACAACAACAACAACAAAACCAACTACGTGTTTAACATGTGATGTATATAATTCTGTGGTCTATTATTACATAAATCACGCTGGATCATCTTCGTCAATTCCGCTCTTCCATGCTTAATAATGGGTAAAATACATTTGAGATAGTTGCGCAGTTGGTTTTTAATGCTCTATAGCGCTAGGCCTTCTAAATCTTCTTCATTCAGTCCTGTGCAGCCTAAACCTTCGCAAGACCAATATTCTCATTGTTGAAACTGATGGGGTTGAATGGTTTTTTTCGATGCTAGATATCAAGTATTTTTAAAAGTATATAGAAAAAGAACCTAGATAATGCTGTGCATCAATGAAGATTGTGAAGATTATCCCTTCAACGTTGGCAATATTACCTTATATTTTAATAATATAGATAATTGTCCCTGGAACAGTTCTTGTCGACTCTGTATAGAGCAAAGAGCACAAAAAGCAAAAGTTTGTGACAGCTGTTTCGACAGTTCGGTAGCCTTTGTCTTCCCAGTCTTTCCTCTGTCCTCTCTAGTCTAACCCATCTCCTTCGGTCTTCTTTCCTCTTAAGGTAATCGTTTTTTTGTTCTCTGTGGACAGAAGAGTATCCTGTGTATCCCTTGGGATGTTTCTTGTTGTCCGAGATCCAGACAATCTGCAATTGCTTTGGCTTATACTGAATTGTTTTAAGAAGCGACGACTTCATAATCTCTCGACATTCCGTCTCTCCGAGATCCTGTCGGATTGGCGACTAAACATTCTTCGTTGTCGCGTTAAGTGTGGTAGGGTTAGAGTGGGTGTAAGGTCAGCTTGGTTTTGCGGCCTTAAGGAGTTTTATTTGAACATTGGAGTTTTCTGTTCGTGTTTCACCTTAAGCTGATTTCTCATATAATCTGTAGGTAATTTTTCCTCCGTGAAAGATTAAACCTTTTTTTCGATGTGTTACTTGTGTCATTTTGTACAGGTTCCTTGGTTCAAAACGTCTTGTTTTTGTTTTTGTTTCTGTCAGTGATACTTTGATTAGTACTGCCAGTTCTTTAACCGTAGTTAAATTGAAGCCTTCGTGAATGCCAGTCAATTTTGATGTGAACTCTCAATCTCTGATAAGATGGTTCAGTCTGGTTGTAGACTTGGAAAGGGTTTTGAACCGCAAGTTAATCGGACTGAATGAATCACAGCAACGTGTAGTTACTCTAATGAATTAAACGCGATTACCACCAATTAATAATATTTACAATGTGGTATTTATATTTGTCATTCTCGTTGAGGACAGTTGATTTGCATGAAAGCTATTTACAGTTTATGTGTTTAGGGTCTGTTTGACTCACCTTGATGTTGCTCAGTGTGGAGGTTCAGGATCAGCTTTCGTTTGACCTCAATAGTGTTGGTCAGCTTGTCTTTCATAATTATAGAAGCAGTTGTTGGTTTGTTGTAATTTTTTAATATTAAATTCCAAAGCTATGGAGAGTGAGCAACTGATATTTTATTGCATCCAGGATCAGTTGTAGTTTGCTTGGGTTGGTGATGAAGTTTAAAAGAAGGAATTGTAGCAAACCTTATTTTCTATCCAAAAATGTTGAAATTGAGAAATTGCTATTTATAGGATTCAACGTCAGCTTCTGTTTAATAACGCTTATATAATGAATGTGAAATGTTATTTTACAAGATACTGATATTGTTTTCACTTAATGTTTTCACCGCATTTATTATTTTGGTGATGCACATATGCATGCATTCTCTTTCTGTGGTGGTGTGCCTGTGGTTTGAATTAAATTTGTTTTACTTTCGTAATAAACCTAGTCTTAGCTCGCTGTTAGTCGAAGGTTGAACTGGACTGTCACTTATGACCAGATTACTTCGTCATTCAAGTTGCTTGCAAAGTGGACAATTGCTTGCTAAAATTTTCACTATGTGTTTTGCTTTATGAAACGACAAAGTCGTTGTTGTCAAAATGCGAAGACGATGGTAACTTGTGGATTCTTTGTTGTTGATGATGTTGTTGTTAAGGGGCCTCTAATTCTATCATGTGATCAGAAAGTTGTTTTAGTGTGTTAACTTTGTAGTTTGTGTTTTGTAAAATGAGAGGACAAAGTTCCAACACGCTGTAGGTAGCTTGTGGTATTCTTTGTTGGTGTTTTTTTCTTTGCAGTTGTTTATGTTCTTGTAATGTTTGCGGACTCTTGAAGTGTTGATTTGAAATCAGCAATATGGAGAAAAGAGAAGGAACTTTTATTAGACGAAGAAGAAGAAGAAGAAGAAGAAGAAGAAGAAGAAGAAGAAGAAGAAGAAGAAGAAGAAGATATTGGTAAAACCAAAGTTACAATATTACTTTTAAGTGGATATTGGTAAAACCAAAGTTACAATATTACTTTTAAGTGAACATAAATACCCCTGAAAAAATAAGCGTTTTCAGTAGAGGTTAGTTTCACGATTACCGTTGAATTACTGTGGAACTAAGACACATTCACAGAATACTTGACGCTGTCAATTTGACGTAGCCAAACCCGACTCCTTAAGGTTTCTTTAATAACTCGACCGTGTGCGACTTCTTTAATCAATACAAACCGCATGGTATCGGTTCTTCCTTATTGTGGCAGCCTTAAAAGAGCTGTGTCGATTTAGTGCACCCATTGTGTACCAATTTTAGAATAGTCTCGCCCTTTGTGGACTCGTTTAAATCATCCACAGTATGCCATTTTAACGCACCCCTGCATTAGTATACCAACCAATTTAGTAACCTCAGCTGTGCAATTTGTTTACAATTTTTATTATTATTCTCTTTTAATCGATTACATGAACACTACTCAACACGATAAAACCAAGAACTTGAAAGAGTAGCTGCTTAGTCGATAAAATTTTGGATTTTACATTCAGAGTTTTGTGTTTGATTCTAGATTTTTCTCTCAGTTGTTGACTTTCGTGGTTAAAAACAATGGACCGTGTAAGCAATGATACGGTCCTGATTTGGCTCGGAAGAGTCCGCTGGACCTAAAGCAACAATAAATCAATCAATCAAGCAATGATAAACTAACTGATTAAATACACGTGTGAGTGGAAACACAGTTATACAATTACTTCACGCTCTCTTTGCATTTGGTAACCTTTAATCAGTTACTCGTGATCTAATTGAAATAAAATTCCAAGAAACACGTGACTTTACTATTGGACGATACAATCCGGTATTGAAGCGCGTTTTACACTTTTACTTTATACTAGTGAGAAGTTAAATGTGCTCTTGCTTTATTGTTCTTATTCACAATGAACGATTTAAACAACCTTTAACTTTAAGATTTTACTTTTTAATGCCTGGGTGTGACGTGAAGGGTACGGTTTTTTTTTTAATGTTCTCAGGCGCAGTTCTTGTACACAGCTATTGATTCGTTTAATTGAAAACAAAATCACAGGTGACTTAAAAATGATACCTTGCAGAATGAACAAAAAAAAATATTTTGTCTTTTAAAAGAATTAGATTCTAAGATTATTTTTTTTTCAATGTGTAAAATAATGTAGGCTTTCTCAGCACTTTGTTTTGACTAGAGAAGAAAAGGGAAGTAAATAAGTAATGTGTTGACCCTCTCAGCGTTTTTTTTTTTTTTTTTTTTTAAATGATATAGGGTTTTTGCTACAAAAAGGCGCCCCTCCCACGCGTGAACAGTGTATTCAGGCTGTTGTTTGGTTTGCGTTGACGTGCGAGCGCGCGCGCGCGTGTGTTTGTGTGTGTGTGTGCGTGTGTGTGTGTGTGTGCACCTTTATTGTATTATATTTGCCCGAAGCTCGAAGTCTATTCAGAGTAAGACCGCCAAACACTTCACAGCAAGCTGGACAAATACTCGTTTTGTGACCTAATAATAATTATTTCATAATGCGCTATATTTCAATACTTGGATTGTAGCGCTTAGCTCTTGTATAAAATAAAATTTAAAAATAAAGCTTTGCTCTAATGTAATATAATGTATGCTCGTTCATGCCTTTACAACTTCGCAAGCTTTGAAGAATATGATGCTATACACGCAAAAGAGAACCCGCCTCCAAAATATATTGTAGTAAGATTGCTGGGAAGAATTATGGAAGTATTTATGTCAGTATGAATAAGTACCTTATAATTACACGGACAGTGACAAACACGATGAAAGACGTATGACAGTCATTAAATATTATCCTTGTTGTGAAATAAGTATTCAAGTTGATAAATGCAAAATGATTTAGCTGAGATTGACAGTTTGACAGAGCCCCCTCTGTTTATAAGGACTGTAACTTTGTATAACGTCATAACTTTTATCATTTGAAGGTTAGATGGATTAGGTTGATTGAGTTGAAAGTTACGTTAAATCGCTTGTTTGCAAAAGAAGCTAAATGACATAACGAAAGAAAAACTTCGAGAATGCTGTTCATACTGTTAAGGAAATGTGTGCGTTTTCAGTTTGCAAAAAATCACTTCACGTCAAGCATTTACATTTTTCTTCCTCGTCCAATAGTTGGCGGGTTTAACGTTAATCCACTGTGAAGTGTTTACACGCGAAAAACTTACAAAACAACGCAACTCGTGAAATGTTGATAAAACCCAACTCATTAAGACAGTGCTGACGAAACACAAAATAACCCAACACGACCATCACGCATAAAATGCTGTCATGTATTCGCGAGCTGTAACTTACATCATATCGTTGTTTTTCAAATTTTATACCGCCTGAAAACAGGCGCCTTAAGTGACAAAACAATACGCGCAGACCTATCTTTGTGAATACACCCCTGCGGTTCTTACCAAACACCAACTATAATGTAAGTTTTGTCGTTGTTGAAAAGAAGTTCCTTCCTCTAGGTTTCATCCTTATTCTTTCCCAGACAATTGTTATTCATTCCACGACAGCGGTATTAGCGTATCACGCAAAGAAAGAAAAGTAGCGCGCTGGGAATCTGAGGTTTCGTTGCAGTCAACAATGTACAGTAAACATCGGCTGTTTTCAAATCAGCTTAAACTCAGCTTAAACTCAAATTCTTATAATATTCAAACCATGGCGTGATCATAGCTCTTTACCGTGTGGTGTTTATTTTTATTTACTGGGGTCGATGGAGGTGTTAGGTGGTGAACAAATTGAATATATTCAAAGCCAGCGCGGGTCCTGGAATATGCTTGAGTTAGATCCTGTACATGTTATATATAATAAAGGACGATTTCTAGTTTTTTTCGGTGACCTTTGAGAAATTCTATCATAGTTTTATAGTGAGGGAAACTAATACGTACTATTATTACATTACAATGCCGGTGGTAGAATAATGCAGTCGATAATGTGCACGCCTGATCCATACAGCGTGGTTGAGACTAGACGAACCCCCCCCCCCCCCCCACTTCTCTCTCTCTCTCTCTCTCTCTCTCTCTCTCTCTCTCTCTCTCTCTCTCTCTCTCTCTCTCTCTCTCTCTTTCGGACAGAGATGGGATCATCTAGTCACTTTAACGTACTTTCAGCTTAAGTGAAAAAGCAATACTGTCTTTTGAGTGGAACTACTTAGGCCCCTATTGCATGCATGAAAGAATTAATTAGTATTTTATATTTCACTTTTAAAACGTTTTCCCGCTGTGTGTTCATAAGTCGCTGCGTGATGTATTTGTATTTGTTCATATGTCGCTGCGTGATGTATTTGTAAGTGACTTTTTCTCTCATTTAATTTCATAGGTATCGTGATGTTAACGTTTAGTTTGAATGCGTGAAACTGCACTTTGAACCAATCTGTTGGTTGGTTGGTTGTTTTATTTACTTAGATATTTATTTATTTGAACCAATCTATCGTTAGGAAAAAGCACTATATAAATAGCATTATTATTATTATTATTATTATTATTATTATTATTATTATTATTATTATTATTATTATTATTATTATTATTATTATTATTATTATTATTATTATTATTATTATTATTACTGTTGTTGTTGTACGGTACAATGTGTGAGCAAAGTCATTAAACTCACATAAATCTTTCATTCTAAAATAGCGTTCTTTTTACAGTTTACACATCTGTATGTGTTTATCTTAATAATTATATTCTAGTTTGTGTATATTGCATAGCATTGTTAGTTTAAAGACACAAACAGAGCACACTCAAGAGCAATACGGTACACGGTGTGTAGAGCAAAGCCGCTATACTTGTACAAGCCTAAAGCGGTACGCGGTGCATTGTCCTGTATGCAGAGGTAGAGGTAGTTTTAAGGCGCTGCTTTAAAGTTAAACCCCCCAAAAAAATCCAAATACCGTATTTCACGGTATGGGACTGACAAAACAGTGATCCAGGACTCATGAGTAATTAGCACAGGTTTTTTAATAAATATAAAAGCCAAGGAAAAAAAATACCACGAGAAACATCTCTTTCATCCTTTTACCGACCCTCTCACCCTACCAAGCACGTTGCACACAGGGTCTATGGGGCATAAAAGGGTTGAGGGTGCATTTCATAAAGCATATCTGAGACTTGCGACGCCTTCTCTTTATTTACTGTATAAGGCGTAAGGTCTCGGCTACGTTGTATGGGCGCACTTAAATGGCCAGGTATAAAGGATGGTTGTTGTCATATTTTGGGGTAAATTGGCAGTGTTGTCATATTCAATGATAGAGTAGCGGGTAATCGTTGTTCTACCCGACCGCTAATCTTTGAATTTCAGGCCTAACTTCCTTGTTTACACTCACTCACCGTACCTTCTAGACACACTTTCATAGGGGTGCTATTTTTAGAATCACCCTTGATGCTATTAATAGACACGTAAATTAATGTATCGGTTTATATCAAAACAACTTTTGTAAGAGGTTTTTGTTTGGCGCCTCTTAATTTTGAGGGTCGGGCAACACTCACTGTGAATTTGAAAAGGATCTTTGACGCTGAAATGTTTTATCTTGGGGCCCTTCTGCTTAGGGCTAGGATTAAAGTAGGATGGAATTCAGGGATATGGTATGTTATGTTTCGTACTATAGTAATTTTACATATAACAGTATGACAGTCCATAATAATTCACTATGACTGTCTTCTTCATCATCATTACCATCATCATCAGCAGCTTCTTCTTCTTGATTTTGATCTGGACACGTTATTGTCCTTTTTTATCGGGAAATTCTGGGCCGCCACCCCTGGGTAAGGGGTAGCCGCAGCCAGTGGCGCGGCCAAACCCAACCTACCTTATATTAGTTGTGATTTTTGAAATTTTGTTGGGAGAGCAAACCTGAGTAACCGGAGAAAACCCCCGAGACCTTGCCCGAGTATAAAGTAAATTATATCCGGAGAAACGTTACGCCCAGAGGCGGGATCGATCCCACACCTGTCAGGCGCCATTGGTTTCTAGCCTGTGGACAAGGTATGTTAGTCTGGCCCTAGACCACGCGGCCACAACGCTCGATTCTTCTTCTTCTTCTTTTCCCATCATCATAATCTTCATCTTCTTCTTGTTTTTCTTCTTCTTGTTTTTCTTCTTCTTCTTCTTCTTCTTCTTCTTCTTCTTCTTCTTCTTCTTCTTCTTCTTCTTCTTCTTCTTCTTCTTAGTTTTGTTTTTCGGGTATTCCGATAATTCAGGACCCGAAGTCCGGTGTTCTTTAGGGATGCGTTCTTGTTGGGGGATTGCATCATTCCGAAAAGGTCTGCATGGTTGACAAACTAGTCGTACCTGCATATATCACGCAGTCGTCGGATCCTAGTACAGTCCGACCGTTTTGTATGCAAGAGGCTTTTTATTGTGCATACTACAGTAGGATGGGTGCAAACGGGATGTATTTGTACTCCTGTCATTCATAGCAGTTTACCGAGCTATTACTAAACTATTGTCTCCACATTTAATCTCAACAATCAGCGTTCACAATCACGCTTTCACTCATCTACGAGACATAAGTTTGAAGTGCATGGATTTATATAAAGGTACATGGGTGTACATAAAGGTGCGGAGGTGTACAGATGCGGGCAGTCTTGCGGAGTTTAAGGCATAGAAAGGGAAAGGGCAATGAGGCAGTTAAGGGGTACTAAATTTTGTTGGGAGAGAGAGAGAGGATTGAGGGAGGTGTGTGTGTGGGGGGGTGGGGGGGGGGGGTGCGTGTGTGCCCTAAGGGAAGGCGCCCATAAACTTAGGAGAATAAATTTACAATTGACGAATTACGAATATCGGGGAAGATTTTTTTTTTACCAACCTTGGAGTCTTTCACAGAGCGTGCTCGGTTGATTCTAAATAAAAGAAACGGGACGAGAAAGAATTTGTGTGTGTATACTTTTTGCGCTCCTGTTTTCATTCTTACATCTGTGGCAAGTTGTTCACCCATAAAAAGTCGGGGATTAGGGTTATGTGGCCTTACGCATTGAATAAGTTGTTTTGCTTGAAGAGAAACGATTTAATAGATGTCTGGACGGGTGGGCGGACCAACGAACAGACAGGCAGAGCAGTATTTACCAGTCAGACAGACAAAGCGACAGTCAATGTTTATAAGGTTCAACGGATTGAAGTTAATGAAAATGAAAGCACTTTCAATCCTTTCTAGGTCAGATGCAGTATTGGCGTGCGCGAGTCTTGCGTGCGTGCGTGTGTTTGTGTTTAGAAGGAGCTTTTGTCGGGTGGCCCCCAGTAGTTTAGGGGTTTGGGCACACGTTAGCAATGTCTCGAAGGGTTAGTACTACTGAGTGGCTGTGCTTGGAAAGCAACCACCAAACGACACAAAAAGTATCAAACAAGCGCAAGGCACACCAGTCCACTCAGCTGTGAATGGGGGTACCTGGATCTGTTTAAAACAGGGGAAGGTAACGCATAGAGAGAGCAAATAAGCAAAAGGGGGTCCCCAACACTTCTCTCCCCCAAAACCGAAAGATTCCGGGAACACCTTTTTACCGTGGCTTTAGGTCAGGTGCAATCCTTCCTTCCTTCCTTTATTAAATTTACGTCCCCGCACCAGAGCGTATAGGGGACGAGAGCAATCCTTCAAAAGTTAATGGAACTTATGACGGGTTTTCTGGTGGCAAAGAAAGATTCACTGGTTAAGGTTGGACCATTCAAGAGATTTGGTAGAGGTAATGAATGATAGAACAGAATATGTGCTGACATCCCCACAACTGCTTATAGAGAGCACGCGGTGTGTGTGTGGGTTTGGGTGTGTGTGTGTGTGTGTGTGTGTGTGTGTGGGTGAACCTGTAAAGAGGACACAATGGGTTCCACAACCGTCTTTTTGAATACAAAGTGGGTTTATTTGCTGTTACCTCATTTTGTTTCATGAACCCATTTTGTTCTAAGTGCGCGGGAGTGCTCTTTTAGTGCTTGGGAGTGCAGTTGTAGTGCATGAGAGTGTTTTAAGTACACAGGAGTGCACTATCCGGGACGGAGAAAATCCAGCCAATTTTCGGAAAACTTTGAAGCAAAAATCGACATATTTCGTCGCTCCTAGGAGACGAACTAGGTCAACTTTTTTGACGGAAAGAGCCAATTTTGACTTAGATTCTTACATTTCTAGAAGAAATTTGCGTTCTTTCCGTCAAAAAATCCGACTCCTACATTCTAAAAGTACCCCATTTAGCCATCAATACAAGTATGTGTGTGTGTGTGTGTGTGTGTGTGTGTGTGTGTGTGTGTTTAGAAGGAGTTTCTTTCGCTCTGTTCTCTGCCTAACTCCTACCGTGTGGTTTATAAACAATATATTGTTTTTTGACTAAGGCTTGATAACGTTTAACAGATCGCGGTTATTCAACTTAATGTTGGAGAAGACAATAATGGTAAATCTTAAGTATTATCATTGCTAACTGTGTGTTCAACATTTTCCTTTAAATCGTCAAATATTAAAGCTGTGAATAGATGTTAAATGTACATAATAAAATAATAGCGTCTTAAATGATTGTTAAAGTAGTCAGCGTTCACTCCCCTTTGCACAGGTAACCCGAGAGGTTCATGGTTAGAGAGAGAGAGAGAGAGAGAGAGAGAGAGAGAGAGAGAGAGAGAGAGAGATTCGGTTTGGATTTTAGCGAGATGTATGACCCATGTCCAATTATTCATCCATTCATTCATGTCCATACACTCCATTCTTTATAATTTAACTACATTTCAATTCACTATTATATTCTTAACACTATAACATACTCACTGGTCACCTAACAGTCCCATGGGCTTATCAGTTGCTGTTATGGAAATGCCATCCTTTATTAGCGAATGGGTTCCGATGGATTTGGCATTAATCAGGAAGTTTTGCTTGGTGCAGACTTCAGATGTGCAAACTCGTAAAAACGGTATGCGGATTGGGAAGCGAAAGAGACATTCCAAACGAAACCATCACGATCACTACGAACGAACATCGCGGTGGAACTGCCAATAGCCTAAACCATTCAGCGTAGCTGAGTCTAGGTACTTGACTGAGGGAGAAGGCCACGTTTTATTCTCAGCCATATTAAACGTGTTTTAAGTTTTTTTTTCGCAGATTTCGAAACCTCCAAGTACACATCTTTTTGTACTTACTGGTGACACGTTGTTGTAAGTAGGTTATGTAGGGTCTTTGCACACATACACTTTACCGGTGGCTATGACCTCACCCGTGTCCCATTAAAAAAAACTGTCTCCCCTTTCTTCCTGCTTCAATTTCCCATTCTACCACGGGTAGGCGCAATCGGACAACGGGAGATTTTCGTTTTTATAGTGCTGTGATAGTTGATGCAGTGTGGTGAACTTTTATTTTCACAAGATTTTCTCCTACTCGTTAAACTTTCACATTTTTACATTGGGTAGATTTAAGGCAGTAAGAGCTTGCCTTTTATAGTTTTATAAAAAGTTGATTTTGTGCAGTGAATTTTTTTCTCGCTATTGTTTTACATTAAAATGATAGATAAATGTCCGTCTTTATTAAATAATGTATACTTGTTTCTTTCCCCTTGTGAAATTATTTTTTTAAATGTTTAATTATTTAATTAATGTATTATTTATTTTGTAAGACGCTACGAGAACAGTTGTAATCGTTGTGACCGTTAAACTGCAGTTTGGTTCTCATTTTGAACGGTCAAGTCGTCACACAAACGGGAAAAAAACTGATTTATTTTTGTTCATTGTTCACATGTGAATTGAAATAAACCTGTTTATTCCACTGTCTTCTTCGATTATTTTGGATTTTAAGTTTGGATTTTGGTGTTTTCCCTTGATTATTTGAAGTAAGTCGAAGTTAAGTCTGTTAAATACTGAAGCTGAAAAAAAAAAAGATACTGAAGCTGGTATTCTTGTTCTGGATTTCAAGTCTGCAATATTCATCTTTGCAAAAATACATTGGAGATCAAGTGGTTTCCCTTAGTTTTGTTCAAGTTGTATTGGTTTTCAGTTCACACTCTTTGGAGCTAGATGTCACGTGTATGTACAGGTGTTCAATCATTTGCATAATATTTCCATTGAATGAGTTTCGAGGCAGGACAATCAAACAATGTTTGTGTAATTAAGTCTATATTTCAGACAGAAGTTTTCTTAAATTTTTTTTTCTCTCCACTCGGACTTTAGCATTATGTATGAATATTTGCAAATTGCTTTGCTCTACCCATAGTGTAGTGTGCACGGTTTCTGAAAGCAGTTTAACCTCTGGATTTCTTTTTCGTTTGAAAACGTTCAACTTTTTCTTTTTACATTTCACAAGGTGTTCGGTGATATACATCATGCTTGCATGGCTTGAATAAAACCAATTATTTGAAAATAAGCGGACTAGACAATATCTGACATTTCCTTTGTTCCATGTACTTTTTGTACACGGTAGTCGGTGTACGCACTCGAATTCTGCACAGGATAATAATCTGTGCACTAAACAGAGTTGATGTAGGAAGCGGCAAACATACGTGTTCAAATAACGAGCTCGTTGAGTGGACTTGCCGTTTAAAAGATGAATCACAGAGGACACAACTGAAACTGAATATAATGAAGCAGTTTGGAGCCTAGGGTCAGTTTGAATGTATCAGATCTATTTCAACAAAGGTGAAGAACAAATCAAGACATGCCAGTGCTTGAATATAATCCATATTTTAATTTAAAAGCTATCTGGACATTGGCTGATCTTTCCTATATTCTTGGGTTATTGTGCACGGTGGTTGATGGGTTGCTGCATCCGTATAATCCATTGTTTGTTCTTTACCGAGACGATGTAGGATGGTACAAAAAGTGTGTTAAGATAGCAAAGCTCGTTTAAGGCAACTTTGCCTTGACATTGAAACGATGCGACAAAGAGGATTTAAGTGGCTTATTGTGGTTTCCTTAGAAAAGGTTGAACGTCACTTTGGATATTATCTGCATCCATGTTTATGCATTTACAAAGAAGAAGTAGAAGAAGACGAAACGACAAAACAGCCAGGGCACAGTTAAATATCACTTACTATCTTTTTTTTTCTTATACATATATGGTCTGTTTTGACGAATTAACGCCACTGTTTGAATAGTGTGTACTTAACAAAGAAAACATATTCAAGGTGCAGCATATGGGGTAACGGATATAGATTTTATTTTCTCACTGAATAAATAGCCTATATTAGAAGACGATTGGACACTACTGTGCATTCATTGTGTTGTGCATTTGATAAGTGAAAAATCAAGGTTAAACATTACTGCTGATATATTTATTTGTACTTTTCTTAAAGAGTTGAGAACGAGAACAGCTGCTGGTCTTTGTCAGGAGACAAACGGCAGTATGCATACATTTTGTTGAGCATTTAAGAAGGCAGATTAGGCAAAAATAAACATCGCTGCTAGTACATGTGGTTTTAAGAGTAGCTGCACTTTTTAAATAAGGTCGTATCTAAAGAGATGTGAAAGAACTTAAACGAGAACAATCGGGTCCCTCCCTCTCCCTCACCCCCAATTTTAGGAGGCGTTGACACGTTACTGTGCATTTATTTTGTTGTGTGTATTTAACATAAGAAAGGAGAACGCAGTAGGCAATTGTGTTTATCATTGTTCATTGCTGTAGCTCCCTGAAATCTTAAAGTGAATTATTTTCACTGCTCCTCAATGTGAATACATTTTATTGTGCACTGAAGCTTAAACTGAACATCACTGCTAATAGATGTAAACTGAAATCTCAAATAAACTGCATACGATATAAGTTGATTGTTCTGTAAAAGACCAAAAATATGTTTTGTCAGAAATTCCACTGGGCTTGCAGTGTTCATTTTTGGGTAGAATGTCTATGGGTCAGTGTTATACCCATTGCTTGGAAAAAAAACCAACAATGGCCCCTTTGGGGATTGGCATGGGTCGCGGAGACAACCGACACATTTTAATCTAATAATCATTTTAAAGTACATTGATATTTGGAAATGAAGCTGCATGGCAACATATTTTGCATCTGACATTTGCATGATGCATGGGAGCTGCCCTTTGTTAGGTCTAACAGACGATGCTGCAGTGAAGAGCAGTCTTTTCACCCGTCAGACGGAAATATTTGAAACGCTGCTCAGATTGGCGCAGTAGATAGACATTGTATGTGCCATCCTCGATGTCTTTTGACGCCATTAGCGCAACGCGCACGACGAACTCAAAAAATGAACACTGGCTTGTGAATGTTGTGTTGTGCAAAATGATATTTGATTCTCGCACAGGACGAAACCATGTACTTTGTCAACAAACCTAGACGGCTTTGCATGATTGTTCACCCTAAATCATGACATTTTACCTTCTAGGATCAGTTACCTCGAGAGATTTCAGCAACAACAAAACATGTCTATGGGCATATTGTGGTCCCTTCTTGAGGAATACTGTTAATAATTAATGAGTTGCTGACTTAAACTAAGAAATAAACTAAGACTGCTCCGCTTTCCACTGAGATATGCTGATTTTAATACCTGTGTGCTAAAAGGAACTAGAAGAAGAAGAAGGAGGGAAAGCACACGTTGTGGGGATATAACATGAATAAACAGCGAAAATAAGGAACCGACTACAAGAAGAAAGAGGAACTATACCAATTTTCTAAACAAGAATATAAAGACGATACACAATTGAGCGAAAACAAGGAACAAAGAAGAACGGCAACAGAACAACAAGAAGAAAAATAACTTGAAAGTGACCAGTTCTCAGAAGTCAACTTATTATGGAGAGAACGGAAGAAAAACTTCTTCAGTATATCACTTCCAATGGAAGTGAAGGGAACAAAACATTGTCAGCCTCTTTGATGAAGGGACATGGGAATATAGACACTGACACCATGCAAAGCCAGATACCTGAAATCGTCGTCTCCTGTGAAGAGGTGAGGTCTTGTTAATAGTAATACAATACAATATGATAAAGATGTTAACTCTTTGCAGCCATGCAGATACCGTGGACTCCTGAAAATTTCCTTTGATAATACAAAACAGTACAACAAATCTTTCTTATTCATAATATCCCCACTTTCTGGAAATTTAGTGCTTTCAATTCCCACTGTTACTGTCTTTCTCTTTGTTCTTTCTCATTCCTACTCTGTTCCATCAATCTACAATACTATCTTTTTCGCTAGACCAGTCACCTACCTTTTTTCTTGAAAACTCTTCCAAAACTCCTCATTTGTATATGAGGTTTGTTGGGTCAGCTTGGAAACATTGGATGCTTTTTGCCAAATGGTCACTAGGTCTTCCTATGATATTATTATTTAGCAATGTTGGCATTTTATATGTCAACAAAGAATACAAAGCATGGAGATGAGGTGCTACAGAAGACTTCTGGGCATTTCCTATATCCAACACATCACCAACGACGAAGTCCGACAGACCATCACACAAGCCATTGGACAACACGATGACCTGCTCACAGTGGTGAAGAAACGGAACCTCCGATGGTATGGCCACGTCACCAGATCATCAGGCCTTGCAAAGACCATTCTGCAAGGCACAGTGCAAGGAGGTAGAAGAGGGAGACCGAAAAAGAGGTGGGAGGACAACATTCGAGAATGGACTGGTTTGACACTGAGCGAAGCCATCAGGGCTGCTGATGATAGAGAAAGATGGAGTATGCTGGTTAAACGATCATCTGTGGTGCCCCTACGACCTGCGGGTTACGGGACAGGATAGGATAGGATATGATTTGTTGATATTTTATAATGATGTTTATATTCTATTTTGATTTTTGTAAACGGGGGTTCGATTAATTAGAGTATAGCCTCAGCGTTCCCTACGTGGGGATGCCTTTATTGTAAAGCGATCGGCTGGTGGAGTGCCTTCAGTATTACCAATAGGGTTGTTTCAGCAGAATCTTTTATACGGATCAGAAGTGAGTCCTCTTTCAACCAAGTTGTAGTCTTGATTTTGTGATAACTGATTCTGCTCTTTGCAGTCCGCTGGACCCTGTAAGCAATGAATAACTTACACATTTCAGGAATTAATTATGTTGTTGGCGTTTACAAGATTTATTATGTGCGCCTCCAATTACTGTAGTTATCATGGGTCTGTGTGGTGGAACGTGCACATTGACTGTGAATTTATTATTCAGTGTTCGCAATAAACATAACGAATTTAAAAGAGGTATTGTTGTTGGTGTTGTTATTTACGTTTGTGGATATGTTATTTAGTATTCGTGTGTCCGTTTAGGATTTCAGACAGGGATGGGAGGTGAGGGTTGGTTCTAGATTTTTCATACGGTCAAACCAAAATGAAATTAATATTGAATCTGCCTCAGAAAAATACACGTCTTGATGTTTAACTTGCTGCACTGAATACACACTTAATGCCCCTGTCTGTTGTACTAGGGGAGTCCCGCTCTTGTTTGTATTTGGCAAACTTAACAAAAAGATTTTTTCCCCCTCTTCACTGATTTGGAAAGCAAACTTGCTGATTTGGTTTGCCCTCGTTGAGGCTTTTTTCCCCTTCAGCCAACTCTCTCTCTCTCTCCCTCCCTCTCCCTCTCTCTCTATCTCTTTCTTTCATGCTGTCTGCCTTTTGAGTTCGTGTTTGTCATTCTATGTTAACTTTCCTGCGCACCCAACCATGTTTTTTTTTTTAAATCTGTTTGTGTCCTCTCTTTTCACACCCATCCCCGCCCACTATTTTTGTGTAATTTTGTATAGTAGTACGAAGGGGCTAATCCATGGGCAGAAAGTACTGATTTTGTAGGTCTGGGATAAAGGAAACCAGTGGACAAAATGAAGGAGGGGTGTGGTATGATAAAAAAAATTTCATTTTGAGAACCAGACGAGCAGCTGAGTTCTGAACAGGGAGAAGATGAAGAGAAGAGGAAGAAAGTACAACCAGAAGAGAATTACAGTAGTCTAAGCGTGACTGGACAAGAGAGGAAATGAGTTTGGCTGGAGCGTCAGTGGTCAGATGCTTGCGGACAAGGACTATTCTACGGAGCTGAAAGTTGCATGTTTGATAGGTTTTGCGGATGAATTCTGACATGGGGAGGGTGTTGTCAAGGATGACGCCAAGGTTTTTGACAGAATTTGAAATAGGAATAATGGTTTTGCCAAGAGTGACAGTGTTTACAGGGGAAGAAGACAGGTTGTGTTTGGTAATAGTGAGCATAACTTAAGTTTTGTTAGCATTGAGCTTGAGCTTGTTGGCAGTCGTCTAGTTAGAAATGTTTTCAAAGCAGTCAGAAGTTTTTGGTCAGAATAGATTAAAGGGTTTGAGGAGTGTCACTGTTTTTTTTAGCTGTGTATCGTCTGCGTAGAAATGGTGGAACATGTCCTGGTTTGGGATGATCTGGGAAATAGGAGATGTGTAAAGGGTGAATAGAATAGGGCCTAGAACTGATCCATGAGGAACACCGAAGTGCATATAATGGATACGTAGAGATGTAGATTTGAATTATGAAATTGAGGGCAACCCAAAATCATGGACTGTTGGATCGCTGTCTCTTTGTCCACCCACAGATTCCATTTACAGTCTAAAAGTCCTCTTACGATGTTATCGTATAATGAGTTGCCGAAGTTATATTGGACGAACGGTGTCGGACGTTAAATTAATGTACAAATGAAACTGTGTGTCAGTAGTGAAGCGTTTATCATCTTTATCCGCTTTGGCGAATGTGATTCAGTTTAAATCACAATTATGCATTGATTGATTCAATTTCATAATGATAAAATATAATGAATTCCTCAACTGTTTAAAAAGTGTTTCAGCCTTCAGTGTTTCCCATGCTCATATAACTATTTGCACGTAAATGCATCTATAGATACACACTTCACTACATCACAGTTCAAGCTATTAGTTTTATAGTCTCTTCTTTTTTTTTTTAACCTAAACACCAATTACGGCGGTTCCAAATCTTTGTAAATATCCCCTTCTCTCAAACCTTTGAAAGGAATTGTTATATAAATTTGCAGTGTTATGAGAATGGACTGGCTTGACACTGAGCGAAGCCATGAGGGTTACAAGCTGAGGACGGAGAAAGATTGAGTACGCTGGTTAAACGATCATCTGTGGTGCCCCAACGGCTTTCGAGTATATTTTTTCATATATATTTGTGTTGCATGTAATGTGATTCTGCTTTAGTTGTTAGGAAAACAAAAGTAAGGTATTGTAAAAACATTAAATGGTTGTAAATGGCAGTGTCTTACAAACACCACTTTGACTTTCAAGACACTCATGTTTTCTCTCAATAGTTTATAGGTGTTTGACGCAGTCATGTTATTTACTTGGTACACTTGATACCCATCTGTTTATATAGAGGGGGAGAAAACATACAATTTCGAGAGCGAAGGAAGTTGAGAGGGTGGGGAGCATGCAATTTCTATTTTTATGGGGGTTTGGAGAGAGAGAAAGAGAGAGTGCGTGTGTAGTGGGGTCGGGGTGTGGGTGGGAGAAGTGAGTAGAGTGTGTGTAGAGAGAGCATAATGTTTGCTCTTAACCACCGGATCCTTTCAGCTACTTTCTCTTCGCACTGAAGACCATTCATAGCCGAGTTCACCTTAAACCTGACAAAAACGGTCCCTCCATTCTGTTTCGCTTTCAATCAGTTTGACGGATGACCTGTGTTATTGTACTGGCCATACCCGATTAACTAATGCCTTGCTGTGTTATTACCCAGCACCCGTCATTTCATAGACCCACCGCTAGCACAGAGTAACACCGAATATCTAGGACTGCATCCGCCTTAAGAATGTGTGGCAGAATAGGTCACTCGCCTGGAGTCCGAGCGACCGGGGTTCAAATCTCACTGACGCCAAGAGATATTTCTCAAAGCTGTGGCCTTTCTGGAATCACATTGTGTATATAATGTTCCATATCCTTTCCGTCTCGCCTCACTGGAAAGAAAGAACCCGACATTTTGTGCAAATATATGGGTTACAGACCGACAGTCACATAGAGAGTTTGAGCTGGCACTTAATTAACAGCTAGGTTTGCGATTCTATACACCGACATGCAGGAATATTACTTCCATTGTCACAAGCATACAATTATCATGTCACATTATCACACACACACACAGATCTATCGCCTTAAACCTTTTACCTGCCAACATCTTACCCCACTTAAAAGAATTTTCTCCGCATGCCAGGTTTTATCTACATCCTTAAAGCCGTTTTATCCTCGTCACGACCTGTTAAAGTACCGAGGGTTTTCTCCGGGCACTCCGGTTTCCTCCCTCCCTCCCTTCAATAATGGTACAGGACGCAGTCAATATAAAAATTTCAAAAATAAAAATTCGATTTTCTTTCCGTCTTCTAATAGCGATCTCCCTGCCTTTACACCACCTGTTTGAGTGATGGATGTGTATTTGGTGTGTGTGTGTGTGAGGGTGGGTGGATGAGACAGGTGTTGGTATAGATCGCCGCGCTTTGAGCCTGATTGATTTGGGGAAAGGCGCGTATATAGCATCCTGTATTATTATTATTATTATTATTATTATTATTATTATTATTATTATTATTATTATTATTATTATTATTATTATTTCCAGCTTTTTCTCAAAACTCGGTGTCCACTGTCAAGTGAATGCGTGTAGACTACACGAATGTTTGCAATAAAGCTGTCTTCTCAATAACACACACACACACACACACGCACACACATCCACCCACACACACATACCTGTCTTAGTGGTTCGGGCGTTTGGCAGTGCGGAGGATGCAGCAAGTTGGCGTCTTTGACGGCGTGAATTTAATTTTAGTTGAAACCAGCTAGCGTTGTGGTGGTTTGAGCTAGTAAATAAAAGAACCATAATTATAAGAACGATTAGTGTACCTAGCTTTTTAGTATGCGCTAGAACAGCATTTAAGTTACTTCGATCCTGATTCAGCCATCCAGCTCCTTGAGCAGCTCTTTGGGCCATTAAAAGAAACACGTTAATAACATTTTGCCGCCCGGAAATAATACTGCCCTTTAAAACGCCATTACGCAAAACTGAGATACGACAGCATTATATTTTCAAGCAGCGTGTTACTGTACCTTGCTCAAATTTTCAGTGTTATAACGGCGTTCTCTGGTTGTCTACAGTGTTCCGTAGGTGCGTACACAATTCTCCCAAGCGTAACATTCCCGATTCTTCAGGCTTGGATTGATAGAGCGCGGACGTAGAGTAAAGGAGAATCAACTCAGTATTTCAAATGTTCGAATTTCTTTCCCTCAAGTTTTGTCTTTTGCGCTTCAGGTAAGGACTTGGTGAGCAAGCACAGACGAAGTATTAATTATGCATACGTTACTTGCTCGTAATGGAGATAGAAGCGCGGAGAATAAAACACAGGCCGAAGATGAACTTGGTAAGTGAAACATCGCTTGTATGGAAAGCCAATGTCGGGTCCAGTATATACAGGTCTTCTGAAAGACCGTGAAAGAACAAGAGAACAAGAAGTTGTTTATAAGTAGTCTAAAGAGGATCCGCTGCCAGAAGGAAACGAATTATCATAAAGCTGATTCACTTAGCAGGCAGTTTGAGTGTACAGACCTAATTTTTTCTGGAAATGTTAGAGTTTGAAATCAACTGTAGGAGTAGGGGAGGGTAGCTCATGGACAGAGAGAAATAGAGAGATGGGTGGGGAGGGGGGAAATAGGGATCGAACGATTAGAAGCGTAACTGAAACATTGCCTAATATGCCTAGGAACTGGTGCACATTCCTACCTAATTCTTTGTGAGGCAGTTTTGGCAGAACGGTAGAATTGAAAAAAACAACAACACATCTTTCAACTGTAATTTTGACTCTCATATGGCATCCGTTATATTTTCTCTTAAATGGGGGATAGCAGGATTTTTAGATTAATTCACCTGTTAAAAACAGGAGCACAGCTGGGTTTATGTGTGAGATGGAGTAGCGGGGGCTAGGGAAGTGGGGACCCGAAGTTATATATTTACATTGCCCATTCATAATGATAGTATAGTTAACATTAAAGCACTTGGGAGAGAGGAGGGGGGTACATGGAAGAAGGGGTGGGGGATTCTTCATGTTTGAAATAAATTAATGCAATTAAATTTTAAGTACTAATCGTTAACACAATTTTCATTGGTCAATGGCCTTCTCCAGTTTAAACTTCAATCACATGTAGCTTTTCTCTTTCGATTGACATTTTGTATCACCTTTTCTCTTTTATTGTTTCGACGTGCCCCAAGGTTTTTTTTTAAATGGATTAAAGCGTTTTGACTTGACTTGACTTGACCTAAGCTCAGGTTAGTTGTTTGAATGGTTGGGAGAGGGCAGAGGGGGTGTTGGTGGGTGGATTGGTTGGGGGAGAAAGTGGTATCTTGCTTTAAGATGGACATTATACTGATGAGGGTGTAAGACAATGTTGGTTTTTTTTGTTTTGTTTTTGTTGTTAGTTTTAAATGAGAACAACTAAGGTTAAAGGTCACCCGGTATATTCCAACCTATCAAAAGGTTTTGGGCAGAGCAACTGTAGTGTAAACGTTATTAATTTATTTTCTTGAGTTACAACAACAAATGTGGAGGTGGGTTATGAGGCCGAGGGTTGCGAGTCTGGGGAGGAGGGGTATCTATCACATAGCAAGTAACTGTTATACAGTAGGGTTTGTAATACAGCAAATGTCATTCCATTTAATAAGAAATTTCCTTGTTGAACTGTCATTGTTGCTTTTGTTGACTCTGTCAGTTCTGAATAGCGCGAGTAATATATCTACTCTTTAAAATGTGCATTTGTGTGCGCGAAGTCAAGGATTTTGTTTTTCGTTCATCTTAAGGCGTTCTTGTCATTTTTCAAAATATAGTTAAGAAATTACCTTCTTTCATCATCTTGGGCAAGAAAGACCCGGCGGGGCCCAATCCTCTCCAGGCTATTGGCCACAGCCAAAATCCACGAGTACAGTGTGGCTCGCCTTGACCCCGAGCACGTGATCGTTGAACATATAGTAACGTGAGGTTCCTTCGCATGGCCGGTGACTTAAGTGTAGAAGACTTTCGCCCAGTGATGTCGTGCTGACATTATCCCTGTTAGTCGCCGTTTACGACACGCCTGGAAACGTTGGGTCTATTCTATTCATTGCCCAAATCAACAGCATAAACTACTGCTGTCCTGACAAAGTCGAAGCCCATTTCGAAAGACAGAACTATCATTCTACACTCCAAAAAAAGGTTGCTGCGCTCCCTTGTCATCTCCATCTTCCTATTCTCTTTTGAAACAGGGACCCTCACAGCAGACCTTACAACGAAGAATACAAAGCTTGAAGATGAGGTGTTACAGACTTTTTCGTGTGACTTTTTCAACTATAAAGCAGCGGTGCTATAGTTTGATGCTATCAATAGGCAGGCATAGGCACATACGCAAATGAATTATTTTTTCAATCGATTTATATCAAACCCGTATTTTGAAAGAGGCTAATTTTTGTCTAAAATTTTTTTCTCGTGGGGTAAGACTCGCTGTGAAGTTTGAAAATTATCTGTGACGCTGATATGTGTGATCTTGGGACCCTTTTTAGCAAAGGATTTGTTGACATGAACATTTTGCCTAATGGGGGTTGTACAGGTTAATTTATCACAGTCTGTAGGTTTTTGGCACTGAATATTTGTGATCGCAGCTGAGTCTAAGCCTGATTAAAGCTTAAGGCTCAGCTGCAGTGTGTGATACTCAGTGTGAGATGTCACAGAATATTTGAAACTGTTACAAGTGTACAGCGATTTTATTTTCAGACGCATTGGTAGTAGGCCTAGGTGTTGTCATTGAACCGAAATGTGCTGTACGACTTTAGTAGTAGCGGAATACAAAAGTACAGGCACTTGGCAGAATGATTTGGTAACAGGATTTTTAATTCATTAAGTGCAGCGTTTCCATCTTTTCCACACCATCCCGCTTCTCCTCATCGAGGTTTAGGATATAATCTAACTCCGACATAGCTAACCTCATCCTCTCCACCGGTCCATTTTCTTCCCGTCTCTGTCTGTCTGTCTGTCTCTGTCTGTCTCTCTGTCTCTGTCTCTCTCTGTCTCTCTCTGTCTCTCTCTCTCTCTCTCTCTCTCTCTCTCTCTCTCTCTCTCTCTCTCTCGGGGGTTGATGTATATATGCTTTGACCTTTCTTAAAAGGTTTTAAAAAAAAAAAACACCGAAGATTATTATTATTATTATTATTATTATTATTATTATTATTATTATTATTATTATTATTATTATTATTATTATTATATCATTCATCATCATCATCATCATCATCATCATCATCATCATCATCATCATCATCATCATCATCGTCGTCGTCGTGGTCGTCGTTGTTGTTGTTGTTATTGTTATTATTATTACCATCATTGTATATTTCTGTGTTACAGGAAATAGTGGTCAGCGAGGTGGACGAGGGTCAGCCATGCCTAGTGTGTGATGAGCAGTGTCCTGGATTTACTGTCCACGAGTGGAGGTGAGCTTCGTTGTCATTATCATCAGCATTTGTAGCAGTAGTAGTTGCAACGCTCTCTCTCTCTCTCTCTCTCTCTCTCTCTCTCTCTCTCTCTCCCTCTCTCTGTTTGTCTGTCTGTCTGTCTGTCTGTCTCTCTCTCTCTCTCTCTCTCTCTCTCTCTCTCTCTCTCCGAAATAGCCTTGATGGTTTTGATAGCCACGTACACACATTAAAGTATCGATTTATATCGACGCCTTAGTTGTATGTTTTGGCTTAATCTAACTTGTGTTTTGTTTTGTTTTGTTTTGTGGGCAATCCTCACTGAATTTGAAGAGATTCTGTCACGCTGAAATGTATTTAGGGGCCCTTAAAATTGTTTGTCAGTCTGAAATAGCAAGAGATTGATAGGGACATTGAACATGGATTTCAAATCGGATTTTGAGTCTACTACCCCCCCCCCCCACCCCACCCATATTTGCGTTGGACTCTGTTGACAGCAAATTGTGTTAATCAGTTGTATTATAATATAACGTAAGTCTGGTAATGGATACACCAATATAATTACCTTAAGTTATAGTACAGAGTATAATATAGTATGCCTTAGATTGTGAGTCCGCGGATTTAACTTGAAATTCTTAACTTCACACTGAACATTGAAATTAAAGTTATTGGTCTCGGGTTTCGCCCCTATTTTGCGTTTCATCTTGTTGACAGCTGCATATATGATCCGATTGTTTTCTCGTATAGTAAAAGGATTTTAAATATAGTCAGATAAGATAGGGTACTCTGATGTCCGCTTTAATTCAACATATAAATATATATCTACTATATTCAAAGACTGGATATATTCAGATTCACTCTACGTTCGCAGCTGCTTGAAATTAGATAATGTTTAATGTACTAGTCTGATACGTCCTTGCTAATAATAGTGACGTAATCATCTTAATCAACATCGTCATCGTCGTCATCATCATCATCATCACATTATCACTTCCACTACTGCCACCGTCGTCATCGTCATCGTCATCATCATCATCATCATCATCATCATCATCATCATCATCATCATCACCATCATCATCGTCATCGTCATCGTCATCATCATACACCTCACCACTCATCATCTTCTACCTCCTCGTGCTCGTGATGCTGTTCCTTCTCCTCTTCCTCATTGTCATTAACATCACCACCATCGTCGTCGTCATGTAATGCTTGTTGCCTTGCATTTCCAGGAATACATGCACACAGTGTAAGTGCGCTAGAGACCTGCACGATGTGTACAACGATAACTTCGTCAACGTCCGCGACCGCCTGGGCTGGAAGAGAGAAGAAGAACAGACGTCTAAGGAGAAAACCCTCAGAGAAGGATTTACCTGGGTACCCTCCGGACTGTCCAGAGAAAAGGTAGGGATCAGTGTTCGAAGTTGTATTGGTCAGATTCACTCATGTGCACCGATGCAATGTACTGCCAACAAGCGAACTTTAATACTATCCACAAGTAACATCGATTTATTTCTTGTGAAGTTTGCTTACTAAATCAATGTGTGGTAGAGACTGAGAAAAAGGATTATTTTTGTATAGAGCGCTTTATAGCTCTTAGAACTGCTGAAGACGCTGACCACAAACTTCAAATACGCAGAAAGTAGGACTGCACAAGGGGTTAAGGTCTGGAACAGCGGGCAAATATGGGCTTTGGTGGTGTCCTCTTGTTCTTTACGGTTGCGAGAACTGAACATTGACAGCAGAACTGAAAGAGAAAAAAACACAACATATTCAGGCCTGTGAAATGAAGTCCTGCCGCGGAATCGCCGGGTACGAACACAAGACCAAATAGTAGGTCAAGAACCTGATTACGTCTCTTGGGCGCCGGCCCTCAGGAACCACTCCTTACCGTCGTGAAGAGGATACAGTTGGCTTGGTTTGGTCACGTGCCGCCGCTCCACACCCTTGCATAAACCATCATCATTATGATTAATAGGCTATTGTTGCTTGTGCCATGAGCCGCTGTTCTTGAATATTACATAATACTTACCAGCTGAAGTTGTGGACGCTTGCCACCGAAATCAGCTAGCTTAAGTTTTCTAATATTAATAGGGTCAAGTAGAACATGCTTTTTTGCGCCTAAAAACTGACTCTTAATACTAATAATAATTAACATTTATACAGCACCCTTCCTCACTAGAGCTTATAGCGCTTTACAGAATTAAAAAAAAAAAATAAATAAATTAATTAATTAATTAATAATAATAATAATAATAATAATAATAATAATAATAATAATAATAATAATAATAATAATAAATAAATAATATATAGATTACGCACTATAAAATGATACTAATACTGCATGCTCTACGAATAAACAAATACGAAATATATATGATATGTAAGTGTTATACTTATTGCCAATACCGGAACAGAAAATGCAAAGGACATGGACATTATCATGTGCTTCAACCAGTGTTGAGCCGTTTATGTACTGCACATTACTTCTGTTGTTCGCAATCACAATCACCACACCAGGTCGATCAGCTCAGTGAAAGGACCAGATTTATCTTCACGAGTTTACAAAAAAAAAAAAACATAAAACATTGTTCCACGCAAAAAGCGTGTGTTACATAATACGTTTCCGAGACATAAATGTCTAGAAAGAATGTACCAGGCTTTATTGAGTAAAAACGGTTGAGGGGAAAAAAAGATTAAACCTGTCCTTTGGAGAGATCTCGTTCACAGGGCTGAGATGTTGACATGTAAAAGATTTGAAGGTAATCTGTACGGCTTAAATGACGTGAATTGTCCTTATATAGCGCACATATTAGCTCGGAGAGCAGCTTACGGCGCTGGGGTTTATTATGAAGCGGATCGAGAGCTGATAGATCCCAGGCATTGGGTAGGCAATCAGCGGGAATGAAAGATCATTGGCATGCTTACTCAATAATGGTACAGGACGCAGTCAACATAAAAATTTCAAAAATAAAAATTCGATTTTCTTTCCGTCTTCTAATAGCGATCTCTCTGCCTTTACCCCACCTGTTTGAGTGATGGATGTGTGTTTGGTGTGTGTGAGGGTAGATGAGACAGGTGAGCGTGTATGTTGGTATAGATCGCCGCTCTTTGAGCCTGAATGGTTTGGGGAAAGGCACGTACAGCATCCTGTATTATTAGTATTATTAAGCGAGCTGCACTGTAGTGGTTAAGAACCAGCCCCTCTCTGTAGGGACCAGAGATGAGATTTTTCAGTGTGCAGACGGAAAACCGTATTTTCAGTCGTCTCAGGAGTAATTCTTGAGATTTGCACGAATCCGATGAGAAAATTGGTACGGGGGTAGGAGAATGGGGGAGGGAAGGGGTGATTTTTTTTTCCCCATGGATTTCAGCTTTCTTCGATCTTATTCCCAAACAGTTTTTTTTTCCTCAGATTAGTTCAACTAGCCTACCGTAAATGAAACCATTTGCAAACTTATTTCCGCCATTTGCATTTCAATCGTGGTTCGAAAACTGGGTTAGGGTTAGGGTTAAGGGAGAAACGGCTCTCACAAGAGAACTTGATAAGAGATCCAAAGTGAAGAACTGCGTGAAATTTGATTGGCTTCAGCAAACTTTGACCGTCAAATGGAAAAATGGGCAGAAAGAGAAGTCTGTGGATTTGAAAGTTGGCGATTCAATTTGGAAGATCGACACACCTGGAAAAGCCTACGTCAGTTTATGCAATGGCATTGTGAATGTGAACTAGGGATCTAATGGAAAGAAAGCCATTGTTGGGCACCTCTCGGCACTGGGTGGCAGCCATTTCTCAAAGCTGAAAGTCACTACCTCAAACCAGTCACTTGTTTTACTTGTTGTTAGACATTTCACGCCACTATTTTGAAAGGCAGTCATGTCCCAATGCTGAAAGTGTCTACTTGGTTCATGTGGCTTAATCAGTTAATGGTAAGAAATTAAAACCAAGAATCGTTTTTGCTCATTCATTTGTTTATTAATTTGAATTTGAATTTTACTTTGCTGGCTTTTTTAGGAAGGTATTGGGTGTAAATGAATATTATATATTTGGCATATTAGCAGTGTTTCAGTCAAAAGGAGAGGAGTTTTTTCCACTGTAATTATAAAAAAAATAAGTATCAGCTTCAGGGGGCATCGACCCCTAAGCCCCACAAGAAGCGTTGCTTCTGGACCCCGTCAGGGGCCTTTGCCAGGCTCCGAACCCCCGCTTTCATTTTCAGTATTTCAGATTGCTCTGTGATCTCATTTCTGAGCTACTGACTGGAACAACACCGCCACAGCTATAAACAGGGTGGGCCAATAAAATGTTACCACTTTTAATTGTATATAAATCTTTACAATGACAACGTTTTCGACAATTTTCTTCACAGAATTGTCGCGGAAGCACCAAATTATCATTTGATGCCAAAGGTTTCCCACTTTTTCACTCGTTCTCTACACAGTTTAATAATTGATGGTATACTCAATCCACGCTCCACTTCTCTGGATTACAGTTGCAACACGCACATTGAAGTTTGTGATGACATTGCCACACATCTCAAATGAGATTCTCCGAATTTCCTGACGGATGTTGGTCTTCAGGGCCCAATGGTCTGTGGTTTGTTGTAGTACACTCTCTCCTCCATGTTCCCCCATAGGAAGTAGTCTGCGGGAGAAAGATCGGGGGGGTAGGCAGGTCATAAGTTGCCTGTGCGCCATGAGATAAGCCTCTCTCCAGGAAAGAATTGTTTGAGGAAATCCAGTGAAAAAAATGATTATGTTTGTTATCAAATGATAATTTGGACATTTGTGTGAATAAAATTTTCGAAAACTTTCTCATTTAGAAGAAAAAACAACTTATTTACGATTAAAAAGTGGTAACATTTTATTGGCCCACCCCCGACATACAATATTGTATACTGTGGATAACAGAAATAACAGGTCCAATTCACCTCTACTTCCTCCACCAACCAACCCCCATCCTCTCTCTCCCCTCTCTCTTTCCTTTAATTCCTTGGAAGATCACTTTATGAAGTTGTTTGATCTCTCTCTCTCTCTCTTTTTCTCTCTCTCTCTCTCTCTCTCTCTCTCTCTCTCTCTCTCTCTCTCTCTCTCTCTCTCTCTCTCTCTCTCTCTCTCTCTCTCTCTCTCTCTCTCTCTCTCTCTCTCTCTCTCTCTCTCGGTAGAGCGTTCGCCTGGCACACCAGTGACCCAGGTTCGTATCTTGGTCAGCAATATAAAATTGGCAATTTTTCCCTGTCATGTTAGCAGTATGATTGCTCTGGTGGTTCAGTGTCGATTTAGGTTCCTACTCCCTCTTCCCTGGGGTGATTATCACCGTCTGCCATATCGCCAATGGTGTTTGTTTGTTTGTAGATTATAGTCACACGACACTTTCGCATATAGGTGACTACTGGACCGATTTATACTGACACCAGCGGGCCAGTTGCTGGTAAAGGGGAAAATAATATGATCACACGTTGACCAATCCGGGATTCGAATCAGCGACCTTTCGGTTACTAGCAAGACGCTCTTACCAACTGAGCTACCCGGCCCCTCTTCGCCAATGGTGGGTGTGGACGTTAAATTTCAATGTTCATTCTCTCTATCTCTCTCCCCTCTCCTATCTCCTCTCTCCCCTCTCCTCTACCTCCCCTCTCCCTCTTTCTCCCCTCTCCTCTCCCTCGCTGTTTCGGTTGTCCAGTCACATTAGTCACGGATCTGATCATCTGTAACGACTAGAGTGATTCACACAACCGGTGCCATACCCACACACTACGAAAAAGCATACGCTAGAGCTAGGAGAGCCGCTCTTACATGTTGTAGAGTCTTGAACGATTGTTTGTGTGCTGTTGCAGAAAATCTTCAACGTATTAACTTCATAATAATTGGGTTTATAAAGCTCAGTCCCCATCACATACCAAACCTCATTCGGATATGAGTATCGACCGAGGTCTAGTTTGTTCGTGCATGGCTTCCATCCCACGGACTTCAAAGATATAATATTACTATTGGACGACAAAAATCTGTGTTTTTTTATTATTTTATTTTTAAACGTCCTTTAAGAACCATAGCTCCAGGAGTGCGATTACGATCACAAAACGGTCAGGCTGATGAATGGTCAACATGATCTTGGGGTTGAATACCGATCGATGCTGCAGCTTGCACCTTTAACCGCAATCGCCACCCACAGGCAAACAAAAGCTACCCGGTCTTGTGCACCCACATTAACTTCCAGAACTTGCTCATAGTGCTGATAATTACATGTAAGCGGAAGAGTGTTTTCACTGTGGTGCATGCATGTTGCAGGCGTTGCAGGCAAGTACTCAGAGTGGAAACAGGAACTAGCCCCCAATCCTATGCACACATATTGATTTGTAGTGCGTTTGCTGATTGCTACCCTTGTATACTTCCGGTTGTGTCGTAGGACGTAGGCTTAAAACACGAAGTTGCCAGTTACAGGGTTAAGATATGCAGGACGCCAGGGCCTGCTGGCCAACACTCTGTGTGATGCATGCATGCAGGCGTGACACTCCTTCGAATGAGAGTATAAACCGAGGTCTAGCTCTCGCACGCATTCCATCGCATGGACTTTAAAGATCCAGACGCTCATGTCCTAGACGGGTGAGTGCCGGCTACACAAATACACCCAGCACGCACTATCTCCCTTCTCCCTATCGCCGGTCGCCCAGGATTGTGCTCAGTCGTCTGGGCGTCAGACTGCGCACCTAAAGGCTGCATGTGGGCGCCTCGGGCCGCTTGAGTTAGGTCCTTTATCGGCCAGCGTCTTGAGCGGCTCTTGAGCTGGAAAATTAAAATATATATATAAGTGATTAAATAAATAAATATATCTGACACTGTATTGCAACCATTCACAAGGAAACTACATAGTCTTACGCACATAACCATAAATTACAGCGGCACTCGTTTTATAATGGTGCCTCATTTCGCTGCCGTTTCGCCAATGTTGACGACGTTTAGAACTCTCATCTATTTGCAGCTTAGTCCGTCAATGATGACATGGCTGCTTACAGTGTTGATACTAGCAAAACCGGTAATACAAATGGGGAGGATACTCACAAAATCGATGACACATAATGATGGATTTAATTTTTTAAAACATGTCCGTACAATTGAAATTAACATGCGTTTACGTGAAAAGAGGAGTTACATTGAATTCCAGAAACAAGGGTTGCTTTTCAATCAGAAGTTTCATGGATTGATCTCTAATATTGATATGCATTATGTCGTGCTTTGAGTGCTGGTCTTCTCCAGTCATTCATGTACGCTTCCAGGTACGCTTATCTCAGTCATACTGAGCTATCACCAGCAATTGATTGACTAGTACAGGAATTGGTTGAGTATGTCGCAATAAGGGAGGATGCGGGCAAGCTAGGGTAAGGTGGGGGTAGCGAGACTGTAGACAGAGTATCAGAGTTTGTGTATTTTGTATAGCGCTTTTTTCCCCCAAAGTATAAATCAGTTTAAAGCGCAGAAACGGAAATGTTTTAAACGCCTTATCCTATCCTATCCTGTCCCGTAACCCGGAGGTCGTAGGGGCACCACAGTTGATCGTTTAACCAGCATACTCCATATTTCTCTGTCCTCAGCAGCCCTCATGGCTTCGCTCAGTGTCAAACCAGTCCATTCTCGAATGTTGTCCTCCCACTTCTTTTTCGGTCTCCCTCTTCTTCTACCTCCTTGCACTGTGCCTTGCAGAATGGTCTTTGCAAGGCCTGATGATCTGGTGACGTGGCCATACCATCGGAGTTTCCGTTTCTTCACCACTGTGAGCAGGTCATCGTGTTGTCCAATGGCTTGTGTGATGGTCTGTCGGACTTCGTCGTTGGTGATGTGTTGGGTATAGGAAATGCCCAGAAGTCTTCTGTAGCACCTCATCTCCATGCTTTGTATTCTTCGTTGTAGATCTGCTGTGCATAACACAGTGCATAGCTTCAAATATTTAGGAGCCATTGTGTCAGACAATGGGTCTCGACAGGAAGTCCTCTCCAGGATCGCACAAACAACTGCTGCCCTGACAAGGTTGAAGCCCATTTGGAAAGACAGAACCATCAGTTTACATTCCAAAGTAAGACTGCTGCGCTCTCTGGTCATCTCCATCTTCCTATATGCTTGCGAAGCATGGACCCTCACAGCAGATCTCCAACGAAGAATACAAAGCATGGAGATGAGGTGCTACAGAAGACTTCTGTGCATTTCCTATACCCAACACATCACCAACGTTGAAGTCCGACAGACCATCACACAAGCCATTGGACAACACGATGACCTGCTCACAGTGGTGAAGAAACGGAAACTCCGATGGTATGGCCACGTCACCAGATCATCAGGCCTTGCAAAGACCATTCTGCAAGGCACAGTGCAAGGAGGTAGAAGAAGGGGGAGACCGAAAAAGAGGTGGGAGGACAACATTCGAGAATGGACTGGTTTGACACTGAGCGAAGCCATGAGGGCTGCTGAGGACAGAGAAAGATGGAGTATGCTGGTTAAGCGATCATCTGTGGTGCCCCTACGACCTTCGGGTTATGGGACAGGATAGGATAGGATAGATCTGCTGTGAGGGTCCATGCTTCGCAAGCGTATAGGAAGATGGAGTTGACAAGGGAGCGCAGCAGTCTTACTTTGGAATGTAGACTAGTGGTCCTGTCTTTCCAAATGGGCTTCAACCTTGTCAGGGCAGCAGTTGTTTGTGCGATCCTGGAGAGGACTTCCTGTCGGGACCCATTGTCTGATACAATGGCTCCTAAATATTTGAAGTTATGCACTGTTTTGAGGGATAGCCCTTGGACTTTGATATCCGTGTTGATGCCATTGGTGTTGTTGGTCATCATTTTGGTCTTCTCTGCACTTATTTCCGTTCCATAAGCTCTGGAGGTGGTGTCACGCCTCTGTACCAGCTGTTCAAGTTCTTGTTCCTATCCAGCCAATCCATCAATGTCATCCGCAAAACGAAGATTGGAGATTGGTCCACCCCCTATGCTGACTGTGCTATCGTGATCTGCAAGAGCATCTGACATGATGCGCTCTAGGAAGATGTTGAAGAATGTTGGAGAGAGTAGGCATCCTTGACGCACACCGATTGTTGTTCTGAACCAGTTCCCGATGACGCTGTTATGGAGGACTGCACTGGTAGCCTTGTCATACAGACTTTTGATGACTTCAATAATTTTAGGGTTGATGTTGTACAATTTCATTGTTGCCCATAGAGCTGCATGCCAGACTCGGTCAAACGCCTTCTTGAAGTCTATGAACACATGATATAGATGTTGTAGGTGCTGTAGGTATTTCTCACAGATTATTCTGAGGTTGAAAATCTGTTCAGTGGTATTTCGTCCTGCCCTGAATCCTGCTTGTTCTTCAGCTATGATTTGTTCAGCTTGGGGTTTCAACCTGTTGAGTATTATTTTCAGGAGGACCTTGCTGGGATGGCAGATGAGGCTGATGGTGCGGTAATTTTCACACTCCTGAAGGTTACTTTTTTGGGAAGAGTGATGACAAGCGACTGGGTCCATCATCATGACGTAGGCCACTCCCCACTCTGCCAGATCTTGTTGCAGAGAATGGTGAGGGCATAAATCATCCCTTCTCCTCCTGCTTGTAGCAGTTCCGCGGGTATGTTGTCCACTCCCGCTGACTTCCCTTTCTTCAGCGATTGCACTGCTGCCTCAACTTCTTCCCGGAGAATTGGGAGGACTTCTTCTTCTCTGTTCTCGGGACATGCTAGAACTGATGGTTCTCCATTTGGTGTATGGTTGTAAAGGTCAGAGCAGTACTCTGTCCATCTGTCCAAGACTTCTTGTTCTTCTGTAAGGAATATGCCAGACTTTCTTTGGATCGTGGAGACTTTGGGCTGTTTAACACTTGTCAGCCGCTTCACAGTCTGGTAGGCCTTCTTGCTGTTGTTCTTGTTCAGACTGTTCTCTATTTCCTGGCATTGATCTTCTATCCAGTTCTCCTTTGCTGTGTGTATGCCTTTTCGGATGTCATTGTTGATTTTTCGGTAGACATCAACTCCCTGTGAGGTGTTCTTTTTATTTTTTATCTCTCTTCGTTTATCCCACAGATCCAAAAGTTCAGGTGTGATCCACGACTTCTTCTTTGGTCGGTACTTGCCAAGGATCTCAGTGGCGGCATCTGTCACAGCTGAGTTGAAGGTCGTGGTCATGGTGTTGACATCTACTTCACCAGCCCCCCAAATGAGCAACGGTGCAAATTTCCCTCCAATTGTGGCCTGAAATAGTTCTGCCACCTCCGGGACTTGCAGTTTGTCCAGGTCGAACTTCAGTCTAGTGCACTTTGCTGTATTTACTCTCTTCAAGTGGAGCCGGAAAGACATCATCACGAGATCGTGGTCACTTCCGATGTCTGCTCCTGGAAAAGTGCGTGTCCTGCCAATGTTGATGCTTGATCTGAAGCAGTTTTGATAAATCTCGGTACAGAATTTCATTGATTAGAAATAGCGTTTTCAGGCTGAAGTCCCATCTACATGGAACTGTAGCATTCGGCCACATTGTGTTACCTTTTTGAATTCCTTATGTATTCGCTTGCTTAAAATTTCACAAGGTTAGCGCATGTTTGATTTCTGATGCTAAACTACGCGAGGCGGGCTTACGAGGACCAATCAGAAGAAGAGAGAGCGTGTAACAGCAGAAATGTTGACGACAAAAATGTGGTAGCTTAGCGATAAACAGATAGTATTAAATAAAACTTGACGTTAATTTACCCGCACATGTTAAATTGGCCTCCTTGGAACGGTCACTCCCGATACCATCAAGCACACTTCGCTAAACAAGACTGTTAGTTAGCTTACTCAACCATCTAATCTGGGTCGCTTGACCGATAAGTAGCCCATGTGACTCATATCTCTCTTGGATCTATCCTGCACCCTGTCTCTGCCACTCGAAGTCGAGACGTAACCGAGCGTGTCCCCCAAAGTAGGACAGGTGAGAGAAATTTCCAAACAGGAGATTCAGGTATGCGCGAGATCTAGTCACGAGAAGTAAATGATTGGTCGGAGGACGTAGAGACCCCTGCATATCCCCGATACGCAAAGTTAGCCAGTCAGTTGAATACGAAGTGCGAAGCCACGAGGGTCAAACAAGGAGCAAACTATAGAGATAGGGAGAAAATGGTAAAAGATTCACTGGCACACTAGCTCTCGCACGGCTATGAAACATAGGTAGTCCAGCCACTTGTTAACAGTAAATATTACACACTTATTTCCTCTACTCTATACATAATTCTCTAAACACTCTATTAACTTAAATGTCCAAATTCACTTCGACTAGTTCGCTCCTTGATGGGTCTATGCTGCTACTGTTCTTGATATTTGCTACTGTCTCATCATTAAGCTATTTGTTCTGGTTGGTCTAATGTTCTTTCTCAGGAGAGTGAACTACCGCACAGTCCTTCTAGATCAGTGTTAGTGCGTTTCTTCTTGCACTGAGCTGGTTCGTTGAGGTGTGGTGATGGTGTCTCCCCTTAGGTGTTGACTATTGGGCTATCGGAGCTCAGTGCTCGATGTTCCCCTGCAGGCCGAATGTCAGGGTTGACTCTTAGTTGTCTGTCCCTGCCTCGGACCAACAAGCCTGCTCGTCTGCTAAACATAACACGAGTTTCTGCAACGCCTTTTTTTACTAAGGGTGTGCAGAGCGTCTCACTGATGGCAGAAACAGCACTCAGTGATCGCTCCACTTATACAAACAAGGGACGAACATTCTTCTAAGTTTGTGGTCCACTGGAATCTCCAACATAATTCCTATACATATACATACATCATGGCTAAACTAAACATATGGAGAAGTAATTAACAATATACATATTCTCCGGTACAATCACGTGGTCGAGCTAAGTTTTACAAACATTCACAATGATAAAACATGGCAAGACTTCACAAACATAATCTAACAATAATATCAATAAAGCGCGATGAAACCAAAGATTGATATTTACCTTTTCAACAATGTCAGGCTGTGGCTATACTGCGATGAATTGAATTTCACCCGTTACCTGCTTAGTCTTCAGCTAGAGAGGAGAGATCTTTCAGCGTGAGTCCTACTCGGTTGAGATTCAGACAAAGAATGACTACCTAGCCTTGTGGTCAGCCAAAAGCCCGCGAAAATCTCGTGAGACCTGAGCGCTTCCTAGCGGGCGGTGGTGGCTATACGTCATGTCAGCAAGATGAGGTCACTGCCTACCTGAGCGAGAGTTAGCTTACATATGCTTGTGTCGTCTGCTAGGTAGCGACTTTACGTTACACAGGCCAAAGCAGGCTTAACTATTTAATGCGAGAAGCCTTAGTGCAGGGTCTAACTAGCCTATTGTGACAAAGGGCATCTGACATAATGCGCTCTAGGAAATTGTTGAAGAGTGTTGGAGAGAGTAAACATCCTTGTTGTTCTGAACCAGTTCCCGATGGCGATGTTGTTGAGGATTGCACTAGTGGCCATGTCGTACAGGCTTTTGATGACTTCAACAATTTTAGGGCTGATGTTGTACTCTTTCATGGTTGCCCACAGAGCTGCATGCCAGTCTCGGTCAAACGCTTTCTTGAAGTCTACAAACACATGATATAGATGTTGGTGCTGTAGGTATTTCTTGCCGATTATTCTGAGGTTGAAAATCTGTTCAGTGGTACTTCGTCCTGCCCTGAATCCTGCTTGTTCTTCAGTTATGATTTGTTCACCTTGGGGTTTCAACCCGATGAGTATTATTTTCAGGAGGACCTTGCTGGGATGGCTGATGAGGCTGACGGTGCGGTAATTTTCACTCTGCTGAAGATTACTCTTTTTTGGAAGAGTTATTGTGTAGGCGACTACCCTACATTACATCGTCATGAAAAGTGCCTTGTTGTAGTGAAATTACACAGCTACACACGTTTATAAATTCGAACCAGGCCTTGACAAACATGGCGCTACTACCTCCGACCCAAGGCATAAGCGTAATAGGTAAGCCAACGTGACCATAAACTCATAAGGTGTGGCCATCCGTCAGATTTTGGTTACTGAAAAATCTCAAAACCCCATGCATAAGTCGTAAAACGTAAGCCAATGGGCTCTATGCACAAATCGGCCCGCGAAAGCGGCATGGTCACGTGGCGCGGGAATAACAAAGCTCGCTCGCGTGTACTTCAATGCTGCTTAAAAATTTTAACTTTACCGACATTTTGGGATATTGTGATGTTTTGAACATAGCACATTCGTGCAATAATGATTACAGACAAATTATTATCAGGGCACAGGCTTTTTTTTTTTTTAAAGAGCCATTTGTCACTGACATTCAGTTTAGAGTTCATCAAAATTTCATCTTTCAGTGGAAATCGATGAAAGGAAATGTTCTTTTCTTTGCATAAAGGTTTTACGTCGGAGTTAGAGCATTCAAACGCAGCACAGTACTTCACCATTTTCAAACTCGAGCACGCTGTGTTATTCCCGCAGCACGTGACCGCCACGCCTTTGTGCATAGAGCCCATTTGGCTATTACTTAAAGCAGATTGGGAGGAGGGGAGATAGAGAGGGAGGGGGCATTGGATGCGCGGGAGGGGGGGGGGTGCGGAGAGAGAGTGAGTGGGTGAATTAGAGAGGTGTAGAGATGGTTCGCTCCACACTGGGTACTGGATGCTGACCTGTGCCATAAAAACAAAAATTCTATGATTACATTGCGCAACAGAACCAGATGAAAATCATCTCCCCCCCCCCCTCCTCATTCCCCCTCCTCATTCCCCCACCCTCATCCCTCCCTCCTCCATATATTGTCTGATCTACTTGCATTTTACGGTCGTGTATGACTAGGTTGTCTGTGAATGAAATTTCATTACTGGTCGCCTGCTGTCTGGGCGGCTGCTGTCGAGGGACTGGGAAGAAGGAGGGGGAGAAGAATGGGGTGTTCCCACCGTCCCGCTGGCAGTTGCGATCTAAGTATCAGAGACTGCTGAGTCAATGCCGTTTCAGAAACTTGATAGGTCCTAGATCCAAGATACTCAGTGTGAGGTGTGTCCTTTCTCTTTTTAGTTATTGGCTCCAGCTTATGACTGCACCTTACACAACCTATATTTAGGCCACTGGCCACGGTGACCTAATGGTGCATGCTACACGGTTATTTATCAATGGTTGATTCAACCCCCATGCTTGAATCTTGATAAGTGTAACTCGAATTCGTTTATCCACGCAGCCTGTTCACTCAGCAACAAGGCAGGAGTCATCGTATAAAGTTTTACAACTTTATTCAGCAAACATCAACAACTGCATACAAGATCGTTTTCCGAAAATCACTTCAAAGATTATCCCACAAGCAGTGTATTACTTACATAGCCTCCCTGCAATCGAGAAAAAATTCGAACATTCCAGAATGGCGCAGTAACACCCAATCAAAATAACATTCGTCACAACTGAAGAAGAAAAAAATTGTAGTAGTTGAATTTGCTAAATACTAAGGCCGACATGCACATGATATGATATTTATATAGAGGCAGATCAAAGCAAACCAGTCCATTCTCGAATGTTGTCCTCCCACCTCTTTTTCGGTCTCCCTCTTCTTCTACCTCTTTGCACTGTGCCTTGCAGAATAGTCTTTGCAAGACCTGATGATCTGGTGACGTGACCATATCATCGGAAGTTTCCGTTTCTTCACCACTGTGAGCAGGTCATCGTGTTGTCCAATGGCTTGTGTGATGGTCTGTCGGACTTCGTCGTTGGTGATGTGTTGGGTATAGGAAATGCCCAGAAGTCTTCTGTAGCACCTCATCTCCATGCCTTGTATTCTTCGTTGGAGATCTGCTGTGAGGGTCCATGCTTCGCAAGCATATAGGAAGATGGAGATGACAAGGGAGCGCAGCAGTCTTACTTTGGAATGTAGACTGATGGTCCTGTCTTTCCAAATGGGCTTCAACCTTGTCAGGGCAGCAGTTGTTTGTGCGATCTTGGAGAGGACTTCATTTCGGGACCCATTGTTAAGACATAAAGATAAAGAAATGGAGTATGCTGGTTAAACGATCATCTGTGGTGCCCCTACGACCTCAGGGTTACGGGACAGGATAAGATAGGATAGGATAGATCAAAGCAAGGAAGAAATATAATATAGATAGATGGTACATGGCATGCCTGAACCGGCGGTGTAAACATTGAACGCTCATCTATAATATGTAGACAAGGGTGCACCTATACCCGTTGAAGATGCTGACCACCTTTCATCGCAGGAACAAGATATTTTCTGCCATTATCGAACTAGACTTTTTTTTTTACCCCCTTCTCTCTTTTTTTTTCTTTTTTTTTCTTTTTGGGACCTGTTTTCTATCAGCCCAGCATGCTGGGGTACGTGGCATGTTTACGGCGAATAACCGGGGTGACTGAGAACGGTTTCATGTTTAAAACCACGTCACCGCCGTTGCTAACCGTTAAAGTCTGCTTAGGATTAGCGTGGGCTTGCGCCAATTTAAGTAGACCCCACTGGCTCAGTTCAGAACACTCATTGGTAACTTGAGGAAAAGCGATAAAGGTTAATGCACACATATGTAAGATATGGCGTTGAAAGTGAGGATGGACAGTTATCCTCGAAGGTCAGTAGTTGTTTTTCCAGCGCTGTTCAATTTTTGTGAATATTGAAAATTGTATGGGCAGTAGGGTCCTCTTTGGAAGAGACTTGTCACCAGTGTTCGTGCTTTTAATGCCCCCATTGTTGATGAGTGTATATCGTATTTAAGGTGCATGTTGTGCTATTATATTAAATCATGACCTATTGCGTAGGCGAATACACTGATAAATTAACTTAAATTCAAATACGTACTAAGGGTTTTAATGTATAGTAAACTTTGAATAAAACTCCACAGCACTAAATAATGCATACATGTCAGCCGGGATATCGGTCGTATACTAAGCCCGCGTCATTCCATCTGTTAAATCTGGACACAATGAAAAGTTGCGATTCAGTAAGGGATCTGAACATGGAAATGGAAAGATTTAACTATAAGATAATAAAACGTCATGTCAAAGAGGGTGGAAATATGTGCGTGGTGGTTGTAGGAAGGGTGGGGTTTTCATTTGCGGACTACGTTTACGTTTATCAAGGATGGGACGTTATTTGAAGACCTTTTAGCAAGGATGAATTCGACTAAACCACTATGATCTACCCCTTCAACACTGTTGAACTGAGCTACTTCAATATAAAACGCTCGCCATAGTTTTATAATCTTCGCGATTCCATTTGCAGGTACATGTGTTCTGTTCTGTCCTGTTTTGGTCTGGTCTGGTCTCTTTTCTGTATTGACAGCGAGGCGCATTTCTCCTCTGAAGAAGGCTGGTCATCGCCGCTTCTCTCCCCAGTAGCTGATACGTGTAGTTCTGTCTTAACGCACCAGCTCATTGCAGCGAATCTTGCGCAACGATGTCCAGACTGATTCGATCCAGTGCAAACTGCAATACAGAGATGGGTGTCCAGAAGCGCCCTTTGCCATTTTACTCTCCTACATGCAGCCGGCTCCCAGTTTTTATTTTGCTTCATAGCCCAGCCTTTATCCCTTCCAGGCCTCTTTGTTCTCCCGTCATCTGCCCTTCAACTTCATTAAAATTTATTGGGGTCTGCGCTTTCTCCCAATTTCGCCGTATTTTCTCTCTTTTTCTTTTTCATTATTTTTCTTTCTTTTACTCTACATGCAAAGCCGGTCAGATAATCATATTATTGTCAAAGAGATCTACGACGTCTACGTCTGAGATGTGAACCCACATTTGGGTATACTGTCTTCCATGAGATTGCGAGTGACACGGTTTCATAGTTTGCTGCGTTCATCTTGTACTATAAAATGTGATATAGCTCGATCACCAGGTCAAAGAGCAGCCTGCTCAGGGCGCTGGTCGCAATGAAGATCATTTTCAAGTCGAACAAGGCGGCATATTGCTGCATTTGGCGCACTGTCGAACGCCTTAGACCTACTGAATGACGATAGATCAGTGCTTATGCTTGTTAGATGGTGATTAAGATGAGAATAGACCTGTTGCCGCTATTGGGCTGTTTGTAAGTTTATGTAGGCAATCGGACCGAAAGCGACGCTGACCCCTATTTGAGTGTTGAGAGTTTGTTGAGGACATACACCTACACACATCCAACGCCTGACATTCAGCCAGCGTCAAGGAATCGGCCTATACCCCATGTGGTTGAAGATATGCGCAGAGCGTGTATTTAAGCTTGTCGTTCTGTATTGGGATAATAAATAGGGAGTTAAAACATTAGAACAGGCTCAGGCGGTCCTAGATAGTGTATGTGTGTGTGTGTGTGTGTGAGAGAGAGTGAGGGTGTGTGTATGTGTGTGTGTGTGTGTGTGTGCGTGTGTGTGTGTGTGTGTGTTTAGTAGCTTGCGAATGCTGTGCTGTGTACAGACCAGAGAGAAAGGAAGAACGTAATGATGATCACTCTCGCCTTGCCAGTTCTTTGATGGAAGACCGTCGGGTGGTACTCTTCTTCTTCTTCTTCTTCTTCTTCTTCTTCTTCTTCTTCTTCTTCTTCTTCTCTCTCTCTCTCTCTCTCTCTCTCTCTCTCTCTCTCTCTCTCTCTCTCCACCCCTACACAATCTACTTCCTATTTCCCGTTACAATTTCGCCTTGCCCATTGTGTATTCTTATTTAAGACTGTCACATATTATTTTTTAATTTAAAAAAAGATTATTAGTTGTAAATGGAAATCATCGCACCATCACCACCCCACTAGTGCTAAGAATTTTACTTTACCTTTTTAAGCTACTTGTGCTTGAATACCTAGTGTCTATTTTGTCAATATTTTCTCCCTCAAAAGTGTACTAGTATCTATTACGACTACAGCGCATCAAATTTACAAAATAGTTTTAGAGGAGCTTGATGTACGTAGGTTGTACAATATCGATTCAGACAGTACATAGATCTAATTGCATTCTTAAAGGTTCTGATTAAAAGTGCGCGTTAGCACCTGCGACGGGACGGAGGCAAATAAATCGTAAATGTAAACATAACAGAACGCCCTACATAAAGGTCCTGTCGGGGTGTTAAAAAAGCGGTTGTTTTTAAGGCGTAGGTCAACAGGCTCTGGCACCAAGTGTGCATTTGCGGCGAGACCAAAATGCTGACTTTTCTAGCAGGATGGCCCCCAAAATCGATGACTTGTTTGGTGTACTTTTTTTTTTTTACAACTTGCCCCACTCTCTCTTGCCCCGAAGTTAGCGAGTCTGGTCAGCTGAAGCCAGTGATGCTTCAGATTGCTTTTGAATTGTATGCTCTACTTGGTATTTTAATGTTAAGTCACAGAGCAGTTCTGTTGGTTATGTCGATTGCCTGGCATGCTATAGCGCTAAGGACCTGTTTTCTACTCTTTTTTGTTGACTAGAACAATTTTCTCCTCGTTGTTAAATGACTATTTACTATTGATTAGTAGCTATTTCGTTTTCTCCCCTCCTCCAACCACCTTTTTTTCGCATCAGCGGCAAGTTAAAGAACAGGCCAATATGACTTATTCGAGTAAACGCAGATGTAGTTCAGTGGTTTGATGGGGTTAGACAGCGCACAGAATGTATCAACTTGGACGACGTGAGTTCTTTCAGAATTGATGCCAGCGCCTTGAGAAGCACGACGTGCGTTGTATGATAAAAGCAATTACTTTTAACATTTACTCCACCCGTACCTCCAAGCCTCCACCCCCTGGTCCACACTCTCCCCGTTTTCACAATTGACAAACTAAAAAATAGGCACTGGTCCCCAGGTAAACAGATCTCGGAAGTGTCGGCGCTTCTGTTCTTTCTCTAGCTAACCTTCCCCCACCCCCCACCCCCCACCCCCTACCCCTTCCCTGAACTTGTCTTTTAGGATTCAGTATCCGGGCCACAGCAGGGTGATGGATGTTCCAGGGAAGGACGACGTTCCATAAAACCTTACACCCTAGATACACATATCAACAATCTGGGGAGGGCCGGCGGTTGATCCTCAAAGATCAACCTCTTCGACGATAGCGCAAAGCTTGCCGCAAAGAGATGAGCATTAAAGGCCTAACCAGAAAACTTTCAACATTAAAGAAAGACGGCCATTACCGCTCTTCGGTTTCAACGTCTGATTGCGAATGTGTGATCTTCGGCCTTTAGTGCCTTGATCCACGGAGTTCCGTGTTAGTTCGGTCTTGATTGATTCCCAATGTGGCATGTTGTTTAGCTCTTACTAATCGCAGTCAAAGAAGTCTATGAACACGTTCCTTGGTGAGTAGGGGTGGGGTGGGGGAGTTTAGTCTGGCGATGGCTCTTCTGTCCCCTATCCTCAGTATATCCGTGAATTTATGAAGGATAATTTATTTAGCACATACAAACTTACATAGGCCAGTCACGGTCAAATGTTTTCATTGCAGGTTTATAGTGAAGCATTATTATAAATAATTAATAGAAAAGTGTTCTGTATAATTTATGTACCATGCATACTTTTTTTTTCATGTAATCAATACAATTAATTAACGCTTATAGTCTTTGTTACCTATTTTCACATCCGTGATTTACACTATGTATAGATATACCTTCATTGATTTAACCACGCGAGGCCCCCCTTGGAGGCGCCTGGGGTTTCTGTATATACAGTATGGCCCAAAAGTAGGTTTACAGTTATTAAACTACCTTTTATGATATATGGTTGAAGTTGCTTGCTTAGTAGTGCCAATATATAACATTCCTCAAAGTATAAATCTAACTTACATAAACAGCTTTTTCCTTGCTGGTTGTACTTTATTTTATTATGTAAAGCTAACTTTTTACTTGATTATATATTTTTTTAATTTGAGGGTTAATGGCGAACAATTTAAATCAAGAGCAAAGGAAATGGATATTTTTTTTTTTTTTTTATTTTTTTTTGTAATTTTTATTTCTTCAAAATGAGAATGAGTTTAACAAAAATGGATGAATGAAAAAGATTAAACAAAATAAACATGAGCGGCCCCCTCCCCCCAAAAAACACCCATACTCACGCATACATACAATTATACATTTATCGCATTCATTTGTTCAAACTGCATTACTTCTGATTTCTATACTTATTGCTCTGGGTCAACTGGAATTCGACTCAGGAGGAAAATAATGAGCAGATATACATTAAAAAAAAACCAACAACAACAACAACAAACAGTTCAATCTTCGATGAGTGATAAGTACAAGATCCATTCACTAATGAATTTGTGGTATTTATCATTTATAATAGCCACATATTTCTCTAAACAAAAACGCTTTTTAAGAATCATTCTGAACTGTTGAATTTGTGGTTGAGAATTACCTAACTTACATTTATATATATAGAATTTAGCAAGCAGTATGATCAAGTCAAACGTAATATCTGTATGGACATCTTCTTTTATACCGAATAAAATTAATGCTTTATCCAGACAAATATTATGACAGGCACACTTTTCCACCAAACAATCCTTTAAGTCACTCCAAAATTTTGAAACAACCCTACACTCATAGAGCATATGTGTTAACGTCTGATCTTCTATTTCACAAAAATTACATATGGGTGAATCTATAATTTTACACCTGAATAAATATTGTTGGGTTGGAAGTAGCCTATGTAATAGTCGAGTTTGAAACCATCTTAACTGCGTGTCTTGTGTTATTCTAAAGCAGTGAGGGAAGATTTTTTCCCAATGTAGATTTTCAAAAAAAGTATTCCATCTTGCTACTGCGGTCGGAGAGAAACTGTTTTCAGCCAACAATGCTCGTACTTGATTTTTACCCCTATTAATGTATTTCCATACTTTCGGGACTGATTCCTCATATGTAATGCCTAGTTCTAAACCTAACCTCTTCTGAAAGTTCTTAACCGCATTTAATACTCCTTGATATGTCAAAAAATTTGTTTTTATCGCATTGGGAAATTTTGTTTTAAACTCCTGGAATGAAAGGTAAGTGCCCTCCTCATTAACAAGCTGCTTAATAAATATTATGTCACAATCACACCATTCCTTTAAGTAAATAACCTTTTTATCTCTCAAAATATTTTTGTTGTAATGAATATTTTCAGACATGAATTCATTATTATCCGAAGGTTGACATTTAACAGCAATCCTCCTAAAGTGTTTCAAAACATCCTTCCAAAAGGGATTGTTCACCTTTGTACTGAGCACATTACAATATTCCGCACCATACTTATAAATATTACTTAACTTTGGATACATCGTAAGCACCATTTCCTTCCAGGATGTTTCATTTCTCAATCTTATTAACCACTGAACTTTAAGCGAAGTCAGAAAGTTTCGGACATTAATCATTCTCAATCCACCCTCTTCATAGGACTTACATACAATAGATTTTTTTATTTTACTTCTTTTTTTATCCCATAAAAATGAATAAATTTCCTTTTCTAGCAAAAGTAAAATTTCCTCAGACGGATCTGGCAAGGTCGTTAATAAATGAGTGATTTTTGAAAGTACCAGCGTTTTAATAATTAAAATCTTCCCCAATGGGGTAAGATGCCTTCGACACCAGGCAGCCATGACCTTTTTCATATTTGAGAGTTTTTCTTCATAATTAATACGAACAATACTATTAGTATCCGTTGAGAACAAAACCCCTAAAACTCTAAAGGTTCCTGGGTCCCAAACAAAATTTTTATCTCTCATATACTGGATATTACACTTCTTCCTACTTCCTATCCATGTAGCAAGTGATTTTTCAAAATTTACCTTCAATCCAGATATTTCTGCATATGCCAACAGAACATCAACTACTGCTTTAAAAGATCGTTCTGAACCATCAAGACAAATGGTTGTGTCATCAGCAAACTGAGACAATAAATTTTCCTTGTCTTTAATTTGAATACCTTTAATTAATTTATTTTTACGAATCATTAAAGATAATATTTCAGCACAAATAAGGTATAAATAGGGGCTGCATGGGTCACCTTGTCGGACACCTCTCTCTATTGAAAAACACTGCGAGTATTGGCCATTAACTAATATAGTTGATGAAATATTAGAATAAAATGTTTTTATCCATTGAATTAGATCTGGTCCAAATTCAAAAAAATTAAGACAAGAAAATAGAAAAGTCCAGGAAACACTGTCAAAAGCTTTTTCCATGTCTACGGTAAATAAGAGTCCCGGAATATTCTCTTTTTCTACATATATTATAGTATCATACAATAAGCGAATATGTTCACCTATATAACGTCCTTTTATAAAAGCCTTTTGAGATTCATCAATAATTTTAGGTAAAACAGCCTTCGATCTGTCAGCCACACAAGCCGAAGCAATTTTATAAGAAATGTTTAACAGGGATATTGGCCTCCAGTTTCTTACCAGACGTTTAGATTTTCCTTCTTTAGGTATACAAACAATAGTACCACGTCTCTGTGTAACAGACAATTGCTCTTTTTGGAATCCTTCATTTATAGAACGAATATAAAATGTACCAATATCTATGAAAAAGAATTTAAAGAATTCTACCGTGAATCCGTCAGGTCCTGGGCTTTTATTATTTTTCATTTTTTTCAGAGCCGTGGCTGCTTCGCCAAATTTAATCACACCTTCTGTCTTTTCTCTATCTTCTTCTTGAAGTTTAGGTACATCCTTTAACTCTACACCAATATCCATATTTTTAACATCTTTATGTCTGTAAAGATTTTTGTAAAAATCTTGCACTTCTTCTAAAATATGTTTTTGTTCAGTAATGATTTCTCCATTTTCTGTTTCCAATATGGGCATAGCTTTATCTAGATAATTTCTGTTTTCTAAGTTACAAAAGTATTTGCTCATTTTTTCTCCTTCATTTAGCCATTTGACTCTGGACCGAACCGCAATCCCGTCCATTTTAATATCTCTAAGTTCCTGAAGTTGTACCTTAAGGTTTTCCAACTCTTCCAGATTCTCGTCTTTTATATTTTCCTCTATTCTCTTAATTTTTTGTTCCAAATCCATTTCCGTTTGACTATTAATCTTTTTTCTATAACTAGCATACGATATTGTTTTACCCCTTATCTCTAAAAGAATCATCTCAAAAAAAGTTGATCACTTATTTGAAGCTGAAGCTGATCATCTGGAATACCATCAATTCCATCAAAGTTATATACCAAAACAGCATACTGTTTTTTAAGATTACTAATAACTTTTTTTATTTCTAAAATGTATTCTTTATCTTTAAGTAATGAATTATTAAATTTCCATAAGGGTCTATCTCTCTGAAGTTGTTCTTTTTTAATAAACAGAACTACTAAGGAGTGATCTGAACGATAGCCTGGATATATTTTTATATCAACAGTTTCATTCATGATTTCTTCACTCATAATAAAATAATCTAGTCTTGCTTGTTTGATTGTATTATATTTTCTCCATGTATACATTTTTTTATCTGGGTAAATCTGCCTAAAAACATCATAATAACCATATTTGGCAAACATTTCAAGCAGTTTTCTTCTTGTTCTAGGGCGGCTTGATGTGCTTACATAGTTACGAACATCAATCGTCATATTAAGAGGACAATTCCAATCCCCTGCCATAATTACATTATCACTGCCATAATTATCAATATGATCCCATATTTTTTCAAAAAATTCTGGATGATCGCCAACACTAGGGCCATATAAGTTTACAAGAAGTATTCTTCTTTTCATTATTTCTACATCTATAATAAAAAATGTGCCATGTGGATCTCTTAATACATCGAACATTTTATATTCAAAATTATTATTGAACAGAATTGCCACACCGTTTTTGTTTGTTTCTTCACCACTAATCCAAATATTATATCCCCAAGCCGCCCTAATAAAGCTTTCACTTTCTGTTTTCCAGTGTGTTTCTTGAAGCATATAAATGTTGCACTTTTGGTTCCTTAAATAATCAAACACGTCTCTACGTTTCTTTGCATCCCCCAGACCATTACAATTATATGTACATATAGAAAAATTATCCTTACAAGTATTTGTCATTTTTTCTCATTATAATCCCTTTAAAGAACTATTCCTGATCATGTAATCATTATGTAAATTTACCCTAATTGTCTTTATCATAACTGACACAAAAATGAATTGAGTACATACCTCCAGATCAATCAACTTTAACAGACCCATACAGTTCAAACTTCTTTCATACACAACAAACGATTCATACATTAAGTTTATGCGTCAATGCTTAAACTGGGTGAAGAAGATAATGGCGTGACTACCTAGACAAAAAAGCAAATATCAAATATAAGATGGCAAAAATAAACCACTCTGAGACTATTTACTTAATAAAAAACTGCAGTTTGAAAAGTATTGCATTACTTTTTTCAGTGAATAATTCAGTAATGTCATAAATCAATATTAGTCAGTTAAACATTTCACTTAAATCTGATCAACTCAACTATTGAAGTAAACAATCACAAATAACACAGAAAATGACATCGGTAGGCTTCATTTGCAAGAACAGAATAATTGAATTAATCATAATGATTGGACAATTCAAAGGTGTATTTACCTCGAGGTAAACAAGTAGTCAAAGGAAGGTTAAACAATAAATAAATCCATACATAACAACCTAAATATCAATATTTTCAAATAGAAGTACACGACTCAGTTTTAGAACACAACAGCAATACCGATAAAAAACAAACGAATTAAAAATAAGAATAATAATTTTAAAAAATAATTAAAGAAAAAAAATACAACAGAGTATAATCAACAAATATTACTGCTTTGAAAGAAAGACTGACTTCCAAATTTACAAACCAATTATACAGGACCAATTATAAACACATGTAGTGATGTACTAGCATTTTTTGGACAAAGAAAGAGAATAAGTCAAATTAATAGAAAATAATAAGTCAGACAATCATATTCATCTTGATTTTGTTAGAAGAAATCTTTGGTCAAAAACAGAATAAATCTTTTAAAAACTTCCAACTATACATAATAGGAAATGGATATTAAAGCAGTATTGGAAGTCTCAAAATTTGAAGAATGTTGCAGTGTTGAAGGAGGACATTTTGAGCATCTGAGAGATTAAATTTTTCATGTTTACGTTAAACAGGTATAACGAATTTCCCGCTGTTCTAGTGTGGAATTTTCACATAAATACTGTGGTCTACGTGATAACTGTAAACCTACTTAGAGAGAGAGAGAGAGAGAGAGAGAGAGAGAGAGAGAGAGAGAGAGAGAGAGAGAGAGAGAGAGAGAGAGAGAGAGAGAGAGAGAGAGAGAGAGAGAGAGAGAGAGAGAGAGAGAGAGAGAGAGAGAGAGAGAGAGAGAGAGAGAGAGAGAGAGAGAGAGAGAGAGAGAGAGAGAGAGAGAGAGAGAGAGAGAGAGAGAGAGAGAGAGAGAGAGAGAGAGAGAGAGAGAGAGAGAGAGAGAGAGAGAGAGAGAGAGAGAGAGAGAGAGAGAGAGAGAGAGAGAGAGAGAGAGAGAGAGAGAGAGAGAGAGAGAGAGAGAGAGAGAGAGATCCAAGGGAAGCAACCTTAGAAATTGCATGGATCGAGTCACCCGGTTTCGTGATGGGTTGCTGCCCCTGACTTTAAAATAAAATATATATATATATTGCGTTGTTGATCTTGCCCATTCTACACGTATTAAAAATTGCGTTTGTGAATCTCTTAGGCATAATACACTAATCATAATCCATGAGTTGCACATGCTTTGCGTTGTTGGATACAGGTTAGGTCTATTATTTTCTCCATAGTAAAAAAAACCATTGCCTATGAATTTTTTTGGGTGACAAAACTAGTTTAATTTTTATTTAGTAAAACATTTATATTTTGTAATACACCCTGCTTATGGAGGAGTTCGGCAATAAGGCTTTAATTGTGCCATTATCAATGTAATTTCACCCCTCCTCTCTCCCTCACCACCCCCCCTCCCCTGGCCAACCGGCCCATCCACCCCCACCCCCCCCCCAAAAAAAAAAAAAAAAAATTCAAAATGTTATTTACAACTGTAATACTTTATGCTTCCTTTATTATGTTTTTCTAGATTGAGGAATACATGGACCAGCTGCCCAACCACAAGGTACCTCGGGTGGGCACCCCAGGAGAGAGGTACCGAGACCTGCAGCTCATCCGCCAGCTGCCCAAGCAGGATCTCAGCGACCGTTACTGCCGCGGCCTGCAGGACCCCAGCGAGATCAAGGAGTTCCGCATCTTCAGAGAGCTGCGAGATCAGGTGGCCATGGATATCGCTTCAGTCAAAGAGGCCCCAAGTGACACGGTAAGAGTGGATTTTATAGTCATGTAAGCTCCTTCATTCTCCACTCCAACACTCCTTCCGAACGATCTTGGTTTAGGAAAGTTGGTTTACCTTAATAATATAGTCTAACGATAAACAACCTGGACCCTATCAATATCAGTTCATTGACTTGTTCGGTCGTTGGGAAAGTGAATAGCAGGGAAAGGGGATAATTATTAAGACAGAATTATCAGACATTCTCTTCCACTCGTCTCTGACAGAGGCTGTAATCACCAATGTTTTGAACACGGGCAGAGATTCACTCGTTGACTTTGTCCAATAAGTGAAGTATCAGTCTTGAAATCTCCACACAAGCTAGCACTACAACACCCGCAGGTTCTTGCAGCATTACTAGACTAGGATGACAAGTCTTGTATGAAAACTAGAAACTGCAGTCTAGGAAAAGTAGACTTTGAAAAGGGGTGGGAGGTGAGAGGAAGAGCGAGGGGAAGAATCATATCTGCTCCTTGATATTGTCTCTGCGACATAGAGTGGTGCGCTATGTTAATGAACATTGGTCTTTGGGTGGGATTACTAATATATTTGAGAATTATTATAATGACGATGAGAATACAGTTTAAAGATGGTCGTGTTGGTGTTGAAAGTGCTGCAACCGTTTGCTGATGAGGCAGGTTGTCCAGCGGTGACTACACAGTAATAACGACGACTTTTATGATGATGATGATAATGATGATGATGATGAGATGGTGGTAATGATGATGAGAATGGTGATGATAGTTATAGTTAGTTATTATTTATAGGGTCCAGCGGACTGCAAACAGCCGAATAAGGACCACATCTTGGTTCAAAGAGGACATACCCCCGATTCGTATAAAAGATCTGCTGAAACAACCCTAATGGTAACACCGAAGGCACTCTACCATGCAGCCTGTCACTTTAAAATAAAGGCATCCCATGCAAGAGACACTGAAGCTATACTCTAATTTATCGAACCCCCGTTTACAAAAATAAAATAGAATATAAACAGCATTATAAAATATTAACAAAGCACATACATTTACAATGCCTACTTTAATACATAATACCATAGAAAGTCCTAGTGACCGTTTGACAGAAAGCGTCCAATATCCCCAAGGCCACCCCACAGATCCCATACACAGACGAGGATTATGGGAGCGTTTTCAAGGAAAAAAAGGTAGATGGCTGGTCTAGCGAATAAAATAAGAAAATAGAAGTTAGTAGATTGACAGAACAGATTAGGAACGAGAAAGAACAAAATTTTTGAGAATGACAGAAACAGTGGTAATTTAAAGCACTAAATTTCCACAAAGCGGGGATAATATTTTTACAGAAAACTCCGGCTCTACAACCGGGGTGAGGGTGGTGATGATGATGACGACGACGACGACGACGGTGACGATGATGATGGTAATTTCACTGACATAATTTTTGTATTTCACTCCATGTCAGACGTGTCACTGCTGCAAGGGAGAGATAGACCGCGGCGAGCTGGTGGTGACGGCACCTAAGATGGGCGAGGGCGTGTTCTGGCATCCTGCCTGTTTCACCTGCTCCAGGTGCGAGGAGCTGCTGGTGGACCTTGTCTACTGCGTCCACAACAAACACATGTACTGCGAACGGCACTATGCCGAGATCATCCGCCCGAGATGTCCTGGATGTGATGAGGTAACAGAGGATGTTGTCGGTGTTCGTATTTTGTTTATTATAACTGTGTTTTTGTTGTTTTTTTGGTTTAATATTTTGTTTATTTTAGTTTATTTTGTGTTATTGTATTGTTAGTGTTCATATTTTTTTTATTTAAGTGTATAATTATTATATAAGCAAATTGCTGAATTGTTGTGTTTGTGTTTGTTGTTTGTATGTTGTTCATTTTTATCATGTATTTGTATTGTTGCATGCCTTACAGAACATCAAGAAGTCTTGGATAGATGAACAGAGTTCTACTCTGACCTTTACAGCCCCACACTAAATGGAGACACATCAGTTCTAGCATGTCACGAGAACAGAGAAGAAGAAGAACTCCTCCCACTTCTCCAAGAAGAAATTAAGGCAGCAGAGCAATCGCTGAAGAAGGGGAAGTCAGCGGGAGTGGACAACATACCCTCAGACATGCTTCAAGCAGAAGGAGAAGCGATGATTGACGCCTTCACCATTATCTGTAACAATACCTGGCAGAGTGGGGAGTGGTATACACCATGAACCCAGTCGCTTGCCATCACTCTTCCCAAAAATGGTAACCGTCAGGAGTGTAAAAATTACCTCACCATCAGCCTCATCAGCCAGCCCAGCAAAGTCTTCAATACTCAACAGGTTGAAACCCCAAGCTGAACAAATCATAGTTAACGAACAAGCAGGATTCAGGGCAGGGCGAAGTTCCACCGAGTAGATTTTCAACCTAAAAATAATCTGATAGAAATAACTTCAGCACCAACAACATCCATATGTTTTTGTAGACTTCAAGAAAGCGTTTGATCGTGTCTGGCATGCAGCTCTGTGGGCAACCATGAGAGTGTACAATATGGGCCCTAAAATTATTGAAGTTATCAAAATCCTGTTTGACAAGACTACCTGTGCAGTCTTCCACAACAGCGCCATCGGGAACTGGTTCAGAACAATAATCGGCGCGCGTCAAGGATACCCACTCTCCTTCAACACTCTTCAACATCTTCATGAAGCGCATTTTGTCAGATGCCCTTGCAGATCACGAAGACACAATCAGCATAGAGAGTAGAGCAATCTCCCACCTCCGTTTTGCGGAGAAGAACAAGAACCACAGCTTAATTGTACTGAGGCTTGACACCACCTCCAGAGCCTTTGGAATGGAAATAAGTGCAGATAAGACCAAAATGATGACCAACAATACCAATGGCATCAACACGGACATCAAAGCCCAAGGCAAATCCCTAAACACGGTGCATAGCTTCAAATATTTAGGAGCCATTGTATCAGAGAATGGGTCCCGACAGGAAGTCCTGTCCAGGATCGCACAAACAACTGCTGCCCTGGCGAGGTTGAAGCCAATTTGGAAAGACAGGACCATCAGCCTACATTCCAAGGTAAGGCTGCTGCGCTCCCTTGTCATCTCCATCTTCCTATATGCTTGCGAAACATGGACCCTCACAGCAGACCTACAACGAAGAATACAAAGCATTGAGATGAGGTGCTACAGAAGACTTGTGGGCATTTCCTAAACCCAGCACATCAATAACGACAAAGTCCGACAGACCATCACACAAGCCATTGAACAACACGATGACGTACTCACAATGGTGAAGAAACGGAAACTTCGATGATATAATAATAATAATAATAATAATAATAATAATACCGGATGCTAATACGCGCTTTACTTCGAATGATTTCAAACTCAAAGCGCGGCGGCCACGTCACCACAGTATCAGGCCTTGCAAAGACCGTCCTGCACGGCACGATGAAATGAGACAGAAGAAGAGGGAGACAGAAAAAGAGATGGGAGGACAACATTCGAGAATGGATTGGCTTGACACTGAGCGAAGCCATGAGGGTTGCCGAGGACAAAAAAAGATGGAGTACGTTGGTTAAACGATCATCTGTGTTAACGCGTTAACGACTTTCGAGTTACGGGATAGGATAGGATAGGATAGGATGGTGTATTGTTGGTTTTCGTACCTTTTTTGTTTTGTTTTTTAATTGTAGTTGTATGTTGTGTTTGTGTATTATTGGTATTTATATTTTGCTTATTTTAACTGTGTGATTATTGTATTAGAATATGGCTGGATTGTTGTCAGTCGGTCAGTTAGTAAGTAAGCAAATAATCCACCCTTTGTTTCTTGAAGGGCAATCCCATTTTGCTTCCCACCAGTTGATCAGCTTTGAGGTGTGCTTCTCGGCTTTTGCGGCATTACGTACCGCGTGGTAAATGAAAAGACTGTGAACGGTAGTCTAGTTCACCTGCCAGGTTAGATAACGTCCTTGCAGCTTTGTTTCAGATTATGACACTGATGCAAAGATCTATTACATGGGAAATAATTGTGCTATAGCAGTGATGTTCCTAGGATTAGAGGGCAATAGGACAAAATGTCCTAAATCATAAAACTAATCGGACATCATGTCCTGACTACATAAAATCAATAGGACATTCAGATTGTGAAGCGAACCGATTAATGGTGCTTCTTTAAGATCGTTGCAGAGGAAGTATGGTGTCGGTTATTTCCCTTTCAAAAGTGTCCAGAGTTGCGGCCCTTTTGTTGTTCGACGGAATGTACTAAAGAGTGATAATAGTCTAGCATTGTACACTATTCAAATTCGTTTGTACAGATGTTTCTCGCAGTGACCGCTCTAGTCATAAAACTAGCGGACAATGACCGCTAATTTCGCAATAGAATCGGACATTTGACGGGACACAGGTGTTTGCATTCGGTCATTTTCCAAACGAATCGGACCATGACCGATGTCCGAGGCCTCGGGACATCACTGCTATAGTATTAATTCCATTTCTGAGTTGTCTCTCTTCCATTTTGTCTAATTCTGTTGTTTGTTTTTTGGCAGGCAGGGGCGGGAGAAGTACATCTCTAAAATTCTGTGTCATGTGTGATCTCTTTGTGTGGTTTCATTATTGGGATTTAATATACGCTCTTTGTGTGCAATTTTGTTTAATTCTTTTTTTTTCTCCATGTGGATATCATCTAAGTCCACGTTTACAAGATTTCGTTATAGACCTGGCCATGCGCATAGGCGTTGAAAAATAGCTTTTCGTTATTGTTGAAAGGTGTGTACTATCAAAATCAAGTTGGTTTTGACAGCTTGTATGAGTAATTCAAATAATGTGAAACCCTTTTTTTAACTCCACTGTTGTGTAAGTAATGTGATATTTATGTCATGTTAGTGAAGACTGGGCAACACAAACCAACAATGCCCTAAACTCATCACACACGCTTACATTGCATAGCCGTAGACTTTTCAATATCTAGCCAATTCTTTGTATCAAGTTCATTTTGATGAAGATGATGATGATGATGGTTATGGTGATGATTACATATTACGACAAATATTAGTTATAGTAATAAATATTTGTCCTTCGGCGCAGAATACCCCCCATTTTATATACGGATAAATATGTGTGCTAATCCTGACTGGTTTAGCTTGCAATTGCATATCAGTACACACACACACACACCCGCACACGCACACAATACACACACACACACACACACACACACACTCACACACAGAGATTTGCAAATTTAAAACTTACTCCTATAGGGGACGAAGTAGGTTGTCTTTTCTTCAAAATTTGCCCGAAAAGTGGCTGGAATTTCTCCGTCCCGGATAGAGCATTCCCTTACTTAAAACACTCTGATGCACTAAATGAGCACTCCTGTGTACTTAGAAAACAGTGGGGTCGACAAGGTCAGTACACATTTGTACGTTTTCTTGCGCATACGCACTCGCACGCGCACGCACACACACTCACACCTACACTCACACACACACACACCATGAATTCATGCTCTATGTAAGCAGAAGCCTAGTTATATTACAACAAATTTGTTCGCAGGACACTTAGGAGACGAGGAAGCACTCAGGCGTAAACTTAACTCAAAGGCCACTTGTTTGTTACTAAGGCAGGATGTAAGAGCCAACTTGATGCACCGTTTACATAAAGACTGTCAGAGATATGTCAGCGTCGCTTGAAACAATCCAGACGTACCCTTCAACAGTCTAAGATACTCGGTGCGTATGGAGCACTCCTAAAAGCAATTGTTCAAGACAGTAACGGTCGCCCTAGTCTTATAACGCTCTGTTAACAATGGCTTGTCCGAGGCTTTAATGTTGTCCCAGTTTGTGCATCCTTTTCAGTTGTTTACCATAAGCAAATACATGAGTAAATAATTCATTGCCTATAGCTCATAACGTTTAGTTGGAGTTACTATCTTCATTTCCTTTCTATGTCTTTTTAATTACTTTTGTCTGAAGTTGTGTTTTCAATTCTTTTCTCTGTGTAATGTGTACACGTTTGTTTGAACGTTATTGTGTACAGTCTCAGTTTTTACTGCCTCCTTTCTTAGTTTAGTTCTATGTTAGTGGGATTGTGGTTTTGGTTAGCGTAGTTAGTGTACTGCTGTCATGGCCTTGCTATTTTTATCTACAAGTCATTTTTTGCTGGATTGTTGTGGCCAGCGCTTTCATAAGCTCTCTGAGCTTATAAGTGCGCTATATAAGAGAAATCTATTTCTTTTTTTCTTTTGCTGTACGTTATAGTTTGCTGTTTAGTGTGGTTTTTATTTAGTACACCAGGGACCATATTCATGAAGTCTCCAAAGAGGGTTTTGTCAGTCCGATAAACGGAAAGCTTCCGATAACCCCCTATTGTCGAAATCATGAACGACCTTTGGCATTGTTGTACGATGAAGTTAGAGGTGCCTATCCGTACCCATAACCACTATTCTCGGTACGATCCGATTCTATCCTATCGCGTAACTCGAAGTTCGTTGGCGCACCACAGATGATCGTTTTACAAGCGTACTCCATCTTCTTTCGCAGTTCTCAGCAACCTTCAGGCTTCTCTCAGTGTCATGTCAAGCCAGTCCATTCTTGACTGTTGTCCTCCCACCTCTTTTTATCAATATGTCTCCCTCTTCTTCTGCCTCCTTGCACCGTGCCTTGCAGGATGGTCTTTGCAGGGCCTGATGCTGTGGTGACATGACCATAACATCGGAGTTTCCGTTTTTTCACCACTGTGAGCATGACATTGTCATCGTGTTGTCCAATGGCTTGTGTGATGGTCTGTCGGACTTCATCGTTGATGATGTGCTGGGTATAGGAAATGGCCAGAAGTCTTCTGTAGCACCTCATCTCCGTGCTTTGTATTCTTCGTTGTAGGTCTGCCGTGAGGGCCCATGTTTCGCAAGCATATAGGAAGATGGAGATGACAAGGGAGCGCAGCAAGCAGTCTTACCTTAGATTGTAGACTGGTGGTCCTGTCTTTCCAAATGGGCTTCAACCTTGTCAGGACCGCAGTTTTTTGTGCGATCCTGGAGAAGACTTCCTGTCGTGACCCATTGTCTGATACAATGGCTCCTAAATATTTGAAGTTATGCAAAAATGTAACTCGGTACGAAACCTTTGATTTAAAGAGGGCAGCTTTCATTCTGGTATTGAAGGTCGGTGACAACAGTGGCGTGGAAGGACAGAAACACAGCCTAAAAAGTGTCGCCATTTTAAAAGTGTGTACTCGATAACATTACATTACATTACATAATTGTTGTTTTAGGTCCAGCGGAGTCTTCCGAGCCAAATCAGTACCGGACAACCTCCAATCCGCATAAAAGATCTGCTGAAACAACCCTAGTGGGAAAACTGAATGCCCTCCACCAGCCAGTCACTTTACAATAAAGACATCCCACGCAGGGGACGGCTGAGGCTTCACCCCAACTTATCGAACCCCCGTTTACAAAAACAAAATAGAATACAAACATCATTATAAATTATCAACAAAACACATACATATAAAATGCATACATTGCTAAATAATAACATCATAGGAAGCCCTAGTGACCACCTGGCAGAAAGCTTCCAACATTCCCAAGCTGATCCAACAGACCTCATACACAAACAAGGAGTCGTGTCCCGGAAGAGTTTTCAAGAAAAAAGGTAGGAGACTGGTCTAGCGAAGAAGGCGATAGTACAGCAGATTGATAGAACAGAGCAGGAATGAGAAAGAGCAAATGAGAACGACAGCGACAGTGGGAATTTAAAGCACTAAATTTCCAGAAAGTGGGAATACTATTTATACTGAAACCCCCGGCATCCCAACGGGGGAAACTACTTAAAAGCGGGTTGATTGGTCTCTGTCATATAATTAGCTAAAAGATAGATCTGCCGGAAATTAAAATAAGACAACCCTACTTTGCAAAGCATTTCGCTAGTCAAATATTAGAATGGTCATATGGAGGAGCCATGCTTCCATGATATGAAATTCTGTGGGATCATTCAGTGTTCAGCGCAAGCGCAGATGGACCAGAAACTTGGAGATTTCCTTTAGGCCAATAGGTCAAAAAAAGAAATATCTTTTTACGGTATACCGACCGACCTTAATTTTTTGGCCCGACCCTAAACTTTTTTGGGGGATTGTCTAAAAAAAAAAGAAAGAGAAAAGCTAAAAAAAAAAAGTAGCATCCAAGGTAAAAAATAAAAAAAGTTTTAGAAAAAAAAAAAACGACCGACCCAATTTTCTCAATGTTACCGTAAATAGACTTTTTTTTTTTTTTTTTTGGGGGGAAGGGGGGGGAGAGTGGTTGGAGGGGGATGGAAGGGGTGGGGTTCTTAACTACAAATAACTACCTATACCCCGCTAGCTGTCGGTTAGGCTGTCCGGTGCCTATGAATAGCAGCAGACGATAAAATTATCGGATCGAGAGCTAGCAGACCCCTAGGCGCTTGTCGTATGACAAGCAATCGCACCGTCATGAATATGGCCCCAGATATGGTAGCAGGAGCTCTACTGCATTCTCGATGAAAACAGGAGATATTTCTCGCAGCAATCGATCTTCGAAAACCTTTGTCGGCCACTCCCCCCTCTCCTTCTCTATCTCTCTCTCTCTCCCCCCCCCCTTCTTATCTGTACCTACCTACCTACCTCTACCTTATCTATCTATCGATCTAACTATAGATCTATCTATCTATAGATCTATCTATCTATCTATAGCAGGGCCGGATCCACGGGAGGGAGGGGGGGGGTACCAAACTATTAAAAAAAATTATGCAGAGAGTTTCAATTTTTTAAAAATTTGTTTTTAAAACATTGCAGTTTTTAGTCACTTTTGGTCCAAGGTACAAAGAGTTATTTATAAACAATTCAACGGAAATCCATTTCAAGGGATCCGTTGAAACGTCCAAAGCGTTTTCCCGTTGAAACGACCAAGTAACCCAACCCCTAAGCCTAAATGAGTAAATGCAGCCATATTTTCCTGTTCTGGCCGCAAGCCTCTTCCAGCACCTTCACCTTGATACTGCCCTAATCCTCCAAAAACGACTTTTTAGAAATCTTAATTAAGATGCTAAGTTAATAATTATGAACTATAATTCGTTGCCTGGTTTGGTGAAGTCAGCAAAATGGCAAATGCTTTGACAACTGATGTTATTGTTCCTCGTCAAGCATCCCGACAGGCTCTCCGTGACAACCAACCTGCGGCCACTCCAGAAGAATATTTCAAAATTAGCATTGCCATTCCTTTCTTGGAACACTTGTCAACCGAATTGGGCTCGAGGTTCAAAAATGCTGACCTTGCAGTTGATGGTCTCTGTCTGGTTCCAAGCACTTTAATAGACAACCTGGATGGTTTCATGCAGGTTCCAGAAGGGGTGAAGACACTGGCAATGTTGTGGGAGCCTGACCTACCAGACAACGCTACCATTGATGCAGAATACCAACGGTGGGCTTGCAAATGGCGCAGTGCTGCTGAGAATGCGACAGCTATCATCCCATCCACGGCATCAGAAGCACTGAAACATTGTGACAGGGATTTTTATCCCAACCTTTTCATCATGCTAAAGAACCTATGCAACCTGCCTGTCACTACTGCCGAATGTGAGCGTTCAAACAGTCAGTTGTGCAACCTGAAAAACTACCTGCGCTCTACAATGGGGCAACAGAGGCTCAATGGACTTGCTTTACTGAAAGTGCACAGGGATGTTGATATTGACTTCAAAGAGGCAGTGAACTGTTTTGCCAGAAGATACAATTCACAAATGGTACAAATGCCGGAGAACCTAGTGCAGCAAGACTGAAAGTGAAAACAGGGCGGTGATGTTCATAAACTACAAGGTAAAGCTTTATGCCGTTAACGATCGACAAAAAGTAGTGAATAATAATAGTATACAAAACATCTCCGCTGATAAATAAATGTGTGTCTGTGTGCTGTTGTTGTTGTTTTTAAGGGAGGGGCAGAGGATAATTTTTGTAACCCAGAGTTTGTCAGTTCAATTGTTAAAAAAGCTCAAAGTCCCAGACCATCACAAATGGCTTTTTCAAGGTTCAGATTGCACCATTATGCATCCTTGAAAAAAAAATTTCCCCGAGGGAGGTGGGGGGGGGACATGCCCCGGGACCCCCCTAGAAGGCTCGGCGCTTCGCGCCTTCGCTGAATCTGTAACACCCCCCCCCCCCACCCCCACCCCTTGACTTTTTCCAGGTCCGGCCCTGTATAGATCTATCTATCCATCCATCCATCCATCCATCCATCCATCCATCCATCCATCCATCCATCCATCCATCATAACAATGCCTCTAGCTCTGAATAGTGTAGGACCCTATATACTAACATGTGGAATGGAATAATTAACATATGGCAGTGATACGATCTAAATTGCAGTGGAGACAGGTAGCATCAACACTTAGGCTTGTACTCAGTGGGCTATCAGTAGTAAGGGATGCAGGGCTCATCAAAGACTTTGTAAGGAGGTCGTGATAATAAAACAAAGTGCTACAAGACCCTGACAGGGTCTCGTTAGTTTGCAAACATCGCTGAAGCAGGACAGGGTACTTTCTGGTGCACTTGGGTGAGGGAAAGTTGAACTGGCTTTAGCGACTGGTAAACAACGAACGCGCATTTTATTTATTTATTTATTTATTTATTTATTTATTTATTTATTTAATCGTTCTTATATAACATTTGAAAGTAACTCTGCAAGTGGGGTCTCACCCGGGGAGTTCTGTCTAGCATTATCTAAATAGATGTCTAATATAAAATACATATACGCCGTACGTGGTGGTGTGTAACCATTTATGCACGAGAGGTTTTAGCCGTAACGTTTAGATAGTAATGGAGAGAGGCGCTGGTGAAGGGGGACGGATGTTCATTTCTCAGGGCCAGCTTTGTGATGAAGATAGATCTCTCGCTCGTCTCTTTTACGGCTTTACAGTTCTAAGCAGACCCAGGTACTCAGCTGACAGGGGTCCCTGATGCACTATACCGATTTTCTTTTTCTTTCTCCATGTTTAGACGCACTCATCCAAATTCTACTTGAGAGTAAGAGTGGTGCTTTTGGTGGACAATATGCTGGCGAAGCAGACAACAACTGGCGTTTTTATTACAGCTGAGGGTAATGCTTGTTCCCTAAACTCGACAATCTTCGTAAAGTTCTTACACCAGAATCACAGACGATGGATATCCTGTAAGCTTCTGCCTTAGGCCTAACAGCGCTCAGCCTACCTATCTTATGAACGTAAGGTTAGCATCACGCAGTTAACAGTCTTGCGTTGAGAGCAATTTTTATAAGAAACTATTAATGCATGTATGCATTCTTCAATCCATAATACGCTGAACCAGACTATCCACAATGATACAAACTCATGAAAATAATACACATTATAAAATCTACCAAATTTTCAGCCTCATTGTCGGAATATGCAAACATGAACCTCACAGAAAAAGAATAAGATAATAGGAAACAGTTTTGTTTAGTTGCTTGTACAATAAACGATATTGATGTTTTAACTTTTTTTTTGGGAAAATCATCATTTTCAGCTTGTTTGTCCGTGTGTGCGAACATGCAACTCACAGTCTGTTAAAAACTACGGACGAAACGCAAATAAAGAAAGATAACTGGAAAAGAGTTCACGTAGTTTCGTGTGCAATAGATGCTGATTCTTTCGCTCTTCGTTTTGCACACGACCCTTAACTATCTTCCCTATATAGTCAACGTGTACAGTACGTTAAACGTAAAACTGGTGGTGGTAGTGGTGTATTCGTTCTTCTTCCTCAGAAGTTTTCCTCTTAGTCTCTCTCAAAGTTTCGTCCTAGTAACAGTTCTCTACTTTCAATCCAGCGACAAGGAGTATCGGACTATATAGATTGCACTCTGGGGTGTTGATAATTAAGAGTTGTGATTTTTTTTCCCCCTCCCCGTACGATATTGACAGAAACTATTTTTTCGGGTAAGCATTTTTTTTTTTGGCTTTCCATTTATAATTTGCATAGTTGTATTTTGACGGAAACGGTTCGGTTTGTATTATTTTGATTTTCTGTATGTATGTTGTTGTTTTTATACTGTATTGATTGAAACGTCTTAATTGTTTGCTTTTTCCTTGTATAATTACGTGTTTAGGCTTTTGGAAATTTCGGTAAGATTATATCCATGCTGATATGTGCTGTTTTAAATTTTGGTTTGTGCTGCATCATTTTGATTTGAACTTTTAAAGTTCTTTATCCCCACTTTTTATTGTTGTTTTTGGTTTTGTTTTTAAATAACGCATATTGGAATTTGATATGTTGCTATCGTGAAGTTGTTCAGCTACCTTTTTGTACTGGTTTAGATTAATGTGCTGTGTTACTTTATTTTGTTTGCTTTCTCGTTTGTTTTCCGGCAGTTTCTACTATTACATAATGAGCATTATTTGAATGGACACATGCGCTTTGGAAGCGGACATCTTCGGCATTTGTTATTAGTTTCTTTTGGCATTTTTGTTTGCGTGTTTTGTTGTTTATTTTGAGCGCATATGAGAATTGTGTAAGTAACTTAAGTGACTCCTGTCGTTGTGGAAAGGCTGAAAGTTTTGTATCGTAGTAACACTAATAACACTACAAGAACGACAAAAACAACAGTAAGTCGAAAGTCAATTATAATCGGAAAAACATAACGTCCAGAGGCGGGATCGATCCTACACCTGTCTGGCTCCATTGGTTTCTGGCCTGTGGACTAGACAAGTTAGTCCCGCCTTAGACCCCTCCGCCACAACGCTCGATTAAGATGTATCTACCTTTGCCCGTGAGACAGTTTACAGTTTACTTTATAGCTCAGTTAAAGAGCTGTTCAAATGAGTAGAAGTTGAGGAGAAGGAGGAGGAAGAAAAATAAGCAGTAGTAGAAGAAGAAGTAGAAGATGAATAGGAGGCGAAGTGCACAAATTCTATATCAATGCCTGTCGCCAATTCCCTACTAAATCTAAAAGAATCGGCTAACGTGTCATGTCGTGAACACTTCTTCAAAACGCTGGGAAAATACATGGGAAAATGGAATATTAAACCGATGCGTGTAATAGCATGATTAAGTCGTAAGGTGATGCCCTATTACAGTAGAGTTGACATCAAAGGCTGAAAACGGCACTACAGTTTCAGACACTAGATTTTTTTTTTTTTTTTTGGGGGGGGGGGGACAATCAGAAGAAACTCAGTGCAGAAAGTAATGGTTGGGGGTGGATGATAAAGAGAGGTGATGAGAGAGGAGAGAGAGAGGAAGGGGGAGAGCAGAAGTAGCAGCAACATGCGAACAGAGGTCATTGGAAGGACTATTCGGACATGCCGTTGGAGAGGGTTAATATCCACCTGTGGAACGCATGTTGTTGCAGTTCTGGGATGTATTACAGCAAAACAGGTAAATTAGTACGGACGTTAATGTGTCGTGTGGAGAAGGAGTGATGGGAGGGGGGAGGAAAGGGGTAAAAGTTTTAGGCAGAATACTATGGCTAAATGTTATGACTTAATATATAAAATCCTATAATAGAAAAGGAGTCAGAATACTATGGAAGCTGGGTTGTTATTAATTGGATGGTTCGGGGAGGTTCAAACGCCTTTTTTTGAGATTCTCAGATCCCGAACCTAGTTTGCTGAACCTTTTGGACAAAAAAAGGTTCAGGAACCTAGGTTCGGGATCTGCTAACCTCAAAAAACATTTTTGAACCCGCACCCTCTCACCCCTCCCCGAACCTTTCCGGAAACTTCCAATTACAATAGGCCATGAGGAGGGTAGACGCAATATGAGGTAGAGAGTGAAAGGTTTGGCTGTGGTTAAGCCTGTCTTGTAATATATATGGGTACTTGGGGCCACACAGTCTGAAACAATCAACACTGAGTATCAGAAACAGTTGAAAACTAGGCCTGAAAATAGTCAAAACCTAGATAGGCCCGATTGATCTCTGACACGCTGTATGGAATAGACGCAACCGCCATTGATGGTTCGCACAGTCTCTGATAGTTCAGATAGTCTTTGATCATCAGCATGCATCAGTTGCGGATACTCTGGGTGCATGTGCTAGTCTCTCGGGTACTGTCCGATGCCAGACTTCATCATGCTGCAACCTTCTGATGCCCTTCTGTACTCGTCATGACGTCTTTTTGCCGACTTGTACATGCCCGCTGTCACCGTACTCAAGGGTTGGCAAGAGGCTTGCTTTACTAGTTAGTAGTCGACCTCCTGTTTTTGGCATGGAGTTGAGTTAATAAGAGTTAAGACCAAACTAATAAGTTGAAGCTTTTCTTACTAGTACACGAGGTACATGCTTTCCTGTAACCATTCAGTCTTAGGGAGGAGAGTGAAGTTAGCAACCGTTTTTCTCAAGGCCAGCTTTGAGTAATTTTACCCATTCTTCTTTCTGCATTGTGTTGTGGAATCAGTATCACCGACTTGCAGCGCCATCTCTCGCCATCTTACTGCTTCAGTCATTACTATTGTAGGTTTAGATTAGTAGCTGATTCGAGTTAAGAGAGTTTTTTGTTTGTTTGTTTTTAAGCGGGGGTGGGGAAGTGGGGTGGGGTGGGGGAGGGACGCCTTCTCCCTTGCACTTGGTAGCGATGGATGCGCTGCGGCTGCTGTGCTTTGTAGAGAAAGCGACACAGGCTTGATTCAAAATCAGATCAAATCTTGCGTAAATGTTAACATCAAAACATATGACTTGTGAAGTCGTTAGGCATTCCAGTTCCGTTCAGTTCAACTCCATTCAATTCAATATATGAATTCTTTAATGTAACGTCTTTTCACAACTGTGTAATTTTACGTTTGAACGTTTTGTTTTCTTCTTAACTTTAAGGCACGTACCTTATAAAGTATCCCCAATCCCTTTTTTTTCCGGATCCTACCCTTCCTATCCTATCCTGAAGCAGAAGCCAGGCATGGTAGGAGCATGTGAGCGGATCGGATCTGTTGACGTCGAAGGTTATCCATTCCAATCTGTTTCTCAAGTTTGGAAACCCTGTGTCTCCCTTTACCCACTTATCTCTCCAATGTTGTGGACGCGCGCAAACACGGACAAGATGATGGATTGCTTTGCAAAAAATGATAACTGCTGCATTAACCCCTCTATGCCCCCTGCAGCCGAAATTTCATCTAGCACATCAAAAATTCCCCCAGACAAAAATCGCTGATAAGAATATCTTGTTTAGTGCTTACGTACTGCTAGAAATGAGAACTACTGCATAACCGCCAGTGTTTCGATCCCTGCCGCTGAAATGTTACCTTACTGATCTTCAAAAGTTTCCCGATACAAAAATATTGTTTAGAACAGATAAAAACAGCAGCTGCAACTCCCCAGCATCACGCTGAAGATTTTTTCATACCTAAATCAAGAACTGCCCGCAACAACCAACAAAAATGTTTTGCTCAGAACAACAGCTTTCCTCTGCGCTGTTGAAATTTTACGAACACACATACATCAAGAATGTTGCAGCGTGCGTCATGTACGCGGAAGGAGAATAATAATCATAAGAGTCGTGTGGAAGCCGAAATAAAGAGGAAAAACTTTAAAATGCCATCAGCACACACAGAACACGCGTGCGTATGATTACTGTACGTGTCTAAATGAAAAATGGTATAAAGTAAAAGCTAACTTATTTTCATTTGCTCAATGTATATTATTAACGCCTATCCAATCTTCATATATTCAGCTGAGCAAAGACCGAGGAGTAAATAAAATAGTAAAGAAAAAAAATGATTCTACATTTGCCTATAGATACCAACAGTAACACAAACCTAATAAAACTAAGTTATTTGGGGAGGTGGGAGAGAAGGGGGTGGAGGGAGGGCCCCAGCGCTAATGCAGGTAGGCCATACCGCAATGTACGCGCCCACAAAGAACGGTATCTGCAAGCACATGCCCATACACATTACCAACTCTTGAAAGCACCACGGGTCTGCATGCAGTCAGCCGCGAATTGCAAGACACGAGCGCAAGCCCGGAGAATTCATGAAGAGTTTATTCTTAAGCACCTACTACAGACACAACACCTAAACTTCCTGTGAGGACATACCTTGAAAGTTACGTCAGAGCGCCTCCAATAGACAGGGCACCGAAATTTCATAAGAGGAGAAGGTCTATGCCTTGAAAGAGCAACAATCTCCAACAACCTACGGTAATTTATCTTCTCGGAGTCAGTGGGCTGTTGTAACGTTTTACACTTAAAACTAAACGAGGTTCTAATGTTTTACCTCTTCTTGGGTGTTCTGTGCTTTTGGTTTTCTCTTGCAAGGAAATCAAACACAAGAATTCTGTTATAAAACTATTTAACTGGGAAAATCAGTTGCACAAAGTCACGAACAAAAACGCCATCTCATTTAAGAATCCGAATCCGATCCCATTCGATCCCGATGTCTTGCCCCAGTAAATGCGTTTATGCATGTGATGTGGCAATAACCTCCCGGACACCATCAACGTCATTGCAACATCAGCAGCAACAGCAACAACAAATGCCGGCCGGCGTCGGCGGTGCCGACTCAGCAGCTGACAATGCGGCGCTATGAGCCTAGATAACTCTGTGGTGAGCCCGTAAAATGTTATGGCTTGCCGAGTGCAGCAGGTGTGGCACCGCCAAGTGTACATCATCGCCGATGGTTCTGCGCATGCGTGAACTTCCGTCAAGTTCTGCGTAGGACTGGAAAAAGAATGGACGACGAATATGTTCCGAGTAGAATAAACAAAAATGTATAATTTATACTCAGTGCAAAATAGGCCTGTAAGACGTTCCCCAAGCATGTTGACAAGCATAAAAATCGAAACTAAGCCAATAATTCCCGATTTTGTGTGGACAGAGCCAGTACCTACCGCTTGTTCACATTTCGGTGCGCCTTTATTTTGAAATGTTCCCAAAATGAATTACGTGCGTAGACCATGAAGACGGTGGCATTTTTACAAGCATAAGAAAGGAAACCTATCCAATAATTTCCGATTTTTGGTGCACAAAGACAGTACCTATCGCTTGTTTACATTCAGTGCGCGCGCCGTTATTTTAAAATGTTCCCAAATGAATTCCATTCGTTTACAATCGAGTGCCAAGAAAATTGTGAATACAGTTGGACAATGTTGAGAGGGTTGAACAAGTCTTTTTAACTGCAATTACCATTTTTTAATAATAATAATAATAATAATAATAATAATAATAATAATAATAATAATAATAATAATAATAATAATAATAATAATAATAATACAATTAAAAGTTTCTCGCTTTTTTTCCCCATCTTCTCTAGCGAGATTTCCAATGTTTGTGTTTTCAATGAATCCACGCTAAGCTTGAGCCTGTTACACTACGATGGCGAATGACCGAAAACGATAACTATTCTGACTTCCAATTTCGACAAGTGACCTCCGGAAGTTTACGCATGCGTAAAACCGTCGGCGATGATTGTTCGTTTGTCGATGCCACAGGCAGGTACCGAGCCAATTTAGTTTCCCCCGAGTCTGCTAACAGCCGATAATCCCGTGCAATCGTGTACTCTTGCTCCTTTTCTGGGCATTGAAGAACGGGCAAGTTCAAGCAAGATACAGTATGATTTATTCTTTTAAGTCACACTAGGAAATTTGACACTGATAATCAGCTGGGAACCAATGATCAAGTTAAATATAACCGATCTTTGAAAGTAGTTGAATTTGTTTTTCCAAATAATTTGTTTTTTCAAAAAAATGCAAAGGCAAAGAGCAATAGGTATCATAACAAGAGATTCAAAAAGAGGCTGTCTTTAAATTATCCTATCTTCATTGTAAATTACCGTTTGTGGACTTGAGCCAAAAATATTTTGTGTGTTTACCAGCAGAGTATGATACTGTAGTGCAAATGAGGCGTTATAGAGTTTTATGTGTTTTGTTCATTGTACAGGTCTGACTCATTCTCGTCTGACAGCTTCATTAAAAGAACAATTGCTTGTCCAAATAAGTCAATTCAAAAGTCTAGATTGTTCTCATCCGTCAATGCAATGCCGTTATATTATACAAAATGATACGATACGATGCGATGCAAAACAATTCAACACAATACAATACAATACAATACAATACAATGCATCTTGTATTTCTATCTTTCATGTTAAATACGCAAAGTGGAAAATTGCATTTGATTTGTGCGCGATACAGCCATTGGTGTTGATGATGATATTGTATTACCTCGTCTACAACATGGAGCGAAGAGTCTTTTGGAGGTTCTTGCAATTTTATTCGGACTGAGATGTTTCTTCGAAAGCATTTTGCCTACTGTTGTACATTTTTATAGGTGTAGCTTGACACTTTGGCCTCACGCGGTTCAAGGAAACTTCCTTCTGAAAATAAACTTGAAGCTAAAACTAGCATGCGTCATTAAAGTTCTTAAGGAGAAAGAACTCGGTCAGCAATTAGGAGCCTGGGTATGCAAGGAAAAGTACTGGATAATTAAGAGGTTGTGTAATGCATTTTTCTTCGGTGCCATTTACTTGAGGAACACTTTAAAGTTTTTATACTGTACTCTTATACGGTATTTGAAGCTAAGAATTACTTACATCGCTGTGTCTGTGTGTGAGGAGTAGAAGGTATTCAATACTTACTAGGAGACCATGCAAAACATTGTTTCATTTGGTGGCGCTATTGGATGGTATTACGTTTAAATTATACTCTCGGGTTTTAAAAGGCTCAGAATACCTACATTCATCATTCTGAGAAGTGTTTGCCGTATACTTACATGACCATTACGTCTGTCTGATAGGAGAAAGTAGCATAATTATAATATAGATGCTTATGTAGTGCAATTTCTGGCGCAATGATAATGATGATGATGATTAAAAAAAATTAAATCATCATCATTAAGATTTTTAAAAATAGCGCCATTACCACGTCAGCAGACATGTTCAAAGCTTTTGTTATGCATATTTTTTCCTGCAGGATATGGTGTTCGGTATTAGGGGACTCTCCTCACTAAAATAGGAGGTTATGAAATGTTAAGCCTTCTGGACTGTACTGCACACCTTTGCTTGTACACGGTAAACGGTTTTCCACTTCCAGTTCACACAAGGTCTCAGGACATAATAGCCTTTTGCATGAAAGAACTCGGTAGATTGTTCAAGCGTAGAAATTGGTGATAGATCTCTGACACATGTTCTAGTGTTTCACTGTCAGTGCAGCGTCACTCGGCATTACACACATAAGTATTTTTCCTTTTGTGAGCGAAAAAAGATAATGTACCTGTCGGGTTCTTCATCGCGACTTCGACCTATATTTCTCTGCATATACTGGCGTTGCCCTCTTAATTTCTCACCTCCCCCATCCCACCCCTCAGTCCCACCACTACCGAGCACATATATACTATTGTTATTTTAAGGGGTAAGTGTTTCAGTCTAGGCTGTTCCCAAAACATTTCTTTTAATCAAACTAAAGGTATGTTTCAATGTTTTATACTTTACACGCTTTCTATTTTCTCTTCTTTTATTTTTATTTTATTTTATTATCGAGGATTTTTATAGCGCACATATCTCGCCGTACTTGGCGACTCAAGGCGCTGGCCAGTACAGGATCTAACTCAAACCGTTCGAGGCGCCAACTTGCTGCCTTTGGGTGCATCGCAATAACGCTCCAGACAACTGAGCACAATCCTGGGCAGCCAGGGATGGGGGAGAAGGACCTAGGTGCATGCTGGGTGTGTTCTTGTCACCGGCACTCACCCGTCTAGGACATGAGCGTCAGGATCTTTAAAGTCCGTTATGATGGAATGTATGTGACGCAGACTAGACCTCGGTTTATACTCTCATCCGAAGGAGTTCTCTTGCGCGAATTGGTGTGCAGTTTACTCGGTAATTGGTGTGCAATTTACCTGTGTGCGCATATGCACGTATATATGTCTGTGTGTTAAATCTTTCTTCTATTTTTTTTTCAACCTGTATAATAAATTCGCTATTATCCGAGCCCTCCGCAGACTGAACCTTTCTTCATTTGAGCATCCCAGCTGTCCGGAATTCCTTTACCGCAAAACTAAAAAGAACATAGAAACAACCCCTTTGATTTTGCAGACCCCTGTATTTTCGACTCGAGAAACTCTTTTAAGCCAAAACGCAAAACTTCTGTCGCAATACATTTTCTAAAAACAAATAAAGTGTATGAAAACAATCGCTCCTGATTCAAGACGCTGAACAGAAACTAGCTCGATTTAAGTAGTCTTCTTGAGAGTGAGGTCGGAACAGTTAAACTTGCAGCGCAGAGACAAAAATAAAAGACAGAAGGAAAGCAATACTTATTTCAGGACATTATAACTGGGGTACCTGGTTTTCTTTTAGAACCGGGAATGGTAAGGTAGCTGGAGAGGGGGAAGAGGGGGTGGGAGCGGTGTGTTCCGATGGGACCCACGCTCATTAAGCTGGCTGTTTTAAGATGTGTGCTATCTGATGCCTCTGTTCTCTATGACCAAAAGACTATACCAAACATAATTTACTATGTTTTGCATTATCTGTTCTATATCATTTCATTTTAATTGCTAGTGCATCATACCTTTCACGTTCTTGGACTGGTAATGCGGTTGCAGCATAACTTGGAGACTCGCACGCGCGCGCTTGTGTGTGTGTGTGTGTGTGTGTGTGTGCGCGCGCACGTGTGTGTGTTTGCGTGTGTGGTGAGAGCCGGAATGTGTGGGGTGTGTTTTGGGGTGTAGTTTTATTCGCAAGCTCACGTAATTTTCCGCAGTCTGCGGTACAAAGCAAGCAGGTTTTGCTGATCCTACATTACCGCGTGGAGGTTTAAGTGGCTGCATTCCGGACCACGTTTTCTTCTTCTTCTTCTTCTTCTTCTTCTTCTTCTTCTTCTTCTTCTTCTTCTTCTTCTTCTTCTTCTTCTTCTTCTTCTTCTCCTTCTCCTTCTTCTTCTCCTTCTCCTTCTCCTTCTTCTTCTTCTTATATTATTCATATTTATTTCTTCTACTGTTTCCCCCCCCCCCTCGAATAATTATTGTGTGAAGGGTCGTTTTTCTTTTTCTTCTTCTTCTTTTTTTTTTAAACAAAAAGTAGAGGATGAGGTGTCTGTGTCTGAGGTATATATATATATATGGTTGTGTGCGCGCTTGCTTATTGTGTGTGTCTATGTTTAATATGCGTGCGTGTGTGCATGCGTGCCTAAGCGTACGCTATATTGTCTACATCAATCCTTACCGCACGCTCCAGCCAATGGCAGTGACACAATTTTCACAACCTTCCTTCTACGTTTTGCCTATGCTCTCGCGATTGTCCATGTTTCCTTTCCTCTGTTCTCGTCTATTTTGTCCCCTTTTCTCTTCGATGTTAATTATTATTTTCTCTTAATATTTATGGAACTTGGCCATTCCTGCTGGGTTGAGTTGAGTACCCACAATCATGAATCATTTCATTGACCAATCCGGGATTCGAACCAGCGACCTTTCGGTTGCTAGTAACCGAAAGGTCGCTGGTTCGAATCTCGGATTGGTCAACGTGTGATCATATTATTTTCCCCTTTACCAACAACTGGCCCGCTGGTGTCAGTATAAATCGGTCCAGTAGTCACCTATATGCGAAAGTGTCGTGTGACTATAATCTACATACATACAAACAAACATCATTTCATAACAAAAACTGATCGGAGCGGAATTATGGAATAGGTTTCAGACTTGAAATTAATTTTAAAATGTAATGTTATTTGGTGTTTTCGGATGCACCATCTCTTAGAATCTTCGCTATCTTTTGAAATGAAACTTAATTGAAACTGAAATTATTTCATTTGCGATACAGGTTCTTCTTCTAACGATTGTGTTATCTTTTGGAATGAGTGTAATTAACAAAGAATTATTTATTTCGGTATAAGAGTTTTTTCTCCCACACTACGCTATGTTTAAAATATAATTCATATAAAAATGCAATGACATCAGTTTTGATGCAAAATTTTCTGATATTTTATCAGAAAAGAGCTTAAATAAGCCTGACAGAAATTATATCATTTACAGTGCTAAATATCTTTAAAATCTGCACTGTCTTGCGACCCACAAAGTGCACAACCGCAAACACAGTCTCTAGGGTAATTATTGGTCGATTTTGGACGACACGGTCATGACGATCATATTTGTTTTGTGTGTGTGCGTGCGTGCGCGCGCGCGTTAGTGTGCGTGTGTGTGTGTTTGATTGTTCATGGGGTGTTGATGGAAAGGGTACTTTCCAGCTCTACTTAGTTGGCATTAATAAATGCTCTCCAACCCTACCCACTCCACCTAATCTCTCTCTCTCTCTCTCTCTCTCTCTCTCTCTCTCTCTCTCTCTGTCTGTCTGTCTGTCTCTCTCTCTCTCTCTCTCTCTCTCTCTCTCTGTCTGTCTCTCTCTCTCTGTCTCTCTGTCTCTCTCTCTCTGTCTCTCTGTCTCTCTCTCTCTCTCTGTCTCTCTCTCTCTCTCTCTCTCTCTTCTCTCTTCTCTCTCTCTCTCTCTCTCTCTCTCTCTCTCTCTCTCTCTCTCTCTCTCTCTCTCTCTCTCTCTGAGCAGTTTTCCAACGACCATTCCGCGTAGTAAGCTTACATTCTGCTCTGCATTAATTCCATCCACGACGAAACCTAGGGCATTAGTGGTTTGTTTTCCCATCTTCTTCTTCTCCCCCTCATCCACCCATTCCCTCTCCTTATTCCTCCCACCCCCTTTCTCTCCCCCTCCTCACCCTTTCCTCCACACTCCTCCCCCCTCTCCACCCTTTTTGAAAAAAAACCACGTCCCCTTTGTGAAAAGGCGCAAGTGGATGTGCTACCCCGATCTACCTTCTCCTACCTCAGTCCCACATTTCCCTCGCCAAGCGTTTTTGCCGCACGCAGCAAGACTAGAATCACGGAGACTCTTTTGATGGATGCTGCTGGAGCGCTTACTCTTCTGCTAAGTCAATTTAGTAGGGGTAAGGTTGGGTAGGGTCGAGGAAGCCTTCCAGGCACATCTATCAGGCCTACGCTAACTACGTTTTTTTGAGGGCCGGCGGCGAACAAACAAGGCCCCTATAGCTTGTGTGAAAATTCTGTTGGGCTTTAAATTTAAAAAAAAAAGTTTTTTGTTGTTTTAAAATAAAGTTTTCATAGAGGCTTTCTGCCCTTAGGAGGAGGCGCCTTTCTGCTTTCAGTGTGAGGGGATGATGAGCTGATGAAACTCAAGTTGCGGATAGTCCTGCACCTTTCCTATCTTCCATCACTCTCCCCTCCTCACCTCCCTCCCTTTCCCCTGCCTCCTCTTCCCTCTCCAGTTGCCCACCACTCTTCAGAACAGTAGTCAAATTTCCCGGTGGCGATATCAAGCGGAAAAGTTAAACCTTGATTGTCCCCGCTGATGCCCAGCTCTCTCACTGTTGCCCAAAATTCAGGCGCTGCTGTAAGAATTTCAATGCAGGGCACTTGAAGAGAGCATTTTGAGAACACGATGACTGTTTATTTCCTTTCAGACAGTAGTGCCCTGAACTGGTCTTCTCCACTGGCCGGTTATGAGCTGTACAAATGCAAACTGGATTGGACTGTCATGTCTGAGGCTAAATGCCGCCTGCTAATATTCATGCAACTATTCATAATATCGCCGGACGGACGCACGGACTGAGTCAAAAACATTAGTTCCCCAGTTATACATAGCTTCGGGAACTAATAATACAAAAGGTATAAATATATTTTGCACGACATCTCGTCTGATCTGGTCCTGATTTGGCTCGGAAGAGTCCGCTGGACCTAAAGCAATAATCATGTAATATAATGTAATTTCGTCTGATTTAGCTGGCGTGATGGGGTGGCGGGGATGTGTGTGTGTAGAGAGGGAATGGGGTCTGGTGCAAAATGTGAAGCCTAAAGTCAAGTTTCTATGTACAATGGGCGGATGAAGACCTGAATCGGAAAGTTTATTTAGGTTTGACATAGTGAAATTAAAAGTCTGTACGACTGAAATGGCTCAGTGCGAGAGCGTAAACTATTTCACCCGGAAATTCGTCCGGAAAGGAAAGCGGAAATATAATCTAGGCTGAGAGCCCACAGTCTGTGGAGTAACATGAATACACACTTTAAAATCGAAATAGAATAGAAATTTTGAAGTAGAACTACAACATGTTGAGTACAAGTAACGTATAGAAGATTGCCTTTCACCAATTTTAAAAACTAAAAATTATTTACATGTTGTTATCCTCTCCTTTGTGACCCTAAGGAAATACGTCACAGTCCAAGAATGACTAACATAATATATTGTATTGTGTGTGTATGTATATTCGACAACATGCACTTCAGTTGAATCGCATTTCACTGATGATGAAGATGATAATATTGATGATGATGATGATGATTGATGACGATGGAGAATGATGATTGTTGGTGGTGGTTTTATATTTAACTACTATTGTTACGTTGAAACGAACGAAAGTGTGTCTAAAGCGCGCACGATAGATCTAATCGTTTCGATTTGCAAAGTATTCAATAATGGAGTTTATTTACCTTTGATTTGAGTTTGCATTGTTGTTAGGAGAGGCTTTGTATAACGTTGATAATTTGCGAAGTTTCTGGATCTGCGTGTTTACTCTTGATAGAAATTTCCGGATGGACATCGAAGGTCGTGAATGTTCCCGGAAGTAGAGAAAATGTGAATGACGTAAGTCAGTGATGACGATCTTTAGTTCGATTGGTGGCAGTGCGTCATTTCTACCACGTACCAAATCGTTCCAGAAAAGAGAGAGGTTATTTAATCGTGAGCCGAGTCGCTGTTGAGATAGTAAAGTTGTTGATAGTGATTTGGAAAGTTGCTGTGAAAGTTGTTGAGTTGAATTGAGAATTGTATGCAGTTGTTGATGTGTGCTGAATAAAAGTGGAAAACTTCATACGTCGACTTTGTGACTTGTACGCTGTTTGGACGGGCTGTGTGAATAAACGAATCTGAGTTACACAACTATCAGGAATTCAAGCATCGGGGCTGAATCAGATACTGATAGAAAACACCATCATCGAACTTGAGTGTAACATTTTGGGGGTCAAGCCGCGATTCACGCCATAGCCAAGGGTTCAACTGCTACAACAAGCGAGTCAACGTTACGAGAGGCAGTCATCGAGGGTAGCCGCCAACAAGTTGCGTCGAGAGGGGCCAACATACTGGGACTACATCCGATAGATTCGGGTTGACTGCAAGGGCGTGTAGTCGCCGAAGAGTTGCTTCGTGAGCGAACAACAGAGCGGGACTACGTGGCTGCCGCAGGACTACGTCGAGGGACAGTCTCGGAGCTACATCGCCAGTGTTACAGAGAGCGGCGAGCGGACGTCGCGTCTACTTCAGCACAGGAGCGTATACATCAACACCAGCGTGGTGCAGCGTCGCATACGACGAGGACAGCGGGGCCTACGTCAGCGAAGGCGACTAGTGATAAGCATCAGCGCTACTGCAGAAAGCGTGCTGTTCTAGAACAGTCTAGAAAGGTACAGCACAGTCAAGAACTTTCCAGAAAAAAAGAACTCTACAGTCAAGAACTTTCTAGAAAAAGAACTTTCCGGAAAAGAACTTTCTTGAAAAGAACTTTCCAGAAGCATCAAGATGGCTGACTTCTGGCAGAAAGGGATTCAACTGAATCTAAAAGGGAAACAGTTGACGGAGTACGTCAAATCCCAGGAGAGATTACAAGAAAGAGAAGAACAACGTCAGCGTGAAGAAAGAGAATTAGAAGAGCAGCGTCGTCGAGAAGAAAGAGAAGACCGGCGTCAAGAAAGAGAAGATGAGCGCAGGCGTGAGGAAAGAGAAGCTGATCGGCAGTTCCAGCTAGAAATGGCGCGTATCCAAAACAATCAGCATGCGCCACAAGTCATCAGCGACCACATGGCTCCAAAATTGCCAGCATTCGTCGACGGGAAGGACCAGATCGACAGTTATTTGGCGAGATTTGAAAGGTTTGCCAAAAGCTCTAACTGGCAACCTCAAGACTGGGCGATTCGACTAAGTGCACTTCTGACGGGACAAGCACTCGACGTTTACACCAGATTGTCGGACGATGATGCCGAAGACTACGACGTCTTGAAAGAGGCCCTATTGCAGTGCTACAACTTTACAGAAAAGGGCTACCGTAAACGCTTCCGTGAATGCCGGCCCAAGTCAGACGAAACGCCAAAGCAGTTTGTGGAGCGCCTGTCGTCATATCTACACAAGTGGGTGGAGTTATCAGGCGAAAGGAAGTCTTACGACAGTCTCCATGACCTGATCGTGAAGGAACAATTCCTCAATGCCTGTCACAAGGACCTAGCGACCCACTTAGAAGAACAAAAGCTGCAGACGCTTAAAGATGTGACTGAGGCTGCTGAAAGATATCTCATCGCTCATGGGAAAACCCTGGGGCCACCCAGCGCGACGAAACATTTTCAGAAAACTGGAAACAATGTGAACCAGATCCAGGGGAGCCAGACGAGCCAGAGACACACTGACTCCACGCCTCCTCCCAGGGAAGGGCATTCAAGAGGCTGTTTCACTTGCAACGCTACAGACCACAGAGCAGCTAACTGCCCTCAAAACAAAAGTAGCGGACAGCGGAGCAGTACGGACAATGCAGCGGCGGGCAACCGGCAGAGGCGGTTCTCCAATCAACGGCAAACCAGTAGATCTGACCATCAAGTGTGCGGCGGGAGCGTCATTCTTCCGAGTGAGACCAAGCGCACAGCTACTCCTGCGGACGTGCAAGAGTGCATGACCGATGGCCAACTTCTCCTTGCCAACGGAAAATCCATCCCCGTCGTCGCCAGCGCAGCGGTGACCGTACAGAACATGCCTGTTTCCAAGGGACGCGTCGGAAATCATGAAGTGACTGTTTTAAGAGACTCTGGCTGCAGTGGGGTCATCGTCAGGGAAGACCTAATCGCTAAAGAACAGTTCACTGGCGATTCAAAATGGACACTTATGGCCGACAGCAAATGTGTGAGAGCGCCAGTTGCGAAGATTCATGTCAACACCCCTTTCTACATAGGCGAAGTCGAAGCGGTTTGCCTGAAAAAGCCGCTATACGATTTGATGATCGGGAACATCGACGGCGCGAGGCGACCCGACGACCCCGATCCAGAGTGGAGTCCTGCCTCAACTCAACACGTCGAAGTTGTGGAGGAGGATCCATTGCCGTTTCCCGATGGAGACCTTACAGAGCTGCTACGGGACAATGTGGTTACTCCGGCTCAGCCCTGCCGACCAGAGATCGTCAGTGCTGTTACTACCAGGGCCCAGGCCAAGAGAGACAAGGTGTCTACACCACTGAAGGTCGCCGACAACTCCAAAGCTGCCATCGTGGACAGAGATAAGCTGATTCAGCTCCAGGAAGCTGATAGTACTTTAAACAAGTACAGGAACCGCCAAGACCACGTGACCAAGGGCAGTGGCACGGTCTATTTTGAGGTAAAGGCCAAGATCCTGTACCGAATCTTCCAGCACCCGAGGGTCAACGGAGGGAAACCACTACGTCAAGTATTGGTACCGTTACCCCTAAGGCGCCAGGTGATGGAAGTAGCGCATGACTCAATCATGGGAGGTCACCTAGGCATCAAGAAGACGTCGGATAGAATCCAGGCGGTGTTCTACTGGCCAGGACTTCATGCGGACGTCAGCCGTTTCTGCCGATCATGTGACATTTGCCAGAAGACCATACCTCGAGGAAGGGTCCCGAAAGTGCCTATGCAGAGGATGCCTCTGATCGACCGACCTTTCAAGAGGGTGGCCTTAGACTTAATCGGCGAAATAAGACCTCCGAGTGAAGAAGGTCATCGGTGGGTACTGACTTTAGTGGACTATGCGACTCGGTACCCAGAAGCAGTGCCACTGAAGAAGATTGACACTGAAACTGTGGCAGAGGCACTGGTGGACATGTTCAGTAGACTTGGAGTGCCTGAAGAAATTCTGACAGACCTCGGGACGCAGTTCGTCTCTGACTGCATGAAGGAGGTCAACAGACTGCTGAGCATCCGGCATTTAACTACGACACCCTACCATCCAATGTGCAACGGGCTTGTCGAGAAGTTCAATGCTACGCTGAAGTCCACCCTGAAGAAACTGTGCAGCGAGCAGCCCAGACAATGGCATCGCTATATCAACGCCTTACTTTTCGCCTACAGAGAAGTACCGCAGGAGTCCACCGGCTTTTCTCCGTTCGAGCTGCTGTACGGAAGAACCATCCGAGGGCCGATGCACATCCTAAAAGAACTGTGGACGAAAGAAGTGGACACCCCAGAGGTGAAGAACAGCTACCAGTACGTGTTTGAGCTACGGGAGAAGCTGGAGCAGACTCTCGAGATAGCCAGAGAAAACCTGAAGAAGTCCCAGGACTGTGGAAAGCACTACTATGACCGTAGGGCTGTGAACAGGAAGTTCAAACCTGGCGACAAAGTGCTGGTGCTGCTACCTACTGATCACAATAAGTTGCTGATGCAGTGGAAAGGCCCGTACGAAGTGGAGACCGTGGTGGGAATCAACGACTACAAGGTGAAGGTCGGCCAGCATTCCAAGATATACCACGCCAACCTCCTTAAGCTGTACGTGGAAAGGCCATCACAGACTGTGCACGCAGCCACAGCAGCTGTGACCGACGACAGCTTTGACAGCGAAGAACTGTTGGAACTGGGAGACTTCCACAGCAAAGAAGGCATTGATGATATTAAGCTAGGACCAAGCTTGACGGAAGGTCAAAAGATGGAGCTCAAGGACCTTATGGGCGAGTTTCCCCATAACTTCAATGATGTCCCAGGCTCTACGACTTTGGTCGAACATGAAGTCCACACCCAGACCTGGAAGGAGCATCTGCAGACCTTGAGGGAGCTGTTCCACCGTCCCGCAGAAGCCAACCTGACCGTAAGACCCAGCGAATGCATCCTGGGAGCTGACAACGTCGACTGCGTCGGACATCCGATGGAAGAAGGACACAACAGAGGACGCACTGATTCCAGGGAAGCCCACGTGATCATCGTCTTTGACCCTGGGCCGATGACGACTGCAACTGACGAGGGCGTCGTTTCCTTGCGAATGAAAGAACATTGACTGTGTGGATGAACTAAAAATATTGGTAATGACAGACTTGAAAATGAAAAACGTTGACTGGGTAAATGATATGTGAACATTGACAGTATCCAGAAAGATTTGCAGATGAGAAACATTGACTCTGTGTGAATGAATTGTGAACATTGACAGAATCCAGAAAGACTTGCAGATGAGAAACTTTGACTCTGTGTGAATGAACTGTGAACACTGACAGTACTCAGGCAGACTGAAATAAGTCTTAATTCTGTACTTTGTTTGTGCATTACGTTTCAACGTTGTTGAAAGAAATTAAGTAAATTTCTTCTTGAGTGGGGGGTTATGTTACGTTGAAACGAACGAAAGTGTGTCTAAAGCGCGCACGATAGATCTAATCGTTTCGATTTGCAAAGTATTCAATAATGGAGTTTATTTACCTTTGATTTGAGTTTGCATTGTTGTTAGGAGAGGCTTTGTATAACGTTGATAATTTGCGAAGTTTCTGGATCTGCGTGTTTACTCTTGATAGAAATTTCCGGATGGACATCGAAGGTCGTGAATGTTCCCGGAAGTAGAGAAAATGTGAATGACGTAAGTCAGTGATGACGATCTTTAGTTCGATTGGTGGCAGTGCGTCATTTCTACCACGTACCAAATCGTTCCAGAAAAGAGAGAGGTTATTTAATCGTGAGCCGAGTCGCTGTTGAGATAGTAAAGTTGTTGATAGTGATTTGGAAAGTTGCTGTGAAAGTTGTTGAGTTGAATTGAGAATTGTATGCAGTTGTTGATGTGTGCTGAATAAAAGTGGAAAACTTCATACGTCGACTTTGTGACTTGTACGCTGTTTGGACGGGCTGTGTGAATAAACGAATCTGAGTTACACAACTATCAGGAATTCAAGCATCGGGGCTGAATCAGATACTGATAGAAAACACCATCATCAAACAGAGTGTAACAACTATGTATTTCTACTATAGTATGCTTCATGCGATGGACGACTTTCTTTCGTTTACCCCCCTCGGGGATGCCGGGGGTTTCAGTATAAATAGTATCCAAACTTTCTGGAAATTTAGTGCTTTAAATTCCCACAGTCGCCGCCTTTCTCCTTTGTCCTTTCTCTTTCCTACTCTGTTCTATTAATCTACTATACTATCTTCTTCTTCGCTAGACCAGTCACTTACCTCCTTTCTTGAAAACTCTTCCGGGACAAAACACCTCATTTGTGTGTGAGGTCTGTTGGATCAGCTTGGGAATACTGGACGCTTTCTGCCAAATGGTCACTGGGGCTTCCTATGATGTTATTATCTGGCAATGTAGGCATTTTATATGTATGTGTTTTGTTGATATTTTATAATGATGTTAGTATTCTATTTTGTTTTTGTAAACGGGGGTTCGATAAATTAGATCATAGCCTCTGCGTTCCCTGCGTGGGATGTTTTTATTGTAAAGTGACCGGCTGGTGGATTGATCAGATCAGTTACCACTGTGGCTGTTTCAGCAGATCTTTTATGCGGATCAGGTGTTAGTCCTCTTTCAGCCAAGTTGTGGGCTTGATGTTGTGGTCCTGATTCGGCTCTTTGCAGTCCGCTGGACCCTGTAAGCAGTGAATAACTAACTTTCTTTCGTTTGCCTGTCTTTTCTTTACTTCATTCTTTGTTGTCACTCTTATCTCATCCCGCATGTAAGAAAGTTTATCACACTTAGTTGCCTTGAATCTTGTAACTTGCATTACGTCTATTATAAATCTTGTTTATAGCATCCGTCTTACTGCGAGTTGCGTTGACATGTAGGTATAGCGTCAGTATTTTATCACTAGTTGAGGTCATATCTTAGCTTGGAAGGTTGTTGGCCGAGTCGTCCAATTAGTAAAGATAATGGCAATTTCCCGTATTTACATTCCCAAGTGAGATTATTATGAACGGTCGTAATGCATGCTAGTTGAAGTTTGCGGATACACTTTCATTATGTAAAGGGCCCAGAAAGGCTCTCTCCCATCATCAGTAGTAGTTGTTGTTCTTCTTATTGTTTATATAAAATTGCGTTTCTGTTCTTTGTATTACTTGGGGTGGAATAAGGGATAGGTTGTTTATTTGTTTGATCCTTTTTTGTTTGTTCGTTTCTAAAAAAGAAATATTGTTGCTAATTACGATTGAGTACAGTAAGTTTAACGAAAGAGAATGAGGAGTGGAGTTGGGTGGGTGTAGGTATACAACCAGACAGACAGATGGTGAGGCGGGCGGTCATGATACTGCGATGTTGAGTACTGTGGGATGATGATAATGAGGAGGAGGAAGAAGAAGAAGATTGAGAGGGAAGGGTTTAGAAGTGGAGAAAGGAAACGGTCGACGGATAGGGATGCAAGAAGAGACTAGAAAGAGCGAATGCAATAAATTGAACGACTTTCTTTTCTGTACGTGCTTTAATGAGGCGGCAAAGGTGCACGCATTCAATGTAGTTAGTTTGATGAATAAAACATAGAATCAGCCAACCCTAAACAAGCGTGTAATTAATTTTTTTTTCTCCCGATAAGGGACACTGCTATTCTGAGTGTCAGTCTTAACACGCAACACATTCTTGCGAAAGCCTCAACAGTCTTTCATACTGAGGGTGCATTCTGTATTAACCGCACTGAGTATGCTTTATTTAGTAGCGTGGATATTAACAGGATTTGAATCTTTATCTCGAAGTCTCTGATACTCCGTATAATTACAATGCTTGGCATGCTGGAGAAATATGTGAATATTACTAGTAGCGAGTATGGTTATTAGACACCCAATCAAGTGTAACCATGATCATCAGTTTTAACATGCTGTTTTGCAAGAGGTTACCTTGCAGTTAACAAGATTTTTATCATTACCAGATGAGAGGGAAGAGACAGACCTACCTTGCCTTTAGCACTCGTTTTTGTGCACCCAGACGATCTCAGACCCGCATAAATGAAAACTATTTTTGTGTGTGATGAAACTGAAGAGTTTTGATGTCTGATGCCTAGTGTAGCAATAGTCCTATAGAAAATGACATTTGTCCCCGTTAAGAATCATCATCGTCATCATTATCATTATCGTCATCATCATCATGGAAACGACCATTTTGTCTGGGCTTTAGTCTCATACGTGTTGTCGCTGTGCGTACATCTCGGTGCTGATTGTCTGTATGATGATGGTGTGGATGGGTGTGGATGGGTGTGTACCGCTGGTTCCAGTTGCTTATCGTGCAAGTTGTAAACCTCTATTACCTGTCGACGGGAGGCTAATGGGGGTGGCGGACGACACCCACTTTTCGTTAGCGGCGTATCTCTTTTATTGCCAGCTGAGGGGCGGAGAAGTGGAGAGAGGGGTGGAGGAGGAGGGGAGGGAGTACGATGGAAGGAGGCTAGATGCTCATAATCGAGAGAGAGAGAGGGAGAGAAAAAGAAAAAAAAACTGCTGCATTTGTTCGTTGGGTGGAATGGGGAAGGAAAGACGGATGGGGTGTGAGAGTTTGTTTTTTTTAAATTATGTGCGGAGTGTGTGTGCGGGTGTTTGGGTGTGTGTGTGTGTGTGTGTGAGAGAGAGAGAGAGAGAGAGAGAGAGAAGGAGAAAGCGAGAAAGCGAGAGAGAAGAGGGGCAGGAAGTGAGGGGAGGGGAAGCACAAAAGATAATAATTATTTTGTGACAGTGCAGTGGATGAAGGTGGAAGTGTCGTTCAAATGAAACGTGCTATTTCAAATAAAAGTACGCTTGAGCTTTGAAGAGTACGATAGATAATGATAATTATTTGAAGTTAAAAACATGCCTAATTGCCAATGCTAAGTACATTTTAAGTGGATAAATTAGATACAAGTGTTGATCGTCAAAAAGAGACGATAGGGATGGCGATCGCATGCTCAGTGCTTTTGAAAATAATACTGAGTTTAATATTTTGAAGTGGGAACGTGATCAATTTAGCGGGGTAAAAGGCAGCACTTGATCCAGCATGGATCAATCCGTTATAAAATATTGGACGTGTGACCTTTCTGTGACCGATATTTCATTATGGGGAACCTGTTATTATAACTTGGAGGAAGTGGTGTTATATTTGGCTACACAACAACAGCAGCAGCGTCATTATCATCATCATCACCATCATCACCATCATTATCACTATCACCACCAAAATCATCATCATCGTCATCATCATCTTTATCGTCATCATCATCATCTTTATCGTTATCATCATCATCTTTATCACCAAAACCACCACCATCATTACCATCATAATCATCATCATCATCATCATCATCATCATCATCATCATCATCATCATCATCAACAACATCATCAACATCGTTATCATTATAATTGGGAAGCCCCTTGATCCACAATGTCTACTATGTCGATCAGTTGTTTGCAGGCGATGAGTCATTGTATTGAATTAGCCTATGCCGCAGCATGTTCGGTCTTACGTGAACGGAGTGGATGCTTTAGCCTTTTGGAAGGGTGGGATTTTAAGGGTCTATCATTAGCTGTCGCTATAGTGTGTTCCAAGAACCTGAGTTCTTATAATTATGTTGTTTTTATATCGCGCTTTTCCAGTTCAAGAGCTGCTACAGGCGCTGGCCGATAGAGGACCCAACATGCCGCCCGAGGCGTCCCACTCGCTGCTTGAGGCAAAGTATCTGATTCTCAGGACAACTGAACATAATCATGGACGCCCGGGGAGAAGGGACCTAGTGCTTGCTGGATTGATTTATTGACCTGAGCCTCAGGATGCGCAGGAATGACATTGCGTCTGTCCTCAGATTAGATCTCGACTTATACTCTAATCCGAAGGATTCTCCCCACGATGTTGGCGGGGAAATTTTCATGTAATGACCGGAATATTTACTTTGCTGAAAATAAAATGATCTATATTTAAACGTATTTGTTTTAACAAAAAAATTCAGTCATTTATTAAAAGAGCAGAAAAAGTTGTATTTAAATTGATCCCAGATAGTTGTTGAAATAATCTTACCTTTACTACTAGTAATCCTGCTTTGTTTAGTAATCCTGCTTTGTTACGTCTATTTGTAGGAACTGCAGAATTTTATTCCACTGTCTTGTTTTCCCATTCAAGTACGCTTTATAAAAAAATAATAATAATTTCGGACGAATCCTTTTAATTGTCGTGTAGGAGTTTTAGTGCTATTACTTCTCTTGCCCTGCTTCGTGTGCTTGTGCGTTATATACGACCTACCCGGAAAATTTAAACGGGTTTGACTCACGACTCGCGCTTAAGAAATAAAAAATGTCATGACCTGAGATCGCAAGGAAAGAGAAGAAAAGAGGGGTGGGTAGGAGGAAAAGCTGGTACAGCAAATGATTTATTGTATAGGCATGTGCAAATGCGACGGCTTGTTTTAATCGCTGAAAAAATGTTCCGAGGTTTCGACTCGGTCACACGATTAAAAATTTAAAATGTCGTGGCATAAGACTGCGCGTACAGCACACACGCCAGACAAAATTATGTAGCCTTTAGGATTGCGTGCATGCGGCTGGCTTTCTTTCCTTGCTTCGTGGTTTTACACAAGCTGAAGAAATTTAAAAGAATGTCATGACACACGATTGCGCGTGCAGCGACGTACGCACAAACACGCACGCACCCGCCGATTTAAGGATCCATCACATGTCGTCATTCACAATCAAATTGAAGTGATCTGTCATTGTGAAGTGATCTATCACCTCACAAAGAGGGCTATGCAGTAATCATTATTATACTAGTGTGGGGCATTTTTATTTTCAGAAATCGAAGCAGCATCTGTTGTGGTGTTGGTTGTTGTTGTTGTTGTTGTTGTTGTTTTACTAAGGGTAAACTATCGAAGCGTGAACAGAATGAGTGAAAGGTTTATCACCGCTAGCTGCTCGTTGAGAATGACCGACAATTATTATCTATGCCTTTTCAGCCGTACATCTTATCTGTCTGTCTTGGATACTTATAGCTGCTGACGAGGGCGACAGTGTAGGACTAAAGCGTAGGACTTTTAACCTCATCTCACTGCTGAGTGAATTGATTTGCTGTGCCCATAGCCGTGTGCTTTGGTCTTTATGCTGGCGTGCTGAACAAGAGGCCGATTCATTTGCACGGAGTGCGGAGCTAGCCTGCCTGCTTGGTCGTTTTTTTCTGTTTTCACTACAGCATTTCCCCGTCATTTCTTTCCAGTTTGTATTACAGTTAAAAGTGAGACTATAGTGTCTTCATTCAAAAGTGTACAGTGTTTTAATTTTTCTTGCAGCTTTTCTGGTGATTTTCGTGTTGGAGCAGTCAGTCTCATTCGGGTGTCATTTATTTGTATTGCATTATCAGTGCCGGTTTTCATTTGTCAAAATTGTTTCGCGATTCGTTTTATTCTGTGTGCTTTAATTTTTACCATAGTGAATGTTTTTTTTTCGAGATTACGAAGTTTTTTGTAGTTTTTTTTTTAATAGTGTTGTGGTTCTGTGCTTTTGCGTTTTAATTTGCTTTATGTTTTGTTGAATATTTCTTATTATTTTCAACTTTATTACACTTTTTCTGGTTCGGGTGTGAATTTGAATTGATGACTTCCGGCGATAGTAGTCATCATTGTTGCCTACACCGAAAAGCCCCAAAGCATTTTGTTAACTGTGGTAAATCATTACGCGCCTGTGTGTGTGCATCGTTTCATTATTTCCTGTCCTTTGTGTAGCTTCAGTCCTAGTTCATTAGTTGTTCCTTAGCATTCATCAGTTTAATGATTACGGTCATTTGGTAAATCCATCAGTTCCAACCTTAACGCGTCTTTGGTGAGTGGTGACATCAAGACCACCAAGTTTTATCATTTCAAGAAGCACCGAGCCTCTCAGCCGTTGTACATCCAGTTCATCACTTCAAAAGCCTGCTCGCGTGAATTTATTGTTGATTGTCGTTACACAACCTTTCATCGTCGGTGCATGTTTACAGGGCTGCTGGCATCATCAGTTATACTTGTGTCTGTACTTCCCTGTTTCTCGTTTTGACTTGTCACCTGTCATCTTGTCATCTGTATCACCAGTGCGTTTGAAAAAAGAACCTACTGTTTTGACAATTCAAGTGGAATTATGGCAGATTCAAGCGCTGTTGTTACTCAGGACGAGGTATGTTAAAACACTTTACCTTTTAAAAAAAATACGCTTCCTGCTTTTTGTCTGTGATTTTCGCTGTGCTAAGCTTACGGGTGTAATACAATAATACATTTCCTTCAAAGACTCGTTGTTGCGAATGTGAATGTGACGTGCTTTATTAGTGTATAAAGTGATAAATGTTATTCGCCCTTATTTTTCTGTCTTTCACCAGTTCTTCCAAACGCTTTTTCTTCTTCACCTCTTCATATTTTTATTGTTTAATCCATGTTTCTTTGTGTTTTGTCCTTTTCCTTATTCCCTTCCGACCTCTCTCTCTGTCTCTCTCTCTCCCTCTCTCTCTCTCTCCCTCTCTCTCTCTCTCCCTCTCTCTCTCTCTCCATCTCTCTCTCTCGCTTTCTTTCGGCTTCAAGCTATTTTCTTCCTTCCTTCCTTCGTTTCTTTATACTTAATTTCATCTTCTGTCTTTTGTGTGTCGTTTGTTTTTTGGTTGTTTTCTTTCTTACATCATTATTGTTTTCTTATCTCTTTCCTTTTTCCAGCCGCTAAAGGCAAAGGTTACAGAACGCTGCTTTACTGAATAACTCACACTGAAACCCACCCTGGATTTTGACACTTTATTAAGTTTTTTTTTAATTTAAAAAAATGTATTGTTTGGTCTAGCGCACGCGTCATCACGCACATACGCGCGCGCGCCTCTCACGCGAGTACCTACGCACGTTCACACTCAATCTACATAGACCTTATATCAAGCTCCTTCCTACCATCCACCTTTCAAATGCTATGTTTTATTATTTACATACCGCAGGTTGCTTTTTCCCTCTTTATTTGATACAGAGAGAGAGAGAGAGAGAGAGAGAGAGAGAGAGAGAGAGAGATATGAGGAGGGTCTACTCCCTCACCCCCTCCCACCACCACCACCACTTCCAACCTCCCATTCCCCCTCCTACTCCTCACCTCCGCCTTTTTATTTGCCTTACAGACGGCAGCCGTTTTCCACTCCCATCTTCGCCGAATGATCGGCATGTTTGATCGCCAACAACAGTTTGGCCTTTCTCTTAAAAATACAGGTGTGGTTTCACTCTAGGAAAACATTCCACACAGTCCGCGCCTTCCAGATGTTCTGATGCTGTTTCCGTCCTTCTCTTCTCTTTCTGTGGCGAATAAGGCCGTTCATAATTATTCTGAAAGAGACCTTTCCTCTGCAGATTACGTTCAAGGCGCACGTCACACGCACTCCTCGCAGATCCGATGCACACGCAAACAAAAACATAAATGTGTAATCCTGAAACAATTATGCAAACGCATCCTCTGTCTCTCTCTGTTTCTGCCTCTCTGTCTCTGTCTCTGTCTGTCTCTGTCTCTCTCTCTCTCTCTCTCTCTCTCTCTCTCTCTCTCTCTCTCTCTCTGCTCTCTCTCTCTCTCTCTCTCTCTCTCTCTCTGATGTTATTCTGATTAGGTATTTCGATGTACTTTAACTGTCAGCGTTATGTTGATTGGGGAAAATTCAATTGTAGGGCGGACTCGTTTACAAGCAGACTTTATTTCCGCTTACAAGACAAGGCAGATTTGAGGTTTACCTTGCAATACTTTACAGTAGCGTGTGTGAGACAAGATAAGGTGGGCGATAAGACTAAAGATATTAGGAGTCTTAAGACGCTTTACCTTTTTTGATAAGGCCAAGTAGCGCAGATGATGATCCAGTGAGTCAGAACAGGCACTTTCAGTACACATTCCAGTAGTCGTCGCTTCTATATGTATCTGTGTTTGTTGTTGTGCTGCCTATTCTTATTTGTCTGCTTCTTCTTCCATTTAAACTCGTCTTCTTTCTTTTCTTTTATTTGAACTCTTCTATTTGTTAGCTTCTTCTTCTTCTTCTTCTTCTTCTTCTTCTTCTTCTTCTTCTTCTTCTTCTTCTTCTTCTTCTTCTTCTTCTTCTTCTTCCATCTGAACTCGCCTGTTAGCTTCACTTCATCAGTTTCTCAGTCCTTGGAAGCTCTTCTTCTTGCAATGTATACGTCTCATCTATATTTGTCTGTCTTCTTTCTTCTATCTTATTCTTCTTGTGTCGCGACTAGACTCTTCGCCTTTTCATCTCGGTTACCCCACCCATAAACCTCCTGCTTTCCCCTTCCCCTACTCTCTCTCTCTCACTCTCTCTCTCTCTCCTCTCGCTCTTTCTTCTCTTCTTTTCTTATTACCTCCTTCTTATCCTTACCTCCGGTGTTTCTTCCCTCTTACTCCACCCAAACCCTACCTCGCCCTTCCGTTAACTCTTTGCTTTTTCACTTCCTACGTTTCTCTCTCTCCTTTTTCTTTATTTATAGATCATTCATTTTCTTCATATTCTTTCTCGTCGTCGTTACCCCCACCCCCCTCTCCCCACCATTAAAAAAAATCCTTGTCTTTATGGCTTTCTCTCTTTTTTCAGTGTATGAAGGAATAATAATAATAAGAAGAAGAAGAAGAAGAAGAAGAAGAAGAAGAAGAAGAAGAAGAAGAATATCAATAATAATAATAATAATAATAATAATAATAATAATAATAATAATAATAATAGATGCTACATGCGCGCTTTTCCCAAAATCATCAATCAGGCTCAAAGCGCGGCGATCTGTACCACCAGACAAACTCACATTTTTCAACTACTCTCACACACACAAAAACACACATCACTCAGACTTGTAGTATAAAGGCATGGAGATCTCTTTTAGAAGATGGAAATGAAATCGATTTTTTTTAAATGTGGATTTCTTGGATAATCTTAAAAACCTTTGTTACCCGTAATAGATAATTCTTACAGAGCATTTTATCTCAATAAATAAAGAAATGTGTTTACAACAAATAATAATATGCGCGCTTTATGCTCTGTTGTGGTTTGGAAAATTGTTCCGAAAAAAAATTAATCGGCAATAAGTTGAGAATTAGTTTATTATTATTATTATACAAGTCATAAAAGTATAGTACCCGTCTGTTAAGTTTAACTCCGTGAAATAGCCCCAAGCCTAAACGTTCACGGATTTAAACTTAAGAGACGGGTACTATACTTTTATGACTTGGATAATAATAAAGTAATTTTCAACCTGCTGCATTGACAGTAGTTTGTTGTGCCTTAAGACCTGATCGTCACATTTACACTACATAGTTTGGCGTTGTGTCAGTCTCAACGAGAATTGTTCATTATCGCACTTATTTGAGTCCATACTTTTCACTCAGTCCTGGATTGAGGGTTTCTGAGACTTCGCAGCATCCTTTACTTTTGGAGCAATAAGAATGTCCCAGAACTAGGCATATATTCGTAAATGCATAAAACCATTGTGACACAATCAGCGATGTATTATTTTCCGCGAGGAATAAATATATGCAATTATTTGGGTACGTAAAACCAATTCGGATTTTGTCGATTTAGTTTTACAGAGGCAAAATAACAAAAATGGACCATCGCAGGACGTATTAAAATGTAAGGATGTTTTGTGCGGAAAAAAATAACTTTCCTTTCGAACATAAGCGGTATTTGATTTTAAAGCGAGCTTCGGATCAAGGGTGCTTCCTCTTTTAACCAAGTTGTGCGGTGTTAAAGGTGGTATATCTTATTGGATAAAGAATGGTTGTGGTCCAGCTATGACCGCTAAAGGTTCACTGAAACATTAAATAAGAAATAAATAAATTACAATCTTCTTTTAGCACCACTTTGCTGTATAATCTGCATGATTAATTGTCTTTCTAGCTAATTTTTCATATCTAAGCCAGCTTGTTACGATTGGAAATCCCATACAGTTTAAATGTGACTGACGATGCTTACACTATCTATTCGATATTCTATATACTGACGAAGTCCGACAGACCATCACACAAGCCATTGAACAACACGATGTGGTGAAAAAACGGAACCTCCGATGGTATGGCCACGTCACCAGATCATCAGGTCTTGCAATGACCACCCTGCAAGGAACAGTGCAAGAAGGTTCAAGAAGTAGGAGACCGAAAAAGAGGTGGGAGGACAAAATGCGAGAATGGACTGGTTTGACACTGAGCGAAACCATCTTGGTTTCTGAGGACAGGGTAAGATGAAGTATGCTGGTTAAACGATGTCGCGAGAGACTAGTTCAATCCAGCACTAAGGCTTCAAGACGCCAACGTTCAGTCTGCATGGACCTATGTAAGTTAAGTGGCTGACTAGAAATGACCGAAGTTAGGTTGTTCTCAGCATGTGCAGGCTACAGTTTCACTAAGATAAGCCGTGACCTTATCCAGCTGACCAATCACCCGCAACCCCCACTAGGTGGCGTTACGATTCTCGTAGTCTCGCACGATAGCAGACCCCAGCGGGAGGATAGTTAGTCTTTGTCTGAACAGCACGATAGAAGGACGCACGTTGTAAAATCTCTCTCAGAAAGACTAAAGCAGGTGACGGGTGAAAATCATTTATCACAGTATAGCCACAGCCTGACATTGTCAAGAATGTAAATGATCAATCGTTTGTTTCATCGCGATTTATTGATATTATTGCTGTATTATGTGTGTCAAGTTTTGACATGTTTTAGAATTGTGATTGTTAGTCAAACTTTGCTGACCCGCGACCGGTTTCCGAAACCACGAGGTAGCCCCCACTGTCCAACTGTTGTTTCTCCTATGGGTATTATTGCAGACCAGTGGCTGTACCGGAGAATGTGTATATTGTTAATTACTTCTCCACGTGTTTAGTTTAGCCATGATGTAGGTATATGTATAAGAATTATATTGGAGATCCCAGTGGACCACGGACATCGAAGATTGTTCGTCCCTTGTTTGTATAAGTGGATGCGATCTCACTGAGGGCTGTTTCTGCCAACAGTGAGACGCTGTGCACAACCTTTGTATACAAGGCGTTGCAGAAATTCGTCTCATATTTTTTCGCCGAGCAGGCATCTTGGTCCACGGCAGGGAAGAAATCCCACAGAGAGGCAACCCTGACACGTGGCCTGCAACCTTGAGCAGCGAGAGCATTGGACTCCACTAGCTCCTTAGTCAACTACCAAGAAGAAGAGACAACAACACCGCACATCGCCGATAAAGTTAAGTCCTCCAAAACCGTGCACAAACACTGATCTACGACAGTTTACTCGTCCAGAAAAACGAATAATGGGACAGAAAGAACTCATAGCCCAATGATGAGACAGTAACAAATATCGAGAACATTAGCTGCATAGACCCATCAAGGAGCGAATTACTCGAAGTGAAATTTGGACATTAAGTTAGTGTAGAGATTAGAAGAGTTTATATAGAGTAGAGGAAATAAATGTGTGATATTTACTGTTAACAAGTTAACAAGTTTTATACCCGTGTGAGAGCTAGTGTGTCAGTGAATCTTTACCATTTTCTCTCAATCTCTATAACCCTATCCGCACACAGACCGGGCTAAACATATAAAGGTATTAAGATTAGTCATAGGGTAATTATACTAGCCGACTCCCGCAGACAAAGACGAGTGGGTAATAGCATTCCATTGTGCAGAGCCCAGTAACAATAGACCCACCGTCACAAACGATCATCTGTGGTGCCCCTACGACCCCCGAGTTACGGGATAGGATAGGAGCAGGCCTCATTAGTCCCAGTTACGCTGGATGAGGAAAATCCTTTTCTTGCATCTGTGTGCATCATGTTTGTTTGCTCGATTTTTCAATGGAAATGCCTAGTTGCATCAAAAGTTTATGAGTCGGATTTTTCCTGTGCCCGCATATTCACATTGATTATATATTAAGGTGGAAATGCGTAAGCATGTATTCTACTATCAATATGAATAGTTTTCACAGCGGTACCAACACTTTTTGCATCAAACTCTCTCTCTCTCTCTCTCTCTCTCTCTCTCTAATCAAATCATCATCTCGTTATTCAATTTGCAGACATAATTTAACTTTGCCACAAGCACGTTTAGACATATTTAAAACATCTCTGTCATATTCTGGTCGAATTCTGTACCACAAGAGATCAAGGAAAGTAAATAATTAACATTGTTTAAAATTAGACTCCACACATTTCTATTTTCCCTTGCTCCAAATATTTAAGAGGATTGTATACCTTGTGTTCTTTTCAGGTGTGAATTGTGTATGTGTGGTGGGAGTAGGGAAGGAGTATTGGAGGGTGGGAGGGAGGAAGTATGTGTATTTAGGTACATTAATATTCTTATTTCTTAAATTCTTACAATTGTTAAGGTTTGTGTTAGTTTCAAATCAATGTTACGTTAATTATTTTGTTTGTAGTGAATTTTTTATATTCAAATTTTATTAAGGACTAGCTGTAAGACAAGTCCATAGCACCTAATGCTATTATCCTATTAAAGGTTTCGACTACTCTCTCTCTCTCTCTCTCTCTCTCTCTCTCTCTCTCTCTCTCTCTCTCTCTCTCTCTCTCTCTCTCAGTACACCTTTTCAACAGGATTTCCCAAACATATTTATCGTCTGGGATAAACATTTAGAGGGTAAAGTATCTGCACAGACCACATTTTGATCCGATCATTTCCCCTCCTCTCGCTGCTGGTCCTGTATTGCTGCTTCACCAGATAACTTTTGTATCTGTTATGTCGTTTTGAGATGTAAACTTGCAGCAGGTGACTGTTTAGAAAGGGGGTTGAGTTGGGGAGATAGGAGTCTAAAAACGCACTCACGTCCATCCATCCACATACACACACACACACACAAGCACACAAGAGCGCGCGCACACACACACGTGCACACGCCCGCACGCATACACACACATACGTACACCACCACTTCACCCCCCATCCCCACGCCTTCCTTCCCCAACTCCTGCGAAAACACCGTTTTCCCCAGATTCAGTGCACGCCACGACATTGGTTCCGATCCCCGTCCAACCAATCACATGCACAGGGCAGAACCATTCGATTACTGCAGACCAGCAACAACAACGTAGCTGATCATCACTGATGATGAATAGTACGCTTACCCCTAAAGTTTGTCTATTTTTAGCGTCCTAACGCGCAATAAGTGCTATCCACAATCGTCTACCTGTAAAAGTTGAACAACTTGAGTAATTTTAAAGCATATCTATCAAAATGAGAGAAAAATATTAACGTAATTTTCACCGGTTAAGGCAACAGTTGCTTGCAAGCTTTTGAAAGTTCTGTGCTTGGTAAGAAATCGATTTTGCCAGAGACGTGAATCTTGTTTGTTCTTCAATTAATCAGTCTAGACGACCCTCAGCGATGGCTGTGGCTACTGACCCACAAAGGGGGCATAGCTAAAACATCACATGCCCCGATAATGGAACTAACATTATTCAATCGACTCCTTTTCTTTTTCTCTCCCTTCTTCCTTTCTTTTTTTTCTCTCACGATTAGTCTCTTCTTTGTCTCTAGAGAGAGGTGTTCAGACTTCAAAATGTTTATTGAATAAAGCATTGTACTTATGAAGAGAGAGAGTGGGGGGGGAAGGTGTGAGGGTGTGAATAAAAGGTTCCTTCAAAGCGGTATGTTTTCTTCTGATACTTGGGTACAACAGTCTGGCAAGAGGTCGCTAAAGTTTAGGGGTTGCCATTATGATGCATAAGGAACACACCAAACCTTAGAATCCGCTCATTCATAAAACATCAGTCTACTCTAGTCACGAGTGCGTATACCTCAGCAATTACTGATAACTGTGTATGGCGTGGGGCATCCTTTTTTTCAAGCAGACATGATGATGATGATGATGATGATGATGATGATGATGATGATGATGACGATGATGATGATGTAGGATTGTGTAGTAGCGCAGGTCTATCGTCTGTTTTTCCTTCTTTCATTGTCTTCCTTTCCGGCTCACAGGGTTGCCAACCACTACGGAATTTCCGTAGTTTACTCCGGAAATGAATACGCGGCTACGGAGCTACGCAAATCGAAAATTTACTACAGAAATCAATTTTCGACGATAGTATTACAGTTTTAACGAGTTTTATTGAGCGCCTGTGCATCCCGTAGCACCTCAAAGTCACGGTCATTCAGTTTACGTGCACGGTGTAATAGATCACGCTCCCAGTGCATGTTAGGAAATTCGACCAATCACCGTGAAGTGGTTTTGCAAACGGCCAATTGGTGCACAAAACCTCGACCTTTCTGTGACACTTTCGTTTCCGGGTCACGTTCTACAGCGCGAGAAGAAAAGTTTGTGTGCGGCGTATTTTGAATCCATGATGCCAAAAAGAAAGAAAACTAGCGATGAAAGCCCAGAAAAAAAAAGAAGAGGACAGCAAATCAAGAGTACAGGAAAGAGTATTCTGAAAAATTTCCGTGCATCACTGCGTCATCGAGATCAAAACACAGCGTGTATTGTACAGGTGCTTGGCAGATTTTAGCATTCAACATGGCGGCTTCCACGTCACAAAAGTCGTTGCCCTGATCCAGAAAAGTTAGTCCCTGTTCAGTCGGTAGCCACCTTCTTCAAGCCCGATATGGATTTCTCAATAATTCGTGCGGAAACACTCTTTACGACCTTCGTTGCAGACTGTGTATGCATGTCTTCGTAAAAAAAAAAAATGCGAGGACGTATGGTAATGGCTACTGAAAATGTCATAAAACTACTGAAATTCAGAATTTTTACTACTGAAAACTTGTTGGGGGGTTGGCAACTCTGGCGCTCATGAATTTCAACACGTCATTGGCCCATTGCTAAAAAAGACACTTCTCAACATGCGTGTAGTTTTTATTTATTACTTTAGGTTGTATTGACCCATCCTTGGCTGTTTAAGTTAACGAAAGGGCTGCTCCGTTACTCGGGCTTCCGACCTTATAGTCCAGTCCCAGTAATGAAATAAATAGCCAAATAAGCAACTAATTCCTATAAAAATGCTATGCAGTAAAAAATATTCTTTAAGCAATGAGGAAATACCTATAAAAAGGGGTCTGAAACATGATTTTTGGTGCTTATGTTTTTTCACACTTCAAAACGTCAAAGGGAGATTACTTGAAATAAACATTTAATTCAAAACCATATCATGTTGCATGTCAAATGAAAGCTCTTAACATATACAGTCCGAAAATCTGTTTCAACGCTTTCTGTGTCAGTTTTAGTTCTGACTGTGGATTAAAATTTAATTAACATAGGGGTATACATGCGAAATTCCGATGATCTTAAAAATCTTGATCTCGATTGTAAAAGTCGACTTCTATTTAATTCACAAGAGAAAAAAGATTAGTTAAAAGGAAGACACACGAAATAAAGAAAAACAGAAAAACCCAGGAAATTGATTAGTTTTCCAGTAGAATATAGAAGTGGTCTACCTTAGTCGCTCTCAGAATCCGACTCGTCATCCAGCTGAACCACAGAGTTTGTGCAGCTGACTCCACGGCATTCTCCACAAGCTATGGTGCACGTAAGTCCGTGCTTTCTGCATCTGCATCTGCCAGGTGAGCAGTCTTTCTAGCAGCAGCGGATAACATTCAAAATATCCTATGGAGAAGCTGGCTTATTAGTTATGATTGGAAGTAGCCCACCCTCCTGTAACTTCCATTCCCAATCCATTGGTGATAGACCATGGTCTCTGTCTAGACTCAGCTACTCCTGTACTTGGTAGAATGTTCTGTAGGCATGGAATTCAGCTGCTGCTGCTGTTGGGGGAGCACTTTAGCTTGGATTTGTGTATGGCTTGCAGACACTTTTTGCTCATATTTGACAAACCACAGTTTTGTCAAGGTATCAGAACGTTTTTCACTGTACAGGTGAACAAATACCCTCTCACCAGCCGCTGCAACAGCATCATGACTTGAAATCTTATCATTGAATACTCTAGCCTCATCCAGGAGCTCTCCTGAATCAAGCTTCTTGACTGTGAGTGATTTTGAGATGTTGAAGGGATGAGATGTCGTGTCGTATCCAGAGAATGCATGGGCAAAAAGAATGTTATTACAGACTGTTGTTCCGGTTTGTTTTCGCAGTTGGCCAAGAATATTTCCTTCGTCTCGCAGAGGATCCTGTCAGGTTCATAGGCTACATGTCTCCCAACCATGCCTTTGCTTCTTCGAAGATGGGCAACATCTTTGGTACTTGGGCCATCAACATAGCCATCGAAAATGATTGTAGCTAGTGTATGTTTCCTAGCAACAAAGCTGACATACATCTCTGCTAGATCTTTTATGACGACCCTCTGGGCCATGGAAGGCGATGCAAAAGGGATCCACCATCGAGAATGTATTTAACATTTTCTCTTGGCAAGGATGCAGTTTCATTGACAGCAGACCAGAGAAATCCTGCAAGAGTATGTTTATTGGCTTTTCTGGGGAATCCTGTCGCATCAAACAAGGAGGCAGGTACATTGGCCAGTACATAGTAAAACATTTCTTCGAGCCTGTTGGTATCATTCCCAGCGACTTGCACCAACCTTTGAAACAATAACTGCGGATCCACTTGCACCATTTCCTGGCCAATAGTCACTCCAGTTTTTGTCGTCATTGTGACTGCTTGATTGCTTTTCTTGAACGTCACGTCAGCTGGAGATTGACCCGTCATCCCTTGGAGAATGCGCTGACCAATTTCAACAGCTTGGTCAGCATTGACAGATGAGTCAGCTGCTTGGCCAGTAGCAATAGACCTAAGACTCATGTCAGCGCAAAACGGATTTTTTGATGACACATATTTGATGACTTTCAAAGTTTCTTTGTGGTCTTTCTCTTGCCTTATTTCAGAAGAATCTTTGTGCTGCTCACTTGTTGTGAACTCTGCGTCAAGGATTGCATCCATTGGTTTGCTGTTGCACAAACAGGCATAGAGGGAAGCCAAACAAGCCTTTGTCGTTCGCCAATTCCGCGCCCTTTAGTTAGGCCACCATTTGACGTCAGCGTCCTCATCAATGTTTGCTCAATCACCAGATCACACGACAGACCAGCCCTATAGCGATCGCTTCTCCTTTTCATGTGATGGCCTGCCATGAAATCGTGATAGACTTCTGGGTAGGTTTTGTTCAACTCCATCAGTTGCTGTAAGTACAGCCTGGCCGACTTGGTGTAGAGGTTGTGCCCTGAAGCAGCAAAATAGGGCAACATTTTGGCAACAGCAGATAGATGGAGCTTGAAGTCTCCAGTTCTCTCAGCCTATATTGCTGTGTGAAGGAGGTGTACCATTTCTTGAATCCATAGCTTGCTCGTTCTACTTGAACATTGTCGTTTGAAATCTTCCAACGTTGCTTTAATGCGTCCTAATACAGGATGTATTGCAGCATCTCTTGCTGTTGTTTTGCCCTGGATCAGTGATTCAAAAAGAGCCTAATCAAAGTCATCTGTTATGTCAAGATCTGCAGGATTATGTAGAAGTGACTCTTCTTCTTGACAATCACCGTTTTCCTTCCTAGGATTGTAATCATTGGACAAAGTGTCAGGATGGAGCAACAGCCATGACATGTTGAAGGATGTGCTTACAAATATTGCACTCAATGCTGCTTCGACAAGAAAATGTGCTCTAATTGCCCTAGAATAAGCCTTTCCAGCAATGATGTGAACTGCAGAATTTGATGCACAAACTGCCTCTTTTGCCTTGTCTTGTCTTGTCTTGTCAATCGTGTTGATCATTATGGCACTTTTTTTTACCAAGGTGCATGCTGGAGTGTGTTCTTGTTACCGGCGCTCACCCGTCTAGGACATGAGCGTCAGGATCTTTAAAGTCCGTTATGATGTAATGTATGCGACACAGACTAGACCTCGGTTTATACACTCATCCGAAGGAGTAGGAAACGAGAGTAAAGTGTCTTTCCCAGGGACACAACACAATGCCCGACCTGGGCTCAAACCCGGGACCTTCCGATCCGCAAGCCAACGCTCTAACCATTCGGCCACCATGCCTCCTGCAAGCCTGCATCATTACATTATTATTGCTTTAGGTCCAGCGGACTCTTCCGAGCCAAATCAGGACCGGACAACCCCCGATCCGCATAAAAGATCTGCTGAAACAACCCTAGTGGTAAAACTGAAAGCTCTCCACCAGCCAGTCACTTTACAATAAAGACATCCCACGCAAGGGACGGCTGAGGCTTCACCCGAACTTATCGAACCCCCGTTTACAAAAACAAAATAGAATACAAACATCATTATAAATTATCAACAAAACATACATATAAAATGCCTACATTGCTATTTATACTGAAACCCCCGGCACCCCAACGGGGGTTAACCTGCATCAGCCATAAGATAACTAATACTATTATGCATTTATCAACCACAGGCTCTGAAGTCTTTTCTTTCCCCTCCTACATACGTACGTGGTATAGTATGTATAGTATGTAATTGAGGTTTACGAGAGACGAGACTTCCAAGCCTGTGTATCAACAATGCCATTGACCTTGTCACCTACGCACATTTCATCACTTGGCTGTAGATTCCTGACGTCATGCGCAACAATATCTGGGCGGTAAAAATGGGGGTTCCCCAATGCATTCGCATCAAAAAATAGTTCGCATTAAAAAGTTAAAATAAACATATTCATACCCCTTCGATTCCGTGGGACTTTTCTTCAGTTGTAAACACAACTGTAAAGAGTAAATTAGAATATATATCATTTTTATAGGATTTACTTACTTTCAAAAAGCCTGTTGGATTGGACTATTAGCTCCCCATGTTGGTTTGAGACAGTGTATGAATTTTTATTTATTTAATATAATCTGTATATGAGGGTGGGAGTGTGTGTGTGTGTGGTGGGAGGGGGAGGGAGGAGGATGTGTCAATAGAGTCTAGTCCTAATATTTGCCTTTCCGCTCGTGGCTTCAGTATGCTCTGTCGCCAGCGAGGAACTATTAAATCACCATTTGTATATTAGTTGAATGTCTCGTTAAATAAATAATGATTATATTACGGTAAGTAGCTGGGCTATCACTCTTTGTGAAGGCGTTAAAGTATTACATGCACAGTCAGATCGGGTCAGCCCCCAAGATTATCATGCACAATCGTAATGGGTACGTTTTTATTGTGACAGTGCATCATAACATCGCCGCTTCAAAAATAATAATACTGTGTATCTCACTGTTAGGTGGGCCTAATATATTCAGATGCTGTAGTATTAATTCCATGCGGCGATATCTACCTATATATTATATCGTTACTGTGTGTACGGGATGTTTACGTTACCTTGTAATTTCCCTTTGCATGGTATCAGCTGCCTATACTGTTCATCCGCTGTTGTCTCGTGTTACGATTATACAGGCTGTTTGATGTAAGGTTCAGTCGTCCAATACAAAGAGCGGTTCTAAACAAATCGTCCTACAATAACAATTTTCTCAGTTCAAACCACGTTGTAAACGAATTACGATGTTTTATCTTATAGTCCCAGACCTTATGTCTCCGGCTATGCGTAGCAGTGCTGTTGCCTAGGAAAGGGGACATTTCGAAAAATTTTGAAAAGGGGTTGATAAATATTAAGATAGGTGCTGGAAGAAGCTAGTCGGTTTTAAATTATTCCAGGAATGCATGATTTTTAAATTCTAAGCTTAACTCAAATTCCAAAGTAGAAATGATACATAGACCATGCCATCATCTAGTCCTTAACAACAGGCAGAGGAGATGGTTGTTGTTGTCGTTGTTGTTTATATTGTTGTTTTACTGTTGTTGTTTTTTACTAAAGGCACACAACACCTCTAGACTAGAATATACTTACATGAAAGAAACTTCTCGATCGGTTTCGTCCTCCAGCCTGGCCCTGTCAGGGCCAGAAGACCTGGCGCCTACAAGAAAGTGCCGATACCAGTTTTGTAGACGCTTTGCCCCGTTTTCAGTTGTAAGGCTTTCTTTGTGTTTGGTTAAAACATGTTGAAGATAATGAAAACTTGTGCAGGGGGAGAGGGAAGGGATGGAAAGGGGGTGAGAGTGGCGCAGGGTGTGACTGGGAAGGGGGAATGGAGGGTGGGTAGATAATTAAGCTCAATGAGTGGGAAGGGGGATAGAGATTCGGCTCATCCTTTGTAGCTGGACAGTTATTTAGCATGATTATGGACCCTAAGAAAGTTTGTGTAGACTTTTGAGAAGTTATTTCCCTTAAGGATAAATATCTGGGGTATGTCTCCGCTTTCAGCCGTAAAACTACCAATATGTTAGGCGAAGTCATGTTGAATCAACAACACTGGAAAGGGGGGGGAGGAGGGATCGGTGCATCGATTGTCCAGTTATTTAGAAATATAAAAGGCTTGAAGGTTTTAAAGTTGTTGGTTTTAATTTGGTCAGTAATTTTTCGTAGGGAACAATTTATGCTTTTGCCGATGCGGACACACATGTGTAATAATGAAGGAGGAATGGGGATCTAATGTTTGATCTCTGACAAGGTTATTTGATCTTTTTTAATGGCAGTTAATCTCTCTCTTCTCAATCCCTCCTCCCCCTCCCACTACCACCACCCCACACCTTTCTTTCTCTCTCTCTCTCCCTCTCTCCCCCGCTCTCTCCATTCCTTCCCTCCTCACCCCCTTTTTTTCTCTTCTATCAGTCCCAACGCGACCAGCTTTGTCATTGAAAAGAGAAGTAATCATGCGCTGCCTTGTAATTTTCACTCGGTGAAGTCTCCACGAATTTGATGGTTGTCTTTCTCTTCCTTGGCTTTATGAATCAGGCTTGTTGATTTCCCTTCTCTTCTTTTTCTCTTCCTAATTCGCTTGCCCGATCTGCCATTCCTATTCGGGACCATGAATATGGTCATTGAATTAAGACATCGCGTGATTTGGCTGTCTGTCACGTGACTCACTTTCGCTGAGATTGCATTCAATCCAAAGATGAATAGTTATGTAGAGTCAGCTCAAGATAGAGAGATCTATACAGACTTTGCTTCATGGCATACGGGAGTGTCAGAGATCTATCATTCTAAGCTTAAAATTAAGTTCCGGGTGTAGGTAGGGCAGTAGGATCTGTAACCTCTGTGGCCGGTTGTGTAAACAAACATTACAAGTCTCTGATGGTCTCTTCATTGTCGGTGCAATACACATATCACTATTTTCCATTTACTCTCTCTAATATTTTGAATAAGCTTACTTATAATCTTTGCCGCATTGAGCGGAGAGACGGCGTTATGCATTATCATCATCACCATCTTCATCATCATCATCATCATCATCATCATCATCATCATCATCATCATCATCATCATCATCATCATCATCATCATCATCATTTTTTTTCGGTCAAGGGTATTATGGCAGCGTTTGTAGAAGTTAGAGAAAGCTTAAAGGGATGGAATGGAGCCAAGGAGAAATAGTAGGTTTATACTGACCCAGAATACAATAGTTGTACATCAACACTAATATCACACTATATATCTTTTGTAAACAACCAACGCACACAATATCCTTCAAGTCTGATACAAACTTTGGTGGCCTCTTGATTCCCTGGGCATAACATCTGCAACAGACCGCGCTCAAGAGACCGCATCATTGTGAGTGTTAGAAATGGCCAGTTTTGTGTTTGAGGCGTATGCTTCGGAAATATATGAAAGTGAGGTGGACTTCGAAATAGAGTGGGTGAAGTCATTGCTTTGTTTCTCTGTTAGCCCAATGAACTCTAAGATTAACAATTCCCCTACGCAAGGAAGATGGTTAGACCGTAAAGGGAAAAGCTATAGCTTTTTTTTTTTTTAAATTGTTTTGCGCAGTGATGATGGCGGGATGGCGAGTGGAGCATGACAGCGTAGAACTCGATATTGTCATGGTTTATTGATTGTTTCAGGCAACCTTCATGCGGGAAGTGTACGCATCGCAGATGTTCCGCTGTTGTAGCGTGTCTGTGTTGTTTTATTTTGTCTGGGTGGTGAGTCAAATTGGTGTGTCTCGTGAGTCAGATATCTGTCACCATTACCAACAATGACAGTTTTTTGGAATAATTTACGTTTTCATGTTTGTCGATTTTCAAACAAATTTTGAATAGGGCTAACCAGTTATTTGAAGGTTAAAGGCTTATAACATTAAAGCCGTGTTATGCTGTGATACAAAATAATTATTACAGCTGCTAAAAAAGTACTTTTTCGTTATTAATTTCATGAGTGTATGTGTGTGTGTTTGTGCGTGTGTGTGTGTTTTGTGCGTGTGTGTGTTTTGTTTCTTTTTTTGTGTGTGTTTATTGTTGTGTTTTTTTTTCAGTGTTATTGTGACAGTCGTAAATCAATGCAGTTTTAGTTTCAACAGAGTTCTGCTTCAAAAATCTGGTGAAAGTGCAACAAAGTAGAACTAGAATTGTCTTGTACTTCGACTTGGCCTTTAATGTTTTTAATCTGATTTTGCATCTGAAGTTGTATCTATCAGTAAAGCCAATTTTGCTGTCGGTGAAAGAACACACGGAAAGTCTATTCTCCCTCCCAGGCTATGTATGAAGTCAATGGTTTCCAAAGGGACGGGTTGACTGAGGGCGATACTGTAGGAGAGTAGAGGGAAAGGAGAGAGAGAGAGAGAGAGAGAGAGAGAGAGAGAGAGAGAGAGAGAGAGAGAGAGAGAGAGAGAGAGAAGGGGGGTGGAGAGGGAGAGTGAGGGAGAATTTGTTGTCCTACGCTCTGGAACAGTTTCAAGGGAATTGCTTGATGGATCTGTCAAACTCGGAACGGACGAAGCCGCACACTAAACTGTATATTTAGGACCAGTCTATTATTCCATAATGTTTGCATGGTATGGGGTCGCATAGTAGACTTGGACAATAGACTGTACATTATGATCTATAAACTGTATATAATTTTAAAGCGTGTAGACTGTGCATCAGGCTAGACTGTATAATATTACCGTCCAGTGTTATAAATGTTTTGCATTGCTAAGGTTTGCAGAGGTATGTTACGTAGGTTTGCTACATAGTGTAATTTGGTCTTGTCCAGAATGAATTTTACAAGGTTGCATTCGATGTTAAGGTTCGCGTGATGCACGTGTTGGACATAAATCGTGCAATTTGGCCTTTTCTAAAAGATGTTTGAATGTTCACATCCTTGATACAATCATTATTGTTTTGACTGCACTACAATGCACAGCATTATAGGTTATGCACGAGAGGGGTGTTTTCGAATGGAATGAATTGCTAAACAGAATTTGGAAGATGGGGACAAAGAGAGGAGAGAAGTCAAAGAAGCAATGTATGGGGTTCTCTGGAAATTCATCTGTATGTTAAGATAAATAAATACATGGTCAATCGTGAACCCCATCTTGTTATTTTGTCCTTTTATTTTACGGTTTCTACACGCATTCCTATGGCGAGATACACAGTGTGGAGTTTCACCTCTATTGGCCTTCATGTCTTCTTTATCATTGTCATTTTCCTCGGAAAACCTCGTTTTTTCTTTTTATCATCCTCATCCTCGTTCTTTTATTGTCGTCACCTCGTTGATTATTCTCATCTTCTTCGCCTCTTCCCCTCCATTTTCATAAATCTGACTCGTTATTCTCCCCCAGTTCCAGAAGACTGATAACAGGGTTATGCTATGATGGATAACAGTGGCAACAGGGACTCAAACGCGGTTGGACCTGCAACTAGCTTTCTGCTTAAGCGATGTTTAACTTGTTAACTACCTCTTCAGCTAGTTTCGTCCTCTGCACTTCTGTCTCATGAATGACCAAGTCACGTAGGCATATGCAAGTTGGCAAGTGAGGTAGGCTTCCGCAGACTTTGAAACTGCAGTTGCTGATCAGAAGCGCAAAATACATAATAATTTAAGACGGAGAAGTTAGGGCCCTCGAATGCTAACCTGATTCTCCAGTAGTTTGTAGATCTGTGATGGGTGTAACACTAACAGAGGACGGTTTTGGTCTTATGAAAGAGTTCTCCCCTTTCTATTATTTGATATGTAAATAACAAGTGCTTCTGACAGAGATGTAAAGGGTTTTCTGGCTGAATAACTGTCATTCTCTCTCTCTTTCTCTCTCTCTCTCACGCACACACACATACACTTTATTTCCTCCTCCTCCTCCTCCTTCTTCTTTGTCCCTAGATCTTCTCACTAATATTTGCCTGGCCCGATCTGATTTGTGTTTTTGTTTCCCTCCTTTACAATAAACTGTCTCTTATCATTGTCAGCCTGGGGTTGTTTTTCGTAGTAAAAATCACTTCTCGTCCTTCCTTTGTCCTGACAGGCAAACGTTTGCTTTTATTTTGGGTTGAGCTGAATATGATAACTTTGAAACTTTTTGGAACTTCCAAAGTCCCCCCCCCCCCCCCCCCCCCAAAAAAAAAAAAAAAGTTCCAAAAATAACTGAATTAGGCAGCGCAGAGATGGGTTTCTTCCGGTGGTTCAAAATTGTTTGGATGAATCATGTGCGTTCCTGTTTTCCTTAATTTAAAGAAAAAAAGAAAAGCACTCTGGTTTGATGTAAGCATACAGAGCTTGGTCCTGCTGCCATTCCTCTTCCGTGTGTTGTTGTTTTTCTGTTGTTTTTGTTGTTGTACAAACTCTGATTGATTTTAGATTCATTTATTTGGTTACAGATATTTATATTGTCGTCCTCTTGACGATATTACAGAGATCTGAACATTTCAAGCCCACAACTTAAATACCGTGTATATTCAAGTCATGCCTTTGTCCGTGGTGTTATTAATTTTGTCCTAAAGTATTTTTTACCTGCGGTGATACTTATGGGTATGTGAGAAAGAGAGTGTGGGTGCGAGCGTTTGGCGCATCCTATCCTATTCTACCCTGTCCCGTAACCCGGAGGTCGTAGGGGCACCACATATGATCGTTTAACCAGCATACTCCATCTTTCTCTGTCCTCAGCAGCCCTGATGGCTTCGCTCAGTGTCAAACCAGTCCATTCTCGGATGTTGTCATCCCACCTCTTTTTCGGTCTCCCTCTTCTTCTGCCTCCTTGCACTGTGCCTTGCAGAATGGTCTTTGCAAGGCCTGATGATCTGGTGACGTGGCCATACCATCGGAGTTTCCGTTTCTTCACCACTGTGAGCAGGTCATCGTGTTGTCCAATGGCTTGTGTGATGGTCTGTCGGACTTCGTCGTTGGTGATGTGTTGGGTATAGGTATAGGAAATGCCCAGAAGTCTTCTGTAGCACCTCATCTCCATGCTTTGTATTCTTCGTTGGAGATCTGCTGTGAGGGTCCATGCTTCGCAAGCATATTGGAAGATGGAGATGACAAAGGAGCGCAGCAGTCTTACTTTGGAATGTAGACTGATGGTCCTGTCTTTCCAAATGGGCTTCAACCTTGTCAGGGCAGCAGTTGTTTGTGCGATCCTGGAGAGGACTTTCTGTCGGGACCCATTGTCTGATACAATGGCTCCTAAATATTTGAAGCTATGCACTGTGTTGAGGGATTGGCTTTGGACTTTGATGTCCGTGTTGATGCCATTGGTGTTGTTGGTCATCATTTTGGTCTTCTCTGCACTTATTTCCATTCCATAAGTTCTGGAGGCGTCCCGCGCATACGTACGGGTAATCTGGTTTGGGATTTTAAGGGTATCATTACGATGGTTAATCGCTTGGATTTATTGACCATGGCACTGTTAAAGACGCATGGAATTAGGCAAGCATAGTGGTCCCCTTAATTCGTTCAGTCAGCATTATGACCATCAGGCTGTCATTGCCACCTTTAGCCAAGAATTCCAATTCAAGTGTTTTTTGCTAGGCACTGTGTGTTTTGTGGCTCGAGGGAGACCTAGTTAGAAACAAATCAGAATCTTACTCTACAAAATAATATCCAACTCTATAGCAACGTGCACTCCATATTCTATTCTACCACAGCTACTTGTCGTGGATTTTGTTCTAGAGAACGGGATTATTAGTCTCTTTTAAGGTGTTGACGTCGGGCTGCCTTCTCTTTGGAAATGAAATCTGCATTGGAGATACGAGACATTTATCAGGGGTTTTGTTTTGTTGTTGTTTTAATCATTTTGTGATAGTAATTTTCTGAAGTCAGCTTTGAACCCACGTTGCTCCAAGGACCATTGGGCTTCCCATGCATAATGTTGGGATAGTAAGGTAAGCAGTCAGTGAAAAAAAATCCCCAGTCTGTAGTCCCTCAACCTGTTAAATCACGGAGGTCGAAAACAAAGCTTGTTCTACTACAGACATCATGTCGGTGCTGGTGGACACAAATCCAAAGTTTCAGCACCCCTGGAGGTTGAAGACATTGAGCCAAGATTCAGGCGACGCAACGCCACACTTCACAATAATTTCCTCAAGCTAGCCAGCGCCTTGTCGCTTCAATCCCACACCCAGTATTTATTTATGTATTTATTACATGAAGTTTGATATAGCGCGTATATCCAACAGCTCTATGCGCAATACGGAGAGACGCAAACACTATCTCAAGGAGAGAAACGGGAGCTGCTCTCCGCTTTCAAGTCTGACGGCGATTTGACTTCTATTGAAGAATATAAGCCCGCTCACAGGCTTCAACTGAATGGAAATTACACTCCAAGAACGAAGACCACACTAGAAAAGCTGCAGTCATATTCCAGATGTAAATCTGAAGACAAGGTTTTTTTTTTTTAAATCTTAATCGCATCGCACAAGACTGGACTTTGCTACTTTTAGTTCATAGCTCGGTGAGGGGGTCAGGCGACTCAGCTAGTTTGAGGAATTCGGATGGCCATCGACGGCAAGATCCGAAGACAGAGAGTGGACTAAGCGATGTATAAAACTGACCATTCCCAATGCAAGCAGATCCGTGGAATTTTTCCTGGACACATCAGCGTGGGTGGGTGATAGTCTGAAATCTGCCGGAGATGAAAATAGGTATCGCAGGAAAAACAGTGGTGAAAACTTTAACAGACAAGAAATAGTACCGACAATCTTGAATGACACAGTTTTGATTTTGTCGATCCTCGAAACTCTTCTAGCAGCTAAGGCAGATTGGTCACAGTTCGTCGTGCAAGTGAAAACATTTGGCACATTCTGGGAACGATAGGTCTAGTGAGAGAAGATAACGTTCCTGCTCCTGAAGAACTGAAATTCCGTAGAGACAGCGGAACTTTCAGCATCATTTCCTGAATCTGCGGCGTGATTCCGATTTGGAGGGGACTCGTTCACCACGGGCCAGCAGTGAGGAGTGCGTTCCGCAGAACATGAATGATGAAGCAGAACTGAAATTCTGTCGAGGAAGCGGAACACTACCAAACTATTTCCAGCGAATTTCTGCCAAGACTCTAACCCCTCCGCAGATTGACGTTATTCAGCAGAGCAAATCAGAGCAGTATATGTCCCCAGAGCGCAACAACGATGACGTCTTGTCATAACAGAAATTTTGCCCTGGTAGCGGCACACTTCATAATCATTTCAAACTGAGAAGAGCTTCCCTCAAAACGCTGGAGTCATTCTTAAAGTACGCCACGGAATGCGTCCACAATATAGAGGAATTGTTTCCAGAACATTTCTCGGGGACGGAGTCAGGATTCCGAAGAGGTAGTGCCACTCTTGTGAATTATTTCAGAGAGAGAGGAGCGAGCGTCCTGGGGTATACTTTTGTGTGTTAGATTTTTGCAGACTAAATCACCACAATGACAAGTCTTTTGTGGCTTTTATGACCCCATTAATAATGTATTCCTTTATTAATTCTTTCAGTGATTTATTCAGTGGTTACAGATTGACATTTTGTTTATTAGTCATGCGTTCTTCCCGTGTTACGTATTTGTACTTGCCGGCTGCATACATATAACATTCCTTTAATATTCCTCTCTCTCTCTCTCCCTCCCTCCCTCTCCACCCCTTATTCCACCTTTTCATCCGGAGTTTTGCCAAACATATTTGTCGTCTGGGATAAACATTTAGAGGGTAAAGTACCACCACGCATTTAGCGGCCAGGAGGGTCCATCAAGCCGCAATTGACTCTTTGTAGACCAGTCGTTTCTTCTATTGCCAGAATAGCTAGCTATATCACTGACAGACGGGTGGTCCAAAAGCGGACGCAAATGGGTTAGCCTAACACTATTCCCCCTGACACTGAAGGCTTTCACGAAGCTATGATAAGAAGGATGGTAGAGGTTGATGCATTAGGCCAGGCTTTCAAGAAGGAAGGATTATGGTAATAGCATTCCGTGCTGTAAGGGTCATAAAGATTGCAACTGTTTTGCAATGCGTCTACTGCCACCACAAACCAACTAAAATCTGACTTCAATAAAAAGATATAATAAGGAACAGACTTAAGTGCTTTAACTTAATTTTTTTTAAAATGATGCATGATTATGTATTTCGGTTTGTTCTGCATGTGGTTTGCTCTTGTCTCATGGTGCTCTACGGTGCTATGTCGTGTATTGTTGCTTTTCAATCAGATGGAGAGGGAGGGGGAGGGAGGATGGAGACCTGAAGAGATCTATGAAAGTTTATATCCCTTATTGCTAGTTGTTGTTTTAGTTTTATTTAGGTTTAAAACAGTTATATGTATCAATGTGACAATTTGCCTTAATACTTTTGGTACTAGGTCTCCAAGTTTAACCGTCTTTCTCTATTTTTCGTTGATCTTTTCCGCTAACATTTTGCCACTCTTCTCAAAGAATCTTCCGCTGTCACAGTGTAATGTTGACAATCTGTTGATCTTTATCTGCAGTTGATATTTTCTGCTAATTTCTTGAGCGTTTATTAAATGTTGTTAGTGCATGTTCAGTTGAATACATTGATTACCTTATATAACGATCAGCGGGTGTGCAGTTGGTCTTCTTCACCAATTCTTCATTGTTCCTTGTGAGTGTCTGAGCCGGTGATTAAATGTATTACCCGTTTAATACATTTAATACCTTTAAATTCTCAATGTCCATGGTCTTTGTGTGTGTTTGTGTGCAGTTGATCTTCTCTGGCGAGTACACCAAGGCCATGGAGGACTCGTACCACAAGGACCACCTGGCGTGCCATAACTGCGATAAGAAGCTCATCGCCTGTCGCTACATCATGCGTGAGGAGCACCCTCACTGCGTCCCTTGCTATCAGCAACTCTTTGCGCACAACTGCGAGGAGTGCTCCAAGCCTATTGGACCTGATTACAAGGTGAGCATCTCATCACAGTCAATGTTAGTAGGTGCGTAATGGGGTTGTGGTGGTAGTTGTAATGTTATTTGTTCTGGAACATCTGCAGGAATTGGTGTCTCCATATCGCTATTATTATGCTATGCTCAACCCCATACTCTCCCGTAGTCTCTCGCCTGTTGGTACTTGGAAGAAAGGCCCAGGAGGGCACTGAGAAACGCTGCACTGCTGTTTAGGTTGGGATCCCAAAAGTAAAACAGACAAAGCTTGTGTATAGAAGTTTTGTGAGTAGTTTTTGTTCTTTCCATTTCCCTTTGTTGTTCTTTTTTTTTTTTTTTTATCTTATGTTGTTGGTCTTGTTTTCTTATTGGGCTGTGAATGCGTGAGAATTGCGCCTCGAGCCGAATCTTTTCAGGAAGAAGCTCTCTGTAAATATTAATATTATTATTATTTATTTATTTATTTATGTATTTATTTATTTATTTATGTATTTATGAATTTATTCATCGATTTATTTATTGATTTATTTCGACTAAAACTCGTGCGTCATCTCTTTTCGCAGCAGTAATCGTTTCCCAGCGCCCCGACCACGTCTTCTTAGCAGGAACTCGTGCGCTGTTCGAGTCGACATTGAAATGGATGGGATTTTCCTGGAGGGGGATAGGAGTAGGGGTGAAGTGGAGGGGGGTGGGTGGGTTGGAAGCAACCAGTCTCATTGCTTTTTTTGTTGTATCAATTTTTATTCATCAGATTAACGTAAGCTGTAGTGATACTGATTGCTTTTTACATGCAGTTAAAGAAAGAGGGCGGAGAAACGCTTGATAACTAGAGTCTATGCACTCGTAGAGGTTTCCTCGCACAAAGATGAAAAGTGCGTTTGGCAAGCTCTTCTGATTGATAAACCAAGACGACGAGATGTAAACTTTCTCTTTCCGCTCTTCCTTCTAGTTTTTTTTAGCGAAATGTGACGCTGCTCTCAAGGGCAAGAATGTTTAGTGTAGTAGTTTGCTTTTTTAAACTTACTCCGTTTTCTGTGTATAGCCCTGCCAGGAAGAATTATGCTTCTAAGTGAAAACAGATGTGGCAGCATTTTTTTAAGGTGCGTGAGAGAATCCGGCAGATATAAAGTATAACTCATCCTGGGGGTTGGAGGTGGCGGGTGGTGGAGCAATGTGTGTGAAACTATTCCTTGTCCGCAGAAAGCAGGTCAAAAATGCAGAAAAGTAAACTCCTGATTAATTGCTCCAAATAAAGGCTTCCCATCGAAATTGACAGTGTCACACCCACCGTCCTATGTTTAAAATGTATTAAACAGCATTAGGAACGGATAGCGTTTCCGAACGCTGGATGATATGTTGAAAAGGTACTAATCACTCTGTGTTCCCAACGAAGATTTCCCGACAAAGTTGACAGTATTTCACAATAAAAAGGGACAATAAAGTGTCAACAACAACTGCCTTATACTTCGAAGGTAAGGTGAAAGTCTTTCTGGATTACTTTTCCCCACTCTCTGTGTAGGAGGATCACTGAGTGTAGACAAAGCATTCAAGGCCAAACCTCCTTTGATGAGACCTTTGGTAAAGGTCGAAACGTGTCAGGAGAACCAGGCTTTATGAATGCAATTACACCGCATTTGAGTCCTTAAGCTCATGGAATTGAAAGCCAGTGTGTCGCACTTTTTGTCCACCTTTGATTCTTGTCTTTTTTGATTTCTTGACACTTTATTGTCCCTTCTTTCCATTGGGAAATTCTGGACCGCCTTCCCCAGAGAGGGCGCAGTCGCAGCGCGTGGGGCGCCCAAAACCCAGGATAGAAGGATAATTACCTTTCTTAATTTTATATATATATTGTAGAGTGTATGCGTGTATAATGGTTGCATGTAAGCACATCTTACTTGTAATTGTTTAGTGCTTATTTATGTTGTTGCATATGGACGGCGTGCTAAAGGCAAATTTCTGTTTATCGGATTAAAAAAAATGTTGTGTTGTATTGTATTGTATTGTATTGTATTGTATTGTATTGCATTGTATTGTATGCATAATAGGCAGAGGAGCACTTAAGTGATTGGGGATAGGAGGGAGAATGGGGGCTGAAGATGGGATGGGAGGCAGAATGGGTTTGGGAAGGGGGGAGGTGTATGTCGTGTCTGTAGAAAAAGGGTATTAGCTGAGTCAGGGGTGGGGTAAGTGTTTGTAGGTAGGAAGCATGCAGGACAGGTGGAAGACAAGATTTTTTTAAAATTTTATTTTTATTATTAGTAGTGGTAGTAGTATTTTGAAGACAGATTCGCTGAGAAGATTGATGACAAAAGTAATGAGAGTGGAGACAAGAATAACAACGACTCGTTGTTAGGGGAAATTAACTCAGCATTCTAATGTAAAAAGTAAGCTGAAGGTGTTCGGGGTTGTGGGGGGAGGTGAGGGGAGTCGGAGGGAGTGCATCATGCAAAGTGAGAGGAGTGTAGGATAGAAGGAGGAAGATGGGTGAAGTAATTTTCAATATGTGCCTTATAAGTGAAGTTACAGAATTGAGCACACTCCAAAGATTATTCATCTAGTGAAAACTAACACGGACTGTAGCCTTTTGGAACTAAATAAATATGAAGCGCACAGTGTCAAAGGTGATTATTTTCAAGTTATTTAATTATCAGGTATTATTATGTCTTTATGAGTCATTCCTACTTGCGACTTTAAAGTCGCAGAGTAATTAGATGTTTAATTACTTTTCTCTTGTTTTTTTCCCAATAAAAGTTTAATGACAGCAACCTGTTTGGTCAGAATTAATTTGTAGAATTAAACAAATAAAAGTTGACTAAAACAGGAAGGATGGGGTGGGGGACGAGCAAAGAATATGTTACACCAAAACCTGCCTTAAAAGTTAAGATCAACATCACACAATGTTAGGTGGAAATTTATCTTGAAAATATATAAGGTAAAATAACCAGGAGAATGTCATTTATCCTACAAATGGTTGTAATTCACCAGTTTGGGCCTATAAAATCTTATGCATTTGTCAAATGTACACGATTTGCGAATTCTTAAACACCGGTTCATGCTTATAATGTTTTAGAGTACTCTTATAAGCATCTGGAAACATCCTATCCTGTACTTTCCTATCAAATCCCGTAACTCGAAGGTCGTTGGGCCACCACAGTTGATCGTTTAACCAGCGTACTCCCATCTTTCTCTGTCCTCAGCAACCCTCGTGGCTTCGCTCAGTGTCAAGCCAGTCCAATCGAATGTTGTCCTCCCACCTCTTTTTCTGTATCACTCTTTTTCTACCTTCTTGCACCGTGCCTTGCATGATGGTCTTTGCAAGTCCTGATGCTCTGGTAACATGGCCATACCATCGGAGTTTCCGTTTCTTCACCACTGTGAGCATGTCATCCTGTTGTCCAATGGCTTGTTTGATGGTTTGTCAGACTTCGTTGTTGGTGAAATGCTGGGTATAGGAAATGCCCAGAAGTCTTCCGTAGCACTTCATCTCCATGCTTTGTATTCTTCATTAAAGATATGCTATGAAGGTCAAGTTTTGCAAGCGACTATAGGAAGATGGAGATGACAAGGGAGTGCAGCAGCCTTACCTTGGAATGTAGACTGATGGTCCTGTCTTTCTAAATGGTCTTCAACCTTGTCAGGACCGCAGTTTGTGCGATCCTGGAGAGGACTTCCTGTCGGGACCCATTGTCTGATACAATGGCTCCAAAATATTTGAAGCTATGCACTGTGTTGAGGGATTGGCTTTGGACTTTGATGTCCATGTTGATGCCATTGGTGTTGTTGCTCATCATTTTGGTCTTCTCTGCATTTATTTCCATTCCAGAGGACCTTGCTTGGATGGCTGATGAGGCTGATGGTGCGGTACTTTTCACACTCCCGAAGGTTACCCCTTTTGGGAAGAGTGATGAAAAGCGACTGGGTACATGGTGTAGGCCACTCCCCACTCTGCCAGATCCGTATTACAGATAATGGTGAGGGGGTCAATCATCGCTTCTCCTCCTGCTTGAAGCAATTGTATGTTGGGTAGGTTGTCCACTCCCGCTGACTTCTTCCTCTTCAGTGATTGCACTGCTGCCTCAACATCTTCTCGGAGAACCTGGAAACATAATATACAGTAAAGCATTTGGAAGCCATACGGGATACAAAAGTGCTGTGGCAGTCCGAAAAAGTGTTAAATGTTAATATTTGTTACGAATTTGAGATGAGATAGTGGGCAAGGTTTAAGTTTCCAGTTATGTGCGTGTGTTGTTATTTGTCTGAAATGATGTTGAACATTAAACTTTACACATCAAACACTTCCTCATCTCTCTTTTACAAACTAAAAGACAACTTTACTTCACATTAACTTATTTTTAATGAATGGATGATAATAAGATGGCTTTCTAACTTAGCCAACACATAAAATAAATATGGACTCAGCTCTAGTAACATTGACGTAGTGACGATCGAGGATGTAGATGATACGAAGAGTCATATAAGTATTCGCAAAGTTCTTTCAAAGTCTTTCGTGCAATGTCATGATGATACCGATCAATCCGGGTGGATACAATGATGAACGATAGTCGTCGGATCTTCCGCAACGATGAAACTCGGCAAAATAGGTAACCCGACTCACAGGTAGAATGAGAACAAATTAGGAAGAAGTCCGACCCAGTACGAACTTCTTCAAATCCTGCAGTTTCAACCCTGCGTTGAATGGATTGACTAGTTACTTTGCCGACTGTAAAGTTATTGTTAAAAGGCGTGAAAGAGGAACGAAGGAGGTTTCCAAACTCCAGGTCTTCAGCTTCATCCTTCTCAGGCAAAGTTCTGTCGTCTAGTCCCGAGCTAACAGTTCCCGTTGCTAAACAATATCCAGGAAGTTGACAAGCTGTCATGGAAATTGAACTCTCTTAATCTGTTAAGTTGTTTGTAAATATTATATATATACTAACATTCAACTCCGTGAAACGATTAAGATTACTGGTTGGCAATATTTATTCTGTCCAAAGAATGTTTTAAATACCGCAGGAACCACGTCATTGTGTACGTGTGATGCAAAAACCTCGGTCGACGTCATCCAAACTAAATATAATCGTGTCTCGCGCCGGTACGTCACATCCTTTATAGTACAGGCTCACAACATAATTATTCTCTGCACTTATACTTGCGAGGAGCTCAAATAAACATTACAAATTAAGATTACTGGTTGGCAATATTTATTCTGTCCAAAGAATGTTTTAAATACCGCAGGAACCACGTCATTGTGTACGTGTGATGCAAAAACCTCGGTCGACGTCATCCAAACTAAATATAATCGTGTCTCGCGCCGGTACGTCACATCCTTTATAGTACAGGCTCACAACATAATTATTCTCTGCACTTATACTTGCGAGGAGCTCAAATAAACATTACAATACCCCCCATCTTAAGCGAAATGTGGATAACACATTATCGTAGCAATGAGCGACTGAGAAAGTTAATTATTACTTTACTCTAACCTTCTTCTACTTCGAACAAACAACTAAATTTCAACAACTAACATATTCTTGTTACTGAGTTTAGTAAACCCTGGTTTACTTACGGCATATACTCAGTATTCTATCCTGGCATTCAGATAACAATAATCCATACAAAAATCTATTTCTCCCATATTCATTTTGTATGATTACATCCGAATGTTACGTGGAGCGAGCGACTGAGGAAGTCTGCTCTCACATTATCTTTTTCTTACTGAGCTTTGTGAACAACTGGTTCACATCTGGCATCGGCTCAGCGTCAAATTTTGTCACTTGATTCAGCCTGCGATAGTCGATACAAAATCTGTTGCTCTCATCCTTCTTTTGTATCAAAACAACCGGAGCGCTGTATGGTGACGCTGCTGGTTCAGTTACACCCATTTCCAACATGGCATCTACCTCTTTGCCAATTGCTTGTATTTTCGCGTACGGCAGTGGGTACTGACGAACAAATACAGCTCCTTCTTTCTCTTGCGGTATTTCGCAAGACTGCAGAGGCGTGCAACCTGGTAAATCAGAGAGAACTGACTCTCTGGTCTGAATGTCGCGAAGCAACGCTGCTTTTTCACTCTTGCTGAGATCTTCAGCAATATGAACGTCCTTCGGTCCTTCTGTCCTTTGCAATGTAATCAGAGGGATCGATGAAGTTCGAGAAGTGGGTGTGTCTGGTTCATCTTTATCCTCAGTCATTACCACGGCAACGATGTGCGTTTCTGTGGTAGGCGTTCTGTCAATGTACTTCTTGAGGATATTGGCATGGTACAGTCTCTCCTTGTCGCCGATATTGATCCTGTAGTCGAAATCGTTGACTTTGTCTGACACAATGTATGGACCCTTCCATGTCATTTGAAGCTTGTTAGATTTATTTGGAAGAAGAAGCAAAACTTTATCCCCTACGTTGAATGACCTAGCTTTGGCTTTCACGTTGAAGAACTTTGCTTGCTTAGCTGCGGCTTTCTGTAAGTTGTCTCTAGCAATTGCACATGTGTCTTCGATCTTATTACGTAGATCGACCACGTATTGGAAAGTAGTACGAACTTCTTCGTCTTGCTTTTCCTTTGTCCATAACTCCTTGAGTATCTGCATAGGACCTCGCACTGTACGCCCATAGAGTAGTTCGAACGGTGAAAATCGAAGAGACTCTTGTGGAACTTCTCTAATTGCGAAAAGCAAAGCTGGAATAAACCGGTCCCAATCTTTTGGCTGTTCCTGGCAGAGATGTTTGAGCATGCTTTTGATGGTTCCGTTGAATCTCTCTACCAACCCATTTCCTTGTGCGTGATACGGAGTGGTCCGTAACCCTTTGATGCTCAAGAGTTTGTTGACTTCGTCTGCTAGATTTCCCACAAATTGAGATCCACGATCTGTTAGAATTTCCTTTGGAATTCCTAGGCGTGTCCACATCTCCCAGAGTGCTTCAGACACTTCTTCTGCTTTGATCGTTTTGAGTGGCTTCGCTTCAGTGTACCTGGTGGCGTAGTCGACCATGGTTACGATGTATCGATGTCCTCGGTCTGAGATCGGAATAATAGGTCCGATGAGATCGACAGCGACACGTTCGAATGGTGTGTTGATGATAGGCATGCGACCTATGGGTACTTTCTTGGTATGGCCTTTTGGTGTAGATCTCTGACAGATATCGCATGACGCGCAGTACCTGCGTACTTCACCACAAACTCCTGGCCATGTAAAGTCATCCCAAATTCGCATCCTGGTCTTCCGAATACCCAAATGACCAGCCATAGGGGTATCGTGTGCTAAGCGTAGCACTTCACTTCGGTACTTCTTGGGTACAACGACTTGACGAGTCATTTTCCCATTCTGCTCGAAGAATCTGTACAGAATGTTTTTCTCCCATCTGTACTCAGCAGGAACTCTTTTTCCAACTTTCTTCTTACCAGAAATAGTTGTCCCTAAGTCTGCAAGTTTCCGAATATTTTCCAGAGTAGAATCTAACCGCTGCTCCTGACTCAGCTGCTCTGGAGTCACGTCACCCAGCATAGACCCAGAAATCTTGAGAGTTCGGTCCTCTCGCTTCATTCCTGCTCTAGTCTGTACTGCTGCACACAGTGTACGCACTGCGTAAACGGGAACAGGGTAGATAGCTCCGGATTCCGTCTTCCGATAGTTGCCTATCAGCACTGGACATATCGGCTTGTCCATAAGCGCAACCTCCGTCATTTCGTTAAAATACGGAGTGTTCAACTGTACTACAGCGATCGGAAGTTTTAATTTCTCTGCAGAAGATGCCAACACTATGTCTACCGTTCGTCCTGTCTTGCATTCATCGGGTACAAGACCGGATTGAACAATCGTGATTGACGCCCCCGTATCGCGTAATGCTAATGTGGTTACTTTCCCCACCATCACCTGACACTCGGGTGAAAACGGGATTTGTGTGCACGTCTCACACAACACGCTGCTACTGGCTCCTACTGGTTGTACCATGCTTGGTATGATCGCCGCAGCTGACTGGGTCGTAACCTTTTTGGGACAATGTCTTGACACATGACCCACTTGGTTACACGAAAAACATGTTTGCCTCGAAAAATCGCCTCTGCGACCTTGACCTGCGTTCGACGTTTTACTGTCTTTCGTTTTCTCACCTTCACCGACTTCTTTCGGTCTATGCTCATCGCCCTTGGATTTGTTATGAAGAGGATTCTTGAACCGTTCATGGCTAGAACACGCGGTAATTTTCGCCGACTCAAAAATGAGAGCATGGGCTACGGCTTCTTCCATGTCAGCGGGTGCTCTTTCGAGAATGAATCTCGCTTGGTCGAAGGGTACGCCCTCAACAAACTTCTCGATCATAAATAGATCCCTAAGATCTTTATATGTGTCGCTTTTACCGGCTAACTGTTGCCATCGCGTAAGCCATAGATCGATTTTTGTCGCGAATTCTTGCGTTGTTTCATTTGTCGGACGTCTTGCAGTGCGAAATTTCTTTCGGTATTCTTCTGCCGTCAGGCGAAAACGATTGAGCAAGGCTGCCTTTAACGTTTCATAATCTTCCGCCTTTTCGTCAGCCATCAATGAATATACGTCCCGCGCTTTACCTTTGAGTAGGGTACCCAACCTGGATGCCCATTCATTTTCCGGCCATGATTGAATCTTGGCGGTCCTTTCAAAGGTCCTAAGGTAAGACTCAAGGTCATCTTTGTCTTCCAAAAAAGGTAACTTTACTTTGAATTTATCTTGGTGTTGCCTTGGGTTCTCAACTCTATCGTTGGAAGCGTTATCATTGACGTTCAGCTCAGCTCGGAGTTTGAGTCTTTCCAATTCAAACCCTTGTTCATCTCTTCTTTTCCTCTCTTCGAATTCTGCCTCAATCTTTTTAGCCTCTAATTCGTCCTTTCTCTTCCTTTCTTCTGCTTCGATCTTTTTAGCTTCTAATTCGAGTGCATCTTTCCTTTTCCGCTCTTCTGCTTCCTGATCATCGATGCGTTTTCTTTCATCTTTCACGTACTGCACTAAGTCAGCGCCCGATAATCCTAGACTGTCAGCTTCGGCTTTCAATCTGGCAACCAAATCGTTGTTATCCATTTGTTTGGATTGCGACCTCGTGGTTACGCTCATGGATAAGGTTAGTAAAATGCAAACGTTATAAGCTGAACTACAATCTCTACAGATTGCTAAGAAAATACTTCACAAAAGAAAATCGAGAATATGAATTTACTTGAATCCAAGAAAACAATGTATTTTAACTTACTACGCTCACTCCAGTTAGTTCAAATAATCGCAATGATATATCTCCCTCCTAACTCGTAGTAAATAGTGCTCAGATCTACAATAATATTTACTCAAAATATTTCCCTATTGTCTCATCTGTACTCACTATGTAAAGACTAACTGTAAAGAGGACTTACTCCGCGGCCTCGATCAGATACAGTCCGCTCTGAATAAATACACAAACTTCCAGAGACTTTCCTCGTGTATAACTATATACCACAACTTATACACACTGACTTAATCCTGCGTCTGTTCCTTCTTGGCAGACCGAACCAGCCAGTAACCTTGTAACGTTATCAAACGTTCCGCTAACTAACTCTATTGTCTCTACATCTTCTGAGAACAGAGTTGCTAGAAAAAATAAACTTTAACGGCCCTACTGTTCAATTCCCATGACAGCCTTCGACCTATTAAAGTGCCCGTCGTTAACAATACTGTTTACTTGACCTCCGCAAATAAACTGTCTCACTAGAACTGTTTCATCTAGTTGTTAAACAACGTCCAGACTGCTTAGTTACATCTAACTAATTTCCGTCTGTTGCCTCACGCTTTACCAGTACTGACACAGACCTAGTGTCTCCAAATTTCGACTATCAATGACCGAAAATTGATAACAAATTTAGTACCAGCACATCAATCAAATGAATGATTGACTAGAAAATACGTTATTCCGTCAACTTATTTCCTTTAAACAGAAGTTCCCGATAAGTTCTGTTTCAAAGTGATAACTGGGTAATGACTGTCAGAATCTTGATTCTGCATTGCCTGCGGTTACTAACATCATGATGGTACAAGTTATAAGTATTGAACATGATGGAAAACGTTCAACATCAAAATAGAACATCAATGAACATTCATGCAAAACAAGATGGATAATGTGAAGTAATGTTCTGCAACAAGAAAAGTAGAGTTATGACTGTTAAGAATCCGTCGGACGAAGCCCCCACTTGTTACGAATTTGAGATGAGATAGTGGGCAAGGTTTAAGTTTCCAGTTATGTGCGTGTGTTGTTATTTGTCTGAAATGATGTTGAACATTAAACTTTACACATCAAACACTTCCTCATCTCTCTTTTACAAACTAAAAGACAACTTTACTTCACATTAACTTATTTTTAATGAATGGATGATAATAAGATGGCTTTCTAACTTAGCCAACACATAAAATAAATATGGACTCAGCTCTAGTAACATTGACGTAGTGACGATCGAGGATGTAGATGATACGAAGAGTCATATAAGTATTCGCAAAGTTCTTTCAAAGTCTTTCGTGCAATGTCATGATGATACCGATCAATCCGGGTGGATACAATGATGAACGATAGTCGTCGGATCTTCCGCAACGATGAAACTCGGCAAAATAGGTAACCCGACTCACAGGTAGAATGAGAACAAATTAGGAAGAAGTCCGACCCAGTACGAACTTCTTCAAATCCTGCAGTTTCAACCCTGCGTTGAATGGATTGACTAGTTACTTTGCCGACTGTAAAGTTATTGTTAAAAGGCGTGAAAGAGGAACGAAGGAGGTTTCCAAACTCCAGGTCTTCAGCTTCATCCTTCTCAGGCAAAGTTCTGTCGTCTAGTCCCGAGCTAACAGTTCCCGTTGCTAAACAATATCCAGGAAGTTGACAAGCTGTCATGGAAATTGAACTCTCTTAATCTGTTAAGTTGTTTGTAAATATTATATATATACTAACATTCAACTCCGTGAAACGATTAAGATTACTGGTTGGCAATATTTATTCTGTCCAAAGAATGTTTTAAATACCGCAGGAACCACGTCATTGTGTACGTGTGATGCAAAAACCTCGGTCGACGTCATCCAAACTAAATATAATCGTGTCTCGCGCCGGTACGTCACATCCTTTATAGTACAGGCTCACAACATAATTATTCTCTGCACTTATACTTGCGAGGAGCTCAAATAAACATTACAATATTAAGTTAATAAAAATAATAAATCAAAGTTGAATGAAGGCGACAGCTGTTATGCCTCGCCATCGCTTCAAATTTAAGGTAATTTCGCTTCTCACGCTGTCCGTAGATTGACATTTAACTGTTTTTTACCCTCTTCCTGGGTTCTCTTACATTATTGCTACGAGTGCGTAACTGGCTGTCTTTAGAACAGGAAAAGAAAAGATTATGAGAGAGAGAATATGGACACATCCGTCATGAAGCTGGGCTCTGGCTTAAAGGGTGTCCTTGAACCATTTCTTGCCTCCAATCGAGGGAGGGGAGATGGACACGCCTTCATAACAATGCCTCTAGAAAAGAGGGGGTGGGGGAAATCCCTAACCCCTACAACTGAAAGACCACGGTTAAACCTTTTAGTCGTGTCTTATATTTATATCTTATGCCGTATGTGTGTAATAAGATTTGTCGTATAAGAATCGCTACTTGCACGGGATTTGCTTAATGCTCTCAGTCAGTCAGTGCCCTACATTGTCCAATCTTATCATTGTGCTTTGCGCTGTATCGTATGCTGTTTGTCTTGCATCGCATGTCGTCTGTGTGTGCAGGATCTGTCGTACAAGGATCGTCATTGGCACGAGTTTTGCTTCAAGTGCTCGCAGTGCACCAAGTCGCTGGTTGATCAGCCCTTTGCCCCCAAAGACCAGAAGATTTTTTGCTCTGAGTGCTATGACAACCAGTTCGCCGCCAGATGCGACGGCTGCGGCAACCCATTTCGCGGAGGTGAACTAAAAGATTATTAATGCGTGAAAGATAATTATATGAACAATGTAAGAGTTCAAGGCACAGGCCGAAAAGGGGATCTGACACACGCTGCCCAAGACGTCAACTTGGAGCATCAAGCGTACTGTCCTAGGCCATGTACAACTGAGCCACCCAGATTTGATCAAGCTGTATGTGCGTGTTTTAATTTAACATGTCGCCTGCAATTTTTGCAGAATGAATGAATGCTTTAGTGTGCCATAGAACTGCCATAGCTGGTAGAACGCTATATGAAGATATAATCTTTGCAGAAAGTCGACTACTGTGAGAAAAACCTCCCGTCATACACAACAATGGAAACAAGGGTTGCTTGCGTGCTATGCGAAGACACTATTTTGCCCTGAGTTGTAGTACCACTCCTTATGTTTCTGTTTGTATGCGCAATTAATGGATGAAGATTGAAGCCTGGGGTACTATTGCGTTGTTGTTTTGTCCGCAGGAATGAAGAAGTTTGAATACAAGGGCAAGCAGTGGCATGACGAGTGCTTCATCTGCGCTGAGTGCAACCAGCCAATCGGCAACAAGAGCTTCATCCCACGTGACGAGCGCGTCATTTGCGTGCCCTGCTACGAGAGCAACTATGCCCAGAAATGCAGCAAGTGTTCTGGAGTAAGCCATCTTCGGCTCTTAACATTGTACAATGAACATCCATTATTTTGAAGGCCGTTTGTGTACAGGTTTTCCAGGGGTTTAACACATTTTCCCCAGTAAATGGATTTTTTTTTTTGGTCGACAAAGGCAGGGGAAAAGTAAATGGGAATTCAGATATGAGACCTGCTATGATCCTGCTTGTTAGACAAGATTGCAGGGCATTTATTTAATGGTCGTATAAATGTTCATGTCGACCCTGTAGTAGTGGATTTGCACATTTTGTGCAAGAAGGGGTAGGCGGCGGTGAAGGAGGGTGAGAGGGGGGAGGGGTTGTGCACTACCTCTATCATATCAGTCAGATGGTTTCCGGTGTCCTGCCACATGTGTGGACCGTCTCTCTCTTCTACCACACTAAAATTCCAACACATCCACTGCTAAATTTGGAAAGGATGGTAATACTTAGCCACTGCATGTCAAATTTTCTCTGGTAAAAGAAGACTATGAATCTTGTATGGGTGTTACTGTGTGTGTGTATGTTTTCTAATACGTCTAACCTCTTGTAATTCTAATATCTCCCTTACACTCTTGTATGTATTGTTATCTACTTCAACAATGTTTTCTTTCTTGTTTTCCTTACAGGTGATCAACAAGGGCGGCATCAGCTACAAGAACCAGCCCTGGCACCGCGAGTGCTTCGTGTGCACCAACTGCAACAAGCAGCTGGCTGGGGAAAAGTTCACCTCCAAGGACGAGCAGCCTTACTGCGGTGACTGCTTCGGTGAACTCTTCGCCAAGAGGTGCTGTCGCTGCACCAAACCCATTACAGGTAGGAAACGTTTGTCATCATCATCGTCGTCATCGTCCATCATCATCGTCAGGATCTGTCTGATCATTTTCTTCTTATGTTATCGATTATTTCTATTTAATCAGCATCTTCTTCTTTTTCTTCTCCTCCAGATGGTGCATTGCGGTCTTAATTTTTCAATTGAGGACCAAGAAAGTCATTCTGATTTTTCTTTCATGTTACTCCTCATCTTCTTTTTATCCTCCTCCTCCTCCTCCTCAATGTGTGTGCATTGCCAAACATCGTAGATTTTATCTTTCATATGTAATCTTCTTAATGGGACGAATTTATTATGCTTCTCTGCATTGTGGTTAATATTTGTACAGCTATGCTGTTTAATTCTGCAGGCATTGTAATTCCCTCTTTTGAGCCGATGTCTTATGTCCTTCAGGTATTGGCGGCACCAAGTTCATCTCGTTCGAGGAGCGTCACTGGCACAGCGAGTGCTTCGTGTGCTACAAGTGCAATGCCTCCATGGTCGGCCGTGGCTTCCTCATGAACAGCGACGACATCCTCTGCCCCGACTGCGGCAAGAGTTAATGCGCCCGGTAGTCACCTTATACTCCTTGGCCGCTGGCCCTCAGCGACAGATGGAATGAAAGCTTACATCAGATGTTGATTTAAGGAACGGTAAAAAGAGCTAACTTATATTTAACATTTGGAACACTGAGAGTTCAGAGCTCCTTCTCTGCGCATGATAGTCAACAATACCTAATGTTCAGTAACCGGTCAATCAAAGCTTACAGGAGATATTACAGAATGGGAACTTTTTTTGAATTTTGCAAACAAGAGCATCTGATCCACAAAATAATTATAAGGATCTGAAAGGCCAATAAAAAATAAAGAACAATGATTTATGTACTGTAATGATAACACACACAAGAGGCTCTGATCAACAAAATTTAGGGAACAGAACATTACTATAGTGGATGAAATGTAAAGAACGTTATTGTGTTGTTTTGAATGTAACACACTTGCCTAACACACATTGTTCCATTAAAAGTTTTTGATAACCTGTGTAATTACAATTAAAATACACTCAAAAAGGGATGCTCCTAGTTATATTAGTGGCTAATTAGCTTTAAGCGTTATTAACATGTAGTTGCACATGTTTGTTGCAACATGCAGAGCGATTGTGTAGACAAGCAGTTTTTGTTTTTTAAATAAATACTTTGTAACTTCTGGATGCGATCTAATGCTAAATGTGAAGGGTTGTTTGTTTTGGTGGTTTTTGTTTTGTTTTTGTTGTTTTTTATGACTGATGGATGACATCCAACACTAAATATACAGAGAGGAATAGAAAAATGTGACTGTCTTTCCAGATCAGAGAGAGCTAATGTTTGTTTTTATTACGGCTATTTCGTGGGTTCTCTATGTTGAAAAAAAAACACGTTTTTGTATACACTGGTGTGTTATTTGGTCATGGAATATAGAAGAATTTTGAATAGCGGATGTGTATGATAGCGATGGCTACGTGTGCACTTTGCACTGGTGTATAAGCTTGCTGTGTGATATTTTGTCATTGTAACATTAATTACTTTTTTTCAATTTTCAATGTACGGTTAACTATACTATTGTGCATGGTTTTGACTTTTGACTATTTATTTTCTACAGAAGTGATGTATGTGCTTGATAGATTGTCGCTATACTAGGAAGCGAAATGTACAGTTTGGATTTTCTTTAGTGTCAAACCAATGCAATGTATATTAATAATTATTACTGTATTTATTCAGCGAGAGAATGACAAACAGAATAATCATTTTGAATTGAAGTGTGCTATGTACGTAGAGGAGTCGAGGCATTGTTTTTTACTGCAACTATTTTGTGGAATGCTCATGTATCTATCTTGGCTTATGCATCATCTGAAATGTAACTTTACAATTATAGTATGCTAGCTACTGTTTCAGTTTGGATATGATTTTTGCAACAACAGTCCAGACATGTACGATTATTTTGGGAATAATAACAAGTATTCCTAACTAATAATTTATACCATTGAAGGACCTATTCCACATTATGTTGGATGGTTACAATTGAGACATACTCGGTAAAAAGGATTTGCTTACTGAGAAAAGCCCCAACCCAACACTTTTATTTTACTCTCAGAGGAGAGAGAGAAAGATCCCAACATAGTTATTAGTTCTTATTATGTATCATTTTAAACTGAGAAAGATGAGACATATTGTAATTGTTGTATTAATTAACGGTGTCAAGATATTTTATTTCAGTTTTGCAACATTCTGTAATTTGTCTTATACGCTACGCATAATTGGAAATTTGACTAACAACATTTGTGCAAAGAGGTGTAGTAATTATTCTACCTGCTGCTGAACGAAGAACACAGAAAATCCACTTCCATCGCTATTACTGGCAGCAATTCCCTCCTGTGATACCGTATTCCACAGTTTATTACTATTTATATTACCAGCATGTGTCAGGATTATTGTGAGAACAGTTGATCTAGTGTGTGAGGCTTATTTTGCACAAGGGCAGTATACGATTGTTAAGAATTGTTTAAATTTTCATTTTTAAATATCATTTATTGTCACTTATTTGAATATTCATAATTACAATTTTTGCTTTGAATATTCATTATGATTAACAATTCAGATTTGATCTTGACGAAAACTGTTTTGAGTTTGTTTTTAAAAGGAAATGACTCTTGTGACTCAGTATTGTGAACGTGCTGGAACGTTAAGGATTTATGATGTATTACACACAAAAAACTAGTTTTGTGTGTGAATATGCTGAATGTTTTCACATTTATCTATTTCAATACTTCTCTGTTCATATTCTTGCGAATCAAACTGGTGTTTGTTGTGAATGAATATGCAGACTTTGTCCTGTAAATGTCTTAACAATTGCTTGTGTGTTTTTTATTTATGTAGATTAAATACTTTGCACTTGAAATAGATCAGATACCTTGCATTTTTGTCAATCGTGAGATTTGAACATGTTAAGCCTGTGTTTATGTGCTACAATTTTGTAGATGCGGTTGTATAGTCGAGCCTCGTGCGAGTAGCACAATTGGAACAATTTGTAAAGCAAATTGGAAAATTGTAACGGTTTTGATTTTGGTAAGTGCAGGTAGAAAAGTTGTAGTGAAATGGTTTGATTTATTTATGTTGGTGATTTTTTTCATATACCTATATTACGTGGGTGAGAGTGTGGCATGTTAGTCAAGTATTTAAAATTCCTTTCCTCTGGTGCTTTCCTTCGTGTTTGCTTTGTTGCCGAAACTTGTATAGCCAATCAGTTGGATTCCGAAATTTGTTTATAAACTTGCCTGTTAAATGTTTTTGTTAAACACTTTGCCTATGGAAAATATACTCCTCAATTTTGTTAAAATTTGCCTATTAAGCCTATTCCTCTGTTAATATAACTTGCCTAAGGAAACTTGTTTTCAGATTCAATGTATTTCGCTGCATATTATTTTCCTGCAATATTGCGCTTACTTATGCACATTTTATAAATAAATATGATATCCTGCTCTTTCTTGTCTTTATCTTTTTCTTTTTTTGGCTTCATTGAGGTTGCTTTTAAAGTAAACTTCTATCTTCTGATTTTCACGGATGTAATCTAGAAGCTGCGTTGGTTGTTGTACTGTGGTAAATTTAACCACATTCATGCACTATTCCCTGCAGTTTAATGGCTTCGAGTGTGCGTGTGTGAATATATATAATGATGGAACACATCAAAGCTGTAGAATGGATGGTGTTAGGGAGTGGTTGCACTGTTTTAAAATTTCATCTGGTCGATGCTGTAACAACCCATACAGTCGACGGAGGTCAGATCCGTAAATAATCTTGCAGACTCGCACTAAACTATACTATTAATTCTAACAGATTTAGACTCGCTTGATATTATTTATTGATATTTAGTATACAAATTCTGTGTTACCATGCCTTAGCAATGTTGATTTTTGCACTTTGCCTCAATCCAGAGCTTATGAAGAGTTGAATGATTTATCCCTATTATTTAGGTAGGTTAAGATTAAAAAAACGGTTTTATGCACTTGATAAGTTTGCATTTTGTAATTTTTCAACACAAAAAATTGAGAATTTTATTAAACATATTTGTTTTTCTTGATCTTTTAAATTTTTTTTTTTAAAATTAAATTTCACATTGTAAAATCTGTTTGCTGTTGTATGTACTTTAACAAAAATACTGGTTGCTACATTCTGTTTTGAGTTTAAAATGTTGTATTATAATATTTATAATATTTGCTGTAGTATATAATTCCAGTGTGCCACGGAACAACATTATTATAATGCACTGGACAATAACATTAATGATGCACTTTGGGGGAAAGGCTATGTAGTCATGTTTTGATTTGGACTAGAACGGTTATTGTAATTCTATTGTACATAAGAAGTTTTTTCTCCACATTCAAGTAACATTTAATAATTGAAAAAGTAGTTGAAAAGGGATACTATTTTAAATAGATTTCAGAACTGGGATTTTGTTTGTTTGGTAAAGTAGATGTTTTTAGCAAAATAATTGTAATCAATAACAAAAGTAGTGAAATGGATTGGAAATCAATGTCCTTACATTTTGAGAGTCTGAATTTCTCCAATTAAATCAGATTGAACAACTTAATGTTTATGTTGATGGTGTAACTTAAAAACTAGGGATGTACCTTTATGAAGAAGTACTCAGTTTTTGATCTTGATACATTATTATTGTTGTTGGATTTCTACTATCTGTGGGTTTGTAGCTGTATAGCTAAGGGTTGGAAGGATTTGATTCATTGCGTCGTGTCATGGTGTGTAGAAACAGTAGTATCTGCTTTTCAAACACTGTCTCAGACATTTTATAGTGCTTCCATCATGTATTATGGGCTTGTGGCAGAAGACAATGTTAACAGATGTGAATTCATATAATTATTGAAGCTGAATTAAATATTGTGTAGTCCTTTTTATTGAAGAACGTTAAGATTGGTATAGGTTTTCGTGATGACTAATTAGTATGCATGTTAATGGTAAATGTACACAGTCGTGTTGTCAATCAATGGTTATGTGTGATGATAGGCAATGGTAAAGTGACAGAACTTGGTATCAATGGCAGAAAATGGCAATGATAAGTGGAAGGCCATTGGTAAATGGAAGATGATCTAACTACTGCTGGAAGATAATGTCATTGATAAGGTAAAAGAAGACGAATAAAGACTTGTTAATGGTAACAAACACTGTCAACAGAATGGTAACGATTTTGGAAGACGGTGTCAATTATAAATAATGGAGGACAAGTTTTAAGGTGAAATAAGATGATGGAAGATGATATCAGTGGAAAAATCGAGTAACAACGCGATCTTCAGCTTGGTGGTACGTTTTACAGACTTTTTATCTGTAACAAATAAAATGAAACTAGGATCACAGAGTTTCTCGCTGATTTACATTTATTGTTGCTTACTGTCTTACAATTTTGTACCTTGATTTTGATTAATTAACATAAATTACCGTTTGTTCTTTTAAATAGCTTTAATAATGAAATCGTATGTGTTAGTATTGTTCGAATTTCCGTTTTGATTTGTTTTGTAATTAACTTGCTAGGCTGTGTCATGTTCATAGGCTGCTTTCATTATGATAATTATTCGTCAGCGTCGATTGAATTTGGATTTAGATTTGTGTACTATTATTATTATTATTATTATTATTATTATTATTATTATTATTATTATTATTATTATTTAATTATTATTATTATCGCTTGTTTTTCTGCCCTATATGGGTGCTTGCCAAGTGTAGAGCCACAGGCTTTTGTGATAATTTTGTATAATCATGTAGAAAAGATTCGAGAGGCTGGAAATAAAAAGTTCTTGGAAAAATCCCAAAATTGTGTGTGGGTGTGTGTGTGTGTGTGTGTGTGTGTGGGGGGCTAGGTAGAAACGCGTTTATTCTGACATACACTTGGACCTCTACGTACTTTTTTTTGACAGACCCGTTATTTTGACGTCAAAACAGTGTTCCGTTAGGGTTAGGTTAATGGTTTGGGTTAGGGTTAGCTTTAAAAAAATGGACAAATTTGTACAAATGTCAAAGTAACGTATGTAGAGTTTCGTGAAAGTCATCACGACGGCGTTTCTACACGGTTGTGTGTGTGTGTTAATGAACGTTTGTTTTCTTCGTGACAATCACTGTTAGTGACAATAATATGCTCGGTGGTACAACGTTCGCCTGGCAGACTGATGAACCATGTTCGAATCCCGTGGTGGGCGATATAAAAGTGGACAATTTTACTGTCCATCTTAGAAATATGATTGCTCTGATGGTTCAGTGTTCATTTTGGTCCCTTCCCTTTTTCCATGGGATGATTATATTCCGGTCTGCCATGTCGCCAATGGTGGGTGCGAACGAGGATAACCATGAACATCAATGTTGACTCTCTCTCTCTCTCTCTCTCTCTCTCTCTCTCTCTCTCTCTCTCTCTCTCTCTCTCTCACTCTCTCTCTCTCTCTCTGTTTATCTCCCTTATTATTATTATTATCGTTATTTATTATTATTATTAATGTTAAGGAAATAATAATGAATTAAGGCAGATAAACAACTACGCTTCCCCCTCTTTCCCCCCTTCCCTTTCCCTCTTAGTTGTAGGTGCAGCTGATCCCACGAGACCGACAGCGGTGGGAGACAACGTCGTGGAATCGTTGGTCTGTGACCTCTAGACTGCAGCTAACCGGCGAACTACCGACTATAGAATAGAAGCACCGGCAGGACAAACGGCGAAGTCCCCTATACGCTATGGTGTCCGGGGACGTTAATATACATGCCTACCTGCCTGACAAACGGCGTCAATAGCAGGGTGGCAGACCTGCTGTAGGAGCCGTTCAGACCCACAGGCGCTTGAGCTGCTAGGGCGGAGGACCTATCTATCTTGCATTCACCACCGCCGTCGCGATTATGGGGTCCAGAAGTCCAGGCGGCGACAGCGACCTGTGGGAGATACATTACATGATTATTGCTTTAGGTCCAGCGGACTCTTCCGAGCCAAATCAGGACCGACCTGTGGGAGATACCGATACGCAACTCCACCTCATCCTTCAACCTTCATTTTCTTCTTGGTTGGACTCCATCGACTGGGCGGCGGTTGCTTTTCGCCGATGGCGCCTCGTCTCTCTGCTCTCGCCGTGCCTTTCCCTGGCAGTCCTTTTTTTCTTTCGCTACGATTGGACACCACACTGTGGAGAGTGGCGATTCCGGACTGCAGGCGCTTCGCGCCACCAGCGTTTCTTCGTGATTGTCCCCCTCCTCTCTACCCGGCCTTCATAATGGATCATCATCGACTTATCTTCATCACCTGGACTTCTTAACTCATCATCGAGCGAGCCTCTTCCTTCCATTTGCGCGTCTGCTTCTTCATCCAGAGCACCGCCACGAGCGCACCTCACTACCTGACTTCTTACTCATCACGCTTTCTTATTCACGTGCCCTATACGCCAAGGTGTCCGGTGACACTAATCTACGCAACGAACGAACGAATGGACAAACGGGAGAAGTGGTAACTACAACAAGAACAACAGCAACAACAAATGTAGAAGAAGAAAAGGAATAATATTTTTTCGGCATGCAACTAGCGGGTGATGATCATGACTTTCTTGAGGAATGTTTTACCCTCGACAAGTTTGCAATCAACACCAACTGCACACCATTAATTTGTTTGAAGTATCGCCAGGGAAAGACACACGCTTTGTTCTACTGATTTAGGACCACCAGAGTCCATGCTTCAGGATCAGCCGTGTCGAATTTACAAAATTGGACAAGGATAAGTCAGAGACTCGAATAATTATTCAATAATCAATGCGGTAGGCCAAAGGAACAAACTGAAATAAAAATGGTGCAATATTGACGAAGGCTCGTGATCTCCAACAATGCTTTTCCCTTTGTTCTCTTCTCTACAGCAACCCGAAAATCACGGATTTGCATCCATAGCCATAGGCCAACTCAGACGAACCACAGAGGCACGTGTTTATTTATTATAACAGAACAGAACTGATGACCGCCGACAGAAATTCGTCGTACGTCTTCGCATTCTAATTATTCCATCAATGTCAAAGTTTGGGGTAAATATTACTTTGCACTGTTGACTACGTTCCAGGGAGGAGATAGGAATGTTACCACCAGATCGGAACACGTGATCGTGAGTAATTTTGAGGCGTTTTAGAAAGATTGTCTTCCTTACTCAGTGATCACTGAGTAAAATCTCTTTATTTATGTATTTATCTTTTGACTTTGTTAGTTCAAAAACTCGTTATTACTTCGATTACTTCGTATCTAAATTCATAAGACATAAGATTTTTGTATTCGTTTTAAATATTACACTTTAGTTAACAGAATTTCTTTTCCCGCTTCAGGAATAATAAAACAATAAAAACAGATTTATTCATTCCCTTTCCTTCTACAGAGGACATATGTCTAAAAAAAATATACCGTCGCAAAACAAAACAAAACTGCCGTCTCTCTCTCTCTCTCTCTCTCTCTCTCTCTCTCTCTCTCTCTCTCTCTCTCTCTCTCTCTCTCTCTCTCTCACTCTCACACACACACACACCCACACACACACACCCACACACACAAACACACACACACACACTCTGTTCCAACAAACCACACAACCTCTCACGCATTTCACGTTCACAACTAGATGACAGGCCTATTGTAGGATGCTGTTATAACATTATATAAGAGACAGAGAGAGAGGCACTGAGGGATAGAATTGGTGATTTTAGCTTAGTCCACACGTGACAAGAAGTGGGTTCGTGCTGTCTCTGTTAGGAGACATGCTGATTGAATACATGAAGAAAACCAATTTGTTGCGATAGAAGAATTAAAGTAATAATACTGGATTACTTGGGATACTATTACTGGATACAAGTTTCAAGAGGGATGAGACTACTTGGTAAGAACGTTTTCTTTATTGATAATTTGTAGTGGTGGCCATGTTATTGTTGCGGCTGGCGCGACCTAGCAGCAGTTGAACAAAATGGAGGGGCTATATAAGTATCTTGCGGCGGTGCAAATCTCTTATTTCATTTTGTACACACAAATAAAAATGCAAATGCAAATTATCCAGCTTCAGCAGTTTTGATTTTCGACCTCAGACGTCGAGTAAGCCGACTTTTGTTTTGTTTTTGTTTTTACTTCACTGTGGCTGCCTGTTGAGGTATTGATAAATAACTACATTTAGGCCCTTCGGGTTTGCATGTACATTTATAGATACACCCCATCCCCACTTAGCCCCCCCCCCCCCCCTGGTTTTGGCTAAAACGCCCCCACCCACCCTCCCTCCGGGCATACAGTCTTTTGCTACTATATATGTTTTATTATGTGCTCTGAAATAAAATATCAAAGTGAAATAAAATATCAAAGTTCCAAAGTGCGAATGAGCTCAGTAAGCTCGATGGGACCGTGCCCGGTACAGGTGTTACTAGTGCCGTAGGAACATGGTTTGTTCATTGTCTGTAGGTGACCCACCCATCGTTGTTGGAAGCATGCCATGTAAACAAGTGCTGGGTCAGAAAGAGCAATAAGATAACAAGCACAATAATAAATACGACAATGAGTAATGATAGTATAAACAAGAGCGAGAGAAAGAAAGAGAGAGAGAGAGAGAGAGAGAGAGAGGGAGAGAGAGAGAGAGAGAGAGAGAGAGAGAGAGAGACCGAATTAAAATAACAACTTCCTATTGGACATTTATATTAATTATGAATACAAACAGATCAGGAAATAAGGGATTAGGATCTGATAATAACAAAGCCGCAGCCAAAATAGATTATGGATATTGTGACGAGGCGGGCAATCCCCCTCTGAGTCAGCTGCTAAACAGTCATTCCTCACACACACAGCCAGCGACACCCTTCACTTAATCAGCCATCTCTAGCTGACTCGCTCGCCCAGTCGCCTAAGCCCCGCCCCCCGGGGTAACCCTGTTTAAAGCCTGGCACAAACCTTGACATAGTGTCAGAACCCAGCATCCCTGCCTTGAAGTACCAGCCTGTCCGAAAACACGTCAACATCACCGAGTGACCTCTGAGTTTCGACAGTACCCTTGTGCTTCCACCCGTCTAAGTTAAGGTAAGAGAGGGAACTTACTCTTTGTCATATAGCAGACCCATCACCCGTCGTTCACCCATCATGTTCATGCGCCCTGTCAATATGTATGTTCATGTTTATAATTTTGCCTTGATGTGTTGCTATGACTTGTATTTATCCCTTGCACATATTCTCTACCCTGTATATGACCCCTGACATGTTTGGATTTATGCTTGTATGCTCCGCTTGCCCCATGTGTAAATATCCCATGCCATACTGTCCCTCCAAATAGTTTAAAGTCCTCAGTACAGCCCAGACCTACAGCCCATTTGCCCTGTACCCTCCATTTGCCTTCCGCTTGCCCCAATGTATAAATATTTGCCCTGTTGCCAAACCCCATCCTATGCGCCGAATGTATCTCCTACTAGTGGCTGCCAATAACCTCCACTTTGGCCCAGTAAATCTAGTAGCATTGTTTGACTGGTGGTACTTGCACTGGCTCACCCCATGACCGGTCAAGCCAATTTGAATTCTGAGACGGGCTACCATAACCACAGGCCCTGAACCCACACTACCCCTAGCCCCAGCTGATACAGCGTCTGTATACATTGCAGACGGGTTCCTGTACCGGGCATATCACCCCGGCTTTGTATCAACTCCCAGTCACTGACCCGCCGCAGGCCCCTGTCAACGCAGGAGGTCAATGAGAAGCGAGACTTGGGACTTCGCCATTTTCACTACGGCTAGCCACGTAAGCCGAATTCGATGCCTGTGCCACAACCCAAGAAGACGAGCACTCGTGGTCTATGAGTCATCATCGCGTGACCACTGACCTGCATCTTTCGCCCACGCTACAGATACCAACGCCAACAAGCCATCCAGAGTATCCTGGACAAATCTCCGCACTACAGTATATAGCTAAGTGCCTAAGCCTACGAGAATCCCCACCCTCCAGATTACCAGAGTGACTTTTGAAACCATACAGATACACTCTCGCCCGGTGATGTGATCAGTCAACGATCGCTCTAGTATCCCAAATATTGACTATCCAGAAAATCACCAGACTACTCCTTACTAAAAGACGCTAAGCCTATGACTCACTCTAGAAGTATTTGACCCAGACTTTCCATTTCAAATTCAATAAAGTAGATAGTTATAGAAACCGCAATTACCTTGACTGGCCTTTGAATGTGAATTTCTTAACTATTGTAACTTTATTCTCTTTCTCGTCTTTTTCCCTGTCTGATTATTAAGTTGGCCCAGCCTTAATCTCATGAATGTCACCGCACCATTATCCTATCAAAGGAGGAAATACAGCGCTAGAGATTAAGAGCTTACCCCCCATCCCCCAACCCCTCTCTTCGTGACATTAACTTTGGCGACCCCGACGAGACAAAAGACCTAGGTTTCCTCTCCCAACCCAACTTGACTAGACTTAGGACTTAGCGTAATTTCCACCCCAGCCCAGTATAGATAGGACCCAGCCCTCTAAGCCTAGTAGTTATAGCATAGCCCCTTAGGTCCCTTACTGGTTTTCCCGAGTGGCGATATCTCGAAAGGCTTTTTTCTTGCATTCATTTTTATATTTTTGATTGATTGCATTTTGTCTTTGTGGTTGTGTTGTATTCGCCCCTTTGCAGGTTCATTGTAGCTCATCCAGCCCACCCCCTTGTTTTCCGTCAGTGTACCCCTTGTGTGCGCCCCTCATTCCGGTTAGGACCTTTTTCAGGGTAAGTTACCTCCCTTACCATGGCCGACCGGGGAGAGCTTGCTCTTAAGTACAAGAGTATTGGCGAGAGCTTAGGGCTCGCCGGCACCGAACTCAAAGACTACGTCTTGGCTAACGTAGATGCTGACGTGGCAGAGGAAAAGTTGAAGAGGGAGGAGAGGGCCAAAGAGCGAGAGGCGAAGAAAGAGGAGGAGAAAGAGCGCCTCGCCGCGGAAGAACGGGCCGCCGCCCGGAGGAAAGAGGAGGAGAAAGAGCGCATCGCCGCGGAGGAACGGGCCGCCGCCCGGAAGCTTGCAGAGGAGGAGAAAGCCGCCGCCCGGAAGCTTGCAGAGGAGGAGAAAGCCGCCGAGCGGAGGAGAGAGGAGGCGAAGGAGAAGCTTGCAGAGGAGGAGAGAGCCGCCGAGCGGAGAAGAGAGGAGGCGAAGGAGAGGATAGCGGAGGAGGAGAGAGCCGCCGCAAGGAGGAAGGAGGAGGACGAGAGGGTCGCGGCACTGGAAGAGAAAAGGAAGGATAAGGAGCTCGAACGGCGCCAAGCACTCCTCCAACTTGAGCGCGACCGCCGCGATTTGGGTATCGCATCGCCCGCTAGCGAAGACTACTCGCTACTCGCCCCCAGCTTCGCCACCAGCACCGGGATACCCGCACCCCCCCCCCGCCGATTCCGGGGATGAACTTCCCCCTGGACCCATTCGTCGAACGGGACGAATCAATTGAAGTCTATCTCGGCCGATTCGAACGAGTCGCGAGAGAAAACGGTCTTGACCCCCAGTTCTGGTATCGCAAGCTCAGTCATGGCCTTAAGGGGAAGGCCTATGAGATTCTGGCCAAGACACCGACTTCCGAGGAGGGAGACTATCCCGCCCTCAAGAGAGCCCTGCTGCATGGTTTCGAGCTCTCAGGTGAGCACTATCGCAAGAATTTCCGGAACTCCCGGAGAGAGAAAGGGGAGAAGTTCACGCAGTTTGCCGACCGTCTAGCTACGCTACGGGACAAATGGATTGAGCAGACTGGCGAACCCAGGACATACGATGGATTGCTAGAGTTGATGCTCGCCGAACAACTCCGAGGAACAATGCCGGCGGAACTCCGGACATTCGCCGCCGAACAGGGGGCCGCTCGCCTTGAAGATCTGATCATCGTCGCGGACCGATACCTCACCGCCCATCCCGACGACAGACAGCCTCGCCGTGATCCCCCCGCACCCTCGTCGCCAGATACCCGCCACCAGCCTCGCCGGCCAATCCCGCCAGCGAACCACCGTCCACAACCGCCCAAAGGACGCCCGAACCCCGGAGCAGAGCCAGGGAAGCGGAGCACAGAGCTCTACTGCGGCTACTGCCAGCGCCGAGGACATACCCGGTAGAAATGTTTTCGACGCATCAGCGACCAGCGTCGCAAACAAGGTACCGTACTAGCTCTACGCCAAGTTACCCCCGACGGGAAACCGGTAACCCCCGTCGTCACTCCCGCCGATCGACCGGCCGTCACTGAGCAAGTGACCGTCAACAATCGCCCAGCCCACTGTCTGTACGACACTGGACTCACCTTCGACGCCGTCGTCCGCCGCTCGCTCATCAGGGAACAAGACCTGACCGGCGAGACTATCACCCTGAAGTTGGCCGACGCGTCACAACCCAGCACCACGCTCCCTATAGCCCGGATCCAAGTCACCAGCCGATACGTAACGGGGACCATTCAAGCTGCCGTGATGGACCAGCCCCTGTACGACCTGATTTTAGGATGCCGATACGTGTTCTTGGGAATGCCGCCCCAGCCTGTGGAGTCGATGGCCGCCGTCCAGACGCGCGCCCAGGCGAAAACAGCCGCGACACCACCCCCGATACCCAACCAGATGCCGGAACAGATCCGGAAGGCCCAAGAAAACGACGTCACCCTCCGCAAGTGCTACGGAAAACTTCCCGCCGCACGCACTCCACCCAAGTCCGGGGACTTTTTCGTCGAAGACGGACTCCTCTTCCGTCAGAAGGACGACCATTCTCAACTCGTCGTGCCTGCGACACTTCGCCCCCAAGTCCTGGAACTTGGCCATAGCATGCCCCTAAGCGGACATATGGGCATAGGAGCGACCACTCTACGCATCAGCGCTCAGTACCACTGGCCCGGGATGACCGAAGACGTGAAGCGCTACGTCAAGTCCTGTAGCCAGTGCCAACGATACTCGCCCCGCTATCACAACCGCCGCGCCCGGGACCGAGAGCTACAGGTAGGAGACCAAGTCCTCCTGCTCCTCCCCAGCGGCACAAACAAGCTAGACATAGCTTGGCAAGGACCCTACCCGGTGCTTGAGAAGCTCTCACGTACCACTTATCGCATCGAGGTAGGCGGAAAGCCCAGGACCCACCACATCAATCTGCTCAAGCGGTACCTGGAGCAACCTGCACCCGCCCCAGACTCCCACTCGCTACTCACGGTCGCGCTGGCCGTCGAAGTGGATGGCACAGAGACCGGCGTCGCCGAATTTCCGCTAAAAGGGAAGGAATCCTTCCGGGACGTCTCTCTGGACCCCTCACTCCCCGCCGGTCAGCAACACCAACTACGCGCCATCGTAGCAGACTACAGGGAAGTCCTCACCGACATTCCTGGGAGGACGGACCTGGAAGAAGTTCGACTGACCCTGACGGACCCCACTCCCGTCCGCCAGAAACCGTACCCCGTCCCACTTTCCCAGCAGCAAGTAGTCAGAACGGAAGTAGAGGCTCTGCTACAAGCCGGAGTCATCGCTCCCTCCCGTTCCCCCTACAGCGCAGGAATAGTTCTATCACGGAAGCCCAGCGGAGAACATCGCCTCTGTATCGACTTCCGGCAGTTGAACCTTGTAACCCAGTTCGTGCCCGGACCCCTATCCGACCCAACAGACTTGTTTGCAAAGCTACAATCCGCCCGATACTTCTCCCGAGTGGATCTGAGCAAAGGCTTTTATCAGATTCCCGTGCACCCTTCATCCCGCCAGTACCTAGCCTTCAGCACGATGGACGGCCACTATGAATTCAACGTTCTGCCGTTTGGTCTGCACAATGCCCCAAGTATTTTCAGCACGATGATGCGGAAGCTGTTGGACCCCCTCCACTGTCCGTTCATACACTCTTTTATGGACGACATACTCGTCGCAACGGAGACATGGGAGGAGCACCTGCGAGTGGTGCGCCAACTCTTACGCCGCCTCAGAGAAGCTGGCCTCACTGCCCGGCCGACCAAATGCCAGTTCGGCTATCAGGAGCTGGAATTTCTTGGCCACACCATCAGCCGTGGACAGCTCCGGCCTCTGGAAAAGACCGTCCAGCGCCTTCGAGACGCGCCACGCCCCAAGACCAAGAAAGATGTTCAGTCCTTCCTGGGACTGAGTGGCTTCTATCAGAAGTTTGTACCCGGCTACAACGGGATCGCCGCGCCACTATCCAGTCTAACCCGGAAGCCGCACCGGACCGAGTCCTCTGGACCCCGCAATGCGAAGCTGCCTTCCAGGAGCTCAAGGACAAGCTGACGTCCCAGCCGGTCCTGCGACTCCCCAACCATGGACAGCCCTTCGTCCTGCGCACAGACGCCAGCGACGTAGGCCTCGGAGCCGTTCTACTTCAACGGGACTCCGCGGACGCCCCGACGCTCTTCCCCGTCGCGTACGCCAGCCGGAAACTCAAGCCGGCCGAACAGAATTACGCCAAATCGGAGAAGGAGTGTCTCGCCCTCGTCTGGGCAGTCCAGAAGTTCCAACTGTATCTCTACGGTTCGCACTTTACCGTCCAAGTGGATCATCAGCCGCTTTCCTTCTTGGCGACATCCAAATCGCTCAACGCCCGGCTGATGAGATGGGCTCTGCTGCTCCAAGCATACTCTTTCCAGCTGGAGCACATCCCAGGGAAAGACAACCACGGCGCAGACTTCCTCAGCCGTCACCCCGCAACCGACTCCAGCGAGTCGCCCCTGAGGGCCGACGCCCCAGCCTTCATTCCCGCCGCCGCCCTCTAAACGTAGCCGAAACCCGGCAGCTCCGCGGACCCCAGCCTTGGGCACCCGCCATCGACTACCCGGAACCCCGCATCGCCCCGCATCACCCGGATCATCGCCAACCATCGCCTCACCCGGCAGCCGACCTCAGAGCTGATTGGCCGCGTCTTCGTCGAGTCCTACGTCCTCGCCTTTTTCCTTGGGGGGGCCTCTGTGACGAGGCGGGCAATCCCCCTCTGAGTCAGCTGCTAAACAGTCATTCCTCACACACACAGCCAGCGACACCCTTCACTTAATCAGCCATCTCTAGCTGACTCGCTCGCCCAGTCGCCTAAGCCCCGCCCCCCGGGGTAACCCTGTTTAAAGCCTGGCACAAACCTTGACATAGTGTCAGAACCCAGCATCCCTGCCTTGAAGTACCAGCCTGTCCGAAAACACGTCAACATCACCGAGTGACCTCTGAGTTTCGACAGTACCCTTGTGCTTCCACCCGTCTAAGTTAAGGTAAGAGAGGGAACTTACTCTTTGTCATATAGCAGACCCATCACCCGTCGTTCACCCATCATGTTCATGCGCCCTGTCAATATGTATGTTCATGTTTATAATTTTGCTTTGATGTGTTGCTATGACTTGTATTTATCCCTTGCACATATTCTCTACCCTGTATATGACCCCTGACATGTTTGGATTTATGCTTGTATGCTCCGCTTGCCCCATGTGTAAATATCCCATGCCATACTGTCCCTCCAAATAGTTTAAAGTCCTCAGTACAGCCCAGACCTACAGCCCATTTGCCCTGTACCCTCCATTTGCCTTCCGCTTGCCCCAATGTATAAATATTTGCCCTGTTGCCAAACCCCATCCTATGCGCCGAATGTATCTCCTACTAGTGGCTGCCAATAACCTCCACTTTGGCCCAGTAAATCTAGTAGCATTGTTTGACTGGTGGTACTTGCACTGGCTCACCCCATGACCGGTCAAGCCAATTTGAATTCTGAGACGGGCTACCATAACCACAGGCCCTGAACCCACACTACCCCTAGCCCCAGCTGATACAGCGTCTGTATACATTGCAGACGGGTTCCTGTACCGGGCATATCACCCCGGCTTTGTATCAACTCCCAGTCACTGACCCGCCGCAGGCCCCTGTCAACGCAGGAGGTCAATGAGAAGCGAGACTTGGGACTTCGCCATTTTCACTACGGCTAGCCACGTAAGCCGAATTCGATGCCTGTGCCACAACCCAAGAAGACGAGCACTCGTGGTCTATGAGTCATCATCGCGTGACCACTGACCTGCATCTTTCGCCCACGCTACAGATACCAACGCCAACAAGCCATCCAGAGTATCCTGGACAAATCTCCGCACTACAGTATATAGCTAAGTGCCTAAGCCTACGAGAATCCCCACCCTCCAGATTACCAGAGTGACTTTTGAAACCATACAGATACACTCTCGCCCGGTGATGTGATCAGTCAACGATCGCTCTAGTATCCCAAATATTGACTATCCAGAAAATCACCAGACTACTCCTTACTAAAAGACGCTAAGCCTATGACTCACTCTAGAAGTATTTGACCCAGACTTTCCATTTCAAATTCAATAAAGTAGATAGTTATAGAAACCGCAATTACCTTGACTGGCCTTTGAATGTGAATTTCTTAACTATTGTAACTTTATTCTCTTTCTCGTCTTTTTCCCTGTCTGATTATTAAGTTGGCCCAGCCTTAATCTCATGAATGTCACCGCACCATTATCCTATCAAAGGAGGAAATACAGCGCTAGAGATTAAGAGCTTACCCCCCATCCCCCAACCCCTCTCTTCGTGACAGATATTGCAGCCATGGTTTCGAAACTGAAACTAGAGGATTATCTCAAGACAAGAGCATGGCTAAGCAAAGGGGTTTGAATGCCATATTCCATATCGTAAACAACCCCCGTAATTGATATAACGGTACGGTTGATTTTAAAATCAGTCTGAACCATATTTTGATTTCTCAGAAGTGGTACCCTATATAGTATAACCAAAGAGGTTGTTAGTAATAATATAGGCTCTTTGGTATGACTATACTAATTATACGCAAATACTTCAAATTGTCAGAGTGGTGTTTTTGCACGTTAAAATGCCCCAGTTCAAAAGCAATGTTTACTTTTGGCGAACACGGGTTTGCCCTAAAATTCGCATCGTTATTACATTACACAAAGATAACGTGAGCTTTCGTTGCTCAAACCAACCGCTGAAGTTTGAATTTTTTGTTTTTGTTCTGACGGAGTGATTTTTCCTGATAAGTGGCGCGGGTGTCGGATAGCGCAGTGGTTGGAGCACTCGCTACTGTGTCGCAAGTTAAGCACCGTCCAGTGCGGTTAGCACTTGGATGGGTGACCGCAAAACGTGAAGCGACAAATAACAGCGCCCCCAGTTGACTCAACTGTGACTGAGTACCTACTCTCTTAAGGGCGGGGAAGGTAAAGCAGCGAGGGAGAGAGATGGGCATCACCCTCATTACGCTGGCCCAAGATAAGTGTGATCTCCAACATCACGCTCCCCTACGGCCACTGTGACGGTTTTTTTTTATTGTTGCTGGGCTCTGCACATTGGAATGCTGTAACCCTCTCGTCTTATTCTATGGGAACCGCTAGTGAATCACCCGGTGAATTACTTTAATACATTTATTTGTTTAGCTCGGTCTGTGTTAAGGCTGGGGTACAGAGATAGATAGAAAAATTGTAAAAGATCACTGTCACACTAGCTTTCACACGGCTATGAATCATATGTAGTCCAGCCACTTGATAACAGTAAAAATCACACATTTATTTCTTCTACTCTATACACGATCTTCGATGTACGAAACTAACTTAAAAGTTCATTTGTGAATGCGAATGGTTCGCTCGCTGCTAGTCCAGGCAGCTACTTTTTCTTCATCAGGCACTGGCTACTAGCGTTCATGAAGAGCGGACTACTGTGGTCCTGTTTATACAGAGTTTTAGTGCACGGTTTCTTGTTGCACTTAACTGTGGGGTTGAAGCGCTGCGTTGAGGTCGCTTCTACGACACGCTGTGTGGTCGTTGCTTGTGTTCGACGGGTGGGCTATCTGCGCTCAATGCTGTAGATGCCTCGGCAGCCAACTATACGAGTCGACGTGGTTGTTGTCGTTTGCTGAGTTGGGCTCACGATATACCGCCTGCTCGTCTGTAACATATGAGATGAAATTCTGCACAACCCTGTATAATAGGTCTGTGCAGAGCGTCCCACTGAAAGCCAAAGTAGCCCTCAGTGATAGCTCCACATCTCTATACATAAGCAAGGAACATTCTGCTAAGTCGTGATCCACTGGAATCTCCACTCTATTTTCCTATACACATATAAATATAAATCGTGGCTAACTATACACATAAAGAATTAATAATATTATAAACATTCTCGGGTACAGCCACTGGTCTGCAAGCATACATATAGGTTAAACAACAGTGGTTCGGTACATCTTTCAACATGGCGTCGGCCGGTCATGCTTGCCTCGTGGTCGGATTCTTCCACGTGGACACGCAGCATCGGACTAAAAATTCATTCTATGCATAGCAAATTTCACAACCATAATTCAACAATAATATAAATACGTCACGATGAAACAGAAGTATGTTCATTTACCTGTTTGACAATGTCAGGCAGTGGCTACTTGATTGAATTCGAATATTCAACAAGCACTGCTTCTCTGGTCTATCAGTGGAGAGTGTCACGAATAAAGGGGGTGTGGGGGTGTGGGTAAAGCAATTACTCCCCGCGCTGTATCTCCTCCCCGCTATAGGCCGATGTGCGATGACATTCAGGGGGTAATGCTTAGGAGTGCTAAGGAGTGCTAGAGAGTTAGAAGGACAGACGAGAGATACAAAATAGTGGAAAAAAAACTCAGGCTCTGAAGCAGGGTGGTTATAATGGAACGGCAACAATTTATTTAGTGGAAGTAGGCCAACGGTTGTTGGATAAGCTACAACTGGATCATGAATATAATGGTCTTGGGGAATGCAGAGTATTCAGGAGTTTTTCTGGTCTAGTCAAGTTAAGTCAATAGGGGTGAGTATGGACTGATTTCATCAGGTGGCACGAGATAGCTGGTTGACCAAGCAGGGGCAACCAGAGTGTTCGAGAGTTGTGGTGTGCGCTGAGGGGCACACTTATCTGCGGTTGGTAGGCTGCTGGAGCCGCTGGAGACTGGATGGTGACGTGCAGTGGTCAGTCCTAAGCGTGGGGTGTATGACTCATGGAGGTCACTGGTTTGAGGCCGGGTGCAGTAGCGTGGGTTGCGTAGGCTAGGCGTCCTTCTGGCTGGATTCGCCTGGTCGCTCGCGTCACAGTGCCAACCCGATATCTGGGAGACACGCAGCGAGGATGAGTCCTGCAGAGGCCCGGATAGGAACCGTTCTGCAAATAATCAGTTCTCTGCGTCAGGAGGGCACCCACATTCTGGATGCCGCGCTGTTCAAGCGCGCATGCTGATCAGATTTGAATTTGGAAGTTGGCCTGGACTGGCCAGTACTTTTCAAATGTCCATCTATTGTCACCAATGACTGCTAGGGGTTTTCCGTTGGGGTTGGGAGAATTTAACGGCGGCCGATAACGTATTCGTGTGTCAGCGCCTAGGAGGGTTTACTAGCAACAAGGGGTGGATATTTACACATTCTGGTTAGGGTGAAACAAGGGGTGTAAATACGTGGGCGATGGCGATTATACACAATGGGGATTAGCTATGCACTTTAGTTTATACAACAGGGCAATCATGGCGTGGGGGAACATACATATATATATATATATATATATATATATATATATATATATATATATATATATATATATATATATATATATATATATATATATATATACACACAGGCATATTTATGTGCATCAATCAAACTACAGATAACGAGTACAGAGTGCAAGCAATTCATCACAACGATACACAGACACGGACGTAAGTATCTACAAGACATACGAACACGTGGGGAAATCGACGGGTGATGGGCAGCAAATGATATGGAATAAGTCACTCCTCTTACCTCGGTTAAGAACGGGTGAAACACAAGAGTATGGCTGAGCTCAGAGGTCGCGGCAAAGGCAGACGTGTCTCTAGCAGGATGATGTGTAGTCGTGGGCATGCGAACGTGGACTGACGCGGTTAAGCCTTTCCTTTTCAAACGTCCAGTCCCGGGTCACGTGGGACTGTACTAGAGGGGCGGGGCTTGGGGCGCGTGGTCAGTGGCGAGTGAGGAGAGTTACAACGAGCAGGAGGCGACAGGCTAAGAAGTCCGCTTGTCACAGAGAGATTTCTGCTAGGAAGTAGCTGTGTACTGCCTTAAGCTTTCAACACAAATGACCCTCTACCTAGCCTTGGCCTACCCAGTCAGAACTGGTTCTACCTACCGGTGCTGTGTTCTGATAGGCTGAAGAAATCTGAGTGGTTGTAAAATTCAAAGCCTTCTACCGTCAGCTGCGATGATGTCACTGCTATGCGGGTGTCAGGCTACAACTGTTACGCATGATCACTTCTGTCGTCTGCTAGAGACTAACAGTAACCTTCTAAGTCTAATTGACTAAACAAGCAAAATCTCAAAGGCAGTGGAAAAGGGGCTCTTGTGACAGCCACAAGGCTATGGGACTACCTTTACCTTTACACCTTAAGCGGCGCACTAATGCCATAACTGTACGGGTGATTTGTTACCCTATTTCTCAATGAACCACGCAGCTTCAAGCTTCAAGAGTGCGTCTTTTGGTGACTGCGGTAGGGTAGGGTCTATTGTATCAACCAAATACCAAAATCCTTAGCGATCTACTTTACTAGGGCTTGACCGTACTGGATCTTACCGGTTTTGGTAGGTGCTATTTTTACCTATTAATACGGAAATTGATATGATTGATTTACAAAAAACAAAAAAACAAATGTTCTTTCGAAAGTTATTTTTTTGTGTGGTAAGCTTATTTTCAGTAGGGTAACACCCACTGTGAATATTAACAGGATCGGTTGAGGGTGTGTGGTCAAAATGCAAAGTGGGTCCTTTTAATCCAGAGTTCACCCTCGCTTTCAAAAGTTCACAGAGGCGGGTACCCCCACCCTCACCTTCAATCTCTCTCCCTCAAACACTTCCCCACCTTGAAAGAAACGGACAATACAGTAGCCTAATTATTGTATTCTAATTTCTCTTTCTGACAAGAACAGGGGGAAAAAACATCAGACATCAAGCACGAAGGCACGCGCGCGCGATCACACACACACACACGCACGCGCGCGCGATCACACACACACACACGCGCGCGCGCGCGTGGCTTATATGCTTTGTTTTGCATAATTATGCGTCAAAATGTAAGTACGTACAGGATCATTGTCACAAGCGTACGATTTAGCCCTGGCTCTGCTCGCGTCAAGTTTCCACTTACTTGCCCGCTGGCCAAGCGACCCAAGCCCCGCCCCTCGGGATAGCCCCTTGGAACCCACGAAACAGCTAGACCCAGGCGTCAGTCTTATTCCGCCAGCCCGAGAGAAAACACTGTTTACTCCGAGACACGTCTGCACCCACGTTGCGACCGCTGAGCTCCGACAATATTCTTGTGTTTCTACCCGTTCCTTGGTCAAGGTAAGAGTGGTGACTTATTTCATATCATTTAGCATCCCCTCACCCGTCGATTTCCCAACATGTTCGTATGTCTTGTAGATATTTACGTCCGTGTCTGTGGTTTGTCTTGATGTATTGCTTGTGATATGCATTTTACTTCTTGTATCCATTATCTGTAGTTTGATTGTTGCTCATGCCATGCTTGTATTTATACATGTATATCCCCCTGCCTAGACTCTTGTATAAATCCCCCATGCCATGTTGCCCCGTTACTCAGATTAAAGCCCCCAGTAAAGCACCCTTGCATATAATAGCCATTGCCCTGTATTTATCCCCTTTGCTTCTCCCCTGATCCTATTGTGTAAATATCCACCCCTGCTGTCCATAACCCCATCTTAGGCGCCGAAACTATTATCCATTAGCGGCCGCCAGTAAATTCCACCGAACCCCCAATAGCCATTGTTGAAATTGTTGGACAGTTGGAACGAACCGGTCAAGTCTTGGCCGGTGCTTCCAAATGCGAAAATCTGACTGGCATGCGCGCTAACTGGCGCGGCATCCAGAGTATGGATGCACCTCTGATACTGAGTCAATACTCCATTCCAGAACGGGCCCTTATACCAGGCTGCTACGAGACTCAGACCCGCTGCGTGCAACCCAGATCCCCTGGTTGACACCGTGAAGCGAGAAAGCAGAAATACAGCAACCGGCCAGCACCGTAGACTGGTTGCACCACAACTCCTATTACTCAAGAATTCGACCCAGTGACCTATACTGGACCCCTGACGCCACGCGACTGGACACTTGCGCAATCGCCATCCAGATTCCTGAGGCAACCACCGCCTACACGCCATAGCAGATAAGTGCGCACCCAGCGCACACCACAATTCTCGGAACATCTGGCTAACCACGCTAAAGCAGCCAGATACCCCTTTGCCATATGATGATATCAGTCCACAATCGCCCCAGTGACCCTCGGATAGTTAAACCAGAATAACTCCAAGATACCCTGGACGTTAACAGACTCTTACTAGTGACTCAGCCGTAAGCCTACCACCTACGCCTGACCTGCATCCTATCCTATCCTATCCTATCCCTATCCTGTCCCATAACCCGAAGGTCGTAGGGGCACCACAGATGATCGTTTAACCAGCATACTCCATCTTTCTCTGTCCTCAGCAGCCCTCATGGCTTCGCTCAGTCTCAAACCAGTCCATTCTCGAATGTTGTCCTCCCACCTCTTTTTCGGTCTCCCCCTTCTTCTACCTCCTTGCACTGTGCCTTGCAGAATGGTCTTTGCAAGGCCTGATGATCTGGTGACGTGGCCATACCATCGGAGTTTCCGTTTCTTCACCACTGTGAGCAGGTCATCGTGTTGTCCAATGGCTTGTGTGATGGTCTGTCGGACTTCGTCGTTGGTGATGTGTTGGGTATAGGAAATGCACAGAAGTCTTCTGTAGCACCTCATCTCCATGCTTTGTATTCTTCGTTGGAGATCTGCTGTGAGGGTCCATGCTTCGCAAGCATATAGGAAGATGGAGATGACCAGAGAGCGCAGCAGTCTTACTTTGGAATGTAGACTGATGGTTCTGTCTTTCCAAATGGGCTTCAACCTTGTCAGGGCAGCAGTTGTTTGTGCGATCCTGGAGAGGACTTCCTGTCGAGACCCATTGTCTGACACAATGGCTCCTAAATATTTGAAGCTGTGCACTGTGTTGAGGGATTGGCCTTGTACTTTGATGTCCGTGTTGATGCCATTGGTGTTGTTGGTCATCATTTTGGTCTTCTCTGCACTTATTTCCATTCCATAAGCTCTGGAGGTGGTGTCAAGCCTCTGTACAAGCTGTTCAAGTTCTTGTTCCTCTCCAGCCAATCCATCAATATCATCCGCAAAACGAAGATTGGAGATTGCTCTGCCCCCTATGCTGACTGTGCCTTCGTGATCTGCAAGAGCATCTGACATGATGCGCTCTAGGAAGATGTTGAAGAGTGTTGGAGATAGTAGGCATCCTTGACGCACACCGATTGTTGTTCTGAACCAGTTCCCGATGACGCTATTATGGAGGACTGCACTGGTAGCCTTGTCATACAGGCTTTTGATGACTTCTATAATTTTAGGGCTGATGTTGTACACTTTCATGGTTGCCCATAGAGCTGCATGCCAGACTCGGTCAAATGCCTTCTTGAAGTCTATGAACACATGATATAGATGTTGTTGGTGCTGTAGGTATTTCTCACAGATTATTCTGAGGTTGAAAATCTGTTCAGTGGTACTTCGCCCTGCCATGAATCCTGCTTGTTCTTCAGCTATGATTTGTTCAGCTTGTGGTTTCAACCTGTTGAGTATTATTTTCAGGAGGACCTTGCTGGGATGGCTGATGAGGCTGATGGTGCGGTAATTTTCACACTCCTGAAGGTTACCTTTTTTGGGAAGAGTGATGACAAGCGACTGGGTCCATGGTGTAGGCCATTCCCCACTCTGCCAGATCTTGTTACAGATAATGGTGAGAGCATCAGTCATCGCTTCTCCTCCTGCTTGTAGCAGTTCCGCTGGTATGTTGTCCACTCCCGCTGACTTCCCTTTCTTCAGCGATTGCACTGCTGCCTCAACTTCTTCCCGGAGAATTGGGAGGATTTCTTCTTCTTCTCTGCTCTCGGGACATGCTAGAACTGATGGGTCTCCATTTGGTGTATGGTTGTAAAGGTCAGAGCAGTACTCTGTCCATCTGTCCAAGACTTCTTGTTCTTCTGTAAGGCAAATGCCAGACTTGCTTTGGATAGTGGAGACTTTGGGCTGTTTAACACTTGTCAGCCGCTTCACAGTCTGGTAGGCCTTCTTGCTGTTGTTCTTGTTCAGATTGTTCTCTATTTCCTGGCATTGATCTTCTATCCAGTTCTCCTTTGCTGTGCGCATGCCTTTTCGGATGTCATTGTTGATTTTTCGGTAGACATCAGCTCCCTGTGAGGTGTTCTTTTTCTTTTTTAACTCTCTTCGTTTATCACACAGATCCAAAAGTTCAGGTGTGATCCACGGCTTCTTCTTTGGTCGGTGCTTGCCAAGGATCTCAGTGGCGGCATCTGTTACAGCTGAGTTGAAGGTATTGGTCATGGTGTTGACATCTACTTCGCCTGCCCCCAAAATAAGCAGTGGTGCAAATTTCCCTCCAATTGTGGCCTGAAATATTTTTGCCACCTCCGGGTCTTGCAGTTTGTCCAGGTCGAACTTCAGTCTAGTGCACTTTGCTGTATTTACTCTCTTCAAATGGAGCCGGAAAGACATCATCACGAGATCGTGGTCACTTCCAATGTCTGCTCCTGGAAAAGTGCGTGTCCTGCCAATGTTGATGCTTGATCTGAAGCGTTTCTTGACCATGATGTAGTCGATCTGGTTGTGATGTTCCCCGCCGGGACTGTGCCATGTCCATCGTCTGGATTTTTTGTGGAGACCAAGCGTGTTTGCCAGTACCAGATTGTTGTATCTGGCAAACTCCAATAGCCTCAGACCCCTGTCATTTGTCTCGTTGTTGCAGTGGGGTCCGCATGTGTCTCCCCAGTTGTGGTGCGCATCTTGGCCAACCTTGGCATTCCAGTCGCCTTGCACTATGACTATGTCCTTCTTCGGCACTTGGTCAAGGACCGCCTGTATATTTTCATAAAAATCCTCCACTTCGCTTTCTTCATAGTCTGATGTTGGGGCATAGGCCTGGATGATGGTAATGTTGAAAGGGGTTGCTCTCAGACGGATGGTAATGAGTCTACTGGAGACTGGGCGGCAACCCATGACAGTGGCTAGAATGTTCTTGTGGACCAAGAATCCAACGCCGTGTTCGTGCCTGTCATCTCTACCGCTGAAATAGAGCTTGTGGCCTTTGTCAGTCGTTGTTTCACCTAGGCCTTTCCAGCGCAGTTCGCTGATACCTAGAACGTTCCATCGATAGTGGTCCAGCTCGTGGGCCAGTTCTTCTAATTTTCCTTCCGCAGTTAGGGTCCTGACATTCCAGGTTCCTATGACGATGTTGTTTCTCGTGCGGATCTTGCTAATTTGTCCATCAGTAGCATACTTTTCACCTCCGTCCTGGAGGCCAACGGAAGGCGCGGTCCTTGTTCCGGGCGACGACCGATCCGGCATGGAATTAGTGGATAGCCTCATCATGTGTTGTGTCTTGGGCAAAAAAAAAGACCTGGCAGGGCCCAATCCTCTCCAGGCTGTTGGCCACAGCCGAAATCCACGAATACAGTGTGGCTCGCCTTGGCCCTGAGCACGTGGTCGTTGAACCTGTAGTAACGTGAGGTTCCTCCGCCCTGGCCGGTGACTTCTGTGTAGAAGACTTTCGCCCAGTGATGCCGTGCTAACATCACCCCTGTTAGTCGCCTCTTACGACACGCCGGGAAACGTTGGGTCTATTCTATTTGCCCGAACCCACAGAGCTAAATATTGTATTATAACACCCGACTTCCCCTTGTTCAAATTCTCCACTAGTTTAGTTTGTATTGTTCTCGTCTGCCCTTTTAACTTTCTATCATTCTTTAGTACTCCCAGCATTATTCCCTTGAACGTCACCGCACGTTGGCCTAGTCAAGGGAGGCAACACAGCGCGGGGGAATAATTGCTAATCCTCATCCCCCCACCCCTCTATATTCGTGACATTAATACAGCGGAGCATTTAGATCAGCAGTTTACTTGGAGTGTCTGCAGCAAGGCAAGAATCATGGGTTCTTTAAAATAAATAAATAAATAAATTAATTAATTAAGTATTGTTGGGAAGTAGTGTATTGCTATTTTGTCGCTGGAAAGTGTGCATTGTGTTGTATTGTCTTGTTCTTGTCCAAATTACAATTCTTTTGGCTTAGGTAAGCCTACATATTTGTTTCTCATCATTGTAAATTTTGAATGTTAGCAGCCCCCTGTTTTATTCGAGAGAGAGAGAGAGAGAGAGAGAGAGAGAGAGAGAGAGAGAGAGAGAGAGAGAGAGAGATTAGGTTAGATTAGATTAGACTAGATAGAGTGATTACACTACATTACATGGTTATTGTTTTAGGTCCAGCGGACTCTTCCGGGCCAAATCAGGACCAAGATAGAGAGATAGAGATAGATATAGATAGATTAGAGTAGAGATTGATAGATTAGATTAAGATCACATTACATAAAATAATATTAGATTAGATTAGATGGATAGATAGATAACACTCGCTCTCCTACACAAGCAAATCCAATCGAAACGAATATTTCATCGAGTTTTGATACAAATTCTTGGTAGCGACAATGTTCGGATTTGTACTTGAGGCATCAATCGATTACTGCTTGCAATAGAGATGATGTAGCCCAGTTGTAAAGACAAAGGCAAGAGGAAGCAGGAGCGGAGGCGAGGGTGCAGAGGCATGGGGTGTTGACAATTCAACAAACATCGTCCCTCCTTGTAATAAGACCTGAAGGCCAGACGCCCAGGGAGGCAGAGCCATCCATTAGCTGGCAACGTTCCACAGTTCGCCATTCTGCTTTCTGACTGCCAGAAACTGTTGAAGATGACTGGTTGAGAAAAAAAAAAAACAGCTTGAAGAGACTGGTTGAGACGTTACGTCTCCCTTTATGTAGCTTCTATTGTGAGAAAGTTACGTCATACAGGTGATTCACTCCTAGAATAAAATGTGCCCGGGTCGGTAAATGAGGGGAGATGATATAGCTGTGGGTGTGAGAAAAGCGAGGGGAAAGAGAGAGAGAGAGAGAGAGAGAGAGAGAGAGAGAGAGAGAGAGAGAGAGAGAGAGAGAGAGAGAGAGAGAGAGAGAGAGAGAGAGAGAGAGAGAGCACAAAGTGAGTCTCTATGTATCCCATTCACCCAACAAAAACAAACACCAGATTGTTGCAAATCTGTGCGAAACAAGTCCTAAATAGTAAAAAAAAAAAAAAAAAAAAAAAAAGACATTTAATGCTCGTCTGTCTGTGCAAAAACTTGCAAGTGGATTAATATCTCAGAAACTGCAATGTGATTTGTCAGAATGAATAAATATTGTTTGACAACACCATTTTCGTAATCGTTGTAAATCCTATCCTATCCCATAACTCGAAGGTCACCACAGATGATCGTTTAACGAGCGTGCTCCATCTTTCTCTGTCCTCAGCACCCCTCATGGCTTCGCACAGTGTCCAGCCAGTCCATTCACGAATGTTGCCCTCCCACCTCTTTTTCTGTCTCCTTCTTCTGCCTCCTTGCACCGTGCCTTGCAGGATAGTCTTTGCAAGGCCTGACGCTCTGGTGACATGGCCATACCATCGGAGTTTCCGATTCTTCAACACGGTGAGCATGTCATCGTGTTGCCCAATGGCTTGTGTGATGGTCTGTCGGACTTTGTTGTTGGTGAAGTGCTGGGTATAGGAAATGCCTAAAAGTCTTCTATAGCACCTCATCTCCATGTTTTGTATTCTTCGTTGTAGGTCTGTTATGAGGGTCCATGTTTCGCAAGCGTATAGGAAGATGGAGATGACAAGGGAGTGCCGTAGCCTTATCTTGGAGTGCAGACTGATGGTCCCGTCTTTCCAAATGGGCTTCAACCCCTTGTCAGGGCAGCTGTAGTTTGTGCAATACTGGAGAGGATCATTGTAAATGCTGGAGGAAAACTTAACAGATTGAAAAGGAGAATGCGTCTTGTCAAATTCTTGTGGTAGGCTGCAGACTGCTGAGACCCGCGTTCTAATATAATACATGTTGACAGCTGCTGAAATAATGAAAGGAGGTAGTGTAAGCCGTGTAGCATAAGCATGTCTACCCTACATTGAAGACTTGTGTGTGTGCGTGTGCGTGTGTAGGTGTGTGTGTGTGTGTTTGTTTGTGTGTATGCGCGCGCGAATTAGTTTTCTTGACATGTATTATTTATTTCCTTATTTTTATTTATTTATGTAAGAGTTTTTAAAAGGCTGTTTTACAGCTCCAGGGCTGCTCAAGGAGGTCTAATTCAAGCCGCCAGAGGCGCCCACTTGAAGCCTTTGGGCGCATAGTCTGACCCCGAGAAGGCACAGCACAATCCTGAGCGACCGGGGATGGCAGAGAAGGGACCTTGTGCTTGCTTGGATGTATTTGTGAAGCACCGGCACTCACAGGTAGGTCTAGGACATAAGCATCAGGATCTTTAAAGCCCGTGCGATGGATCGGAATGCGTGCGCGCACAGACTTGACCTCGGGTTATACTCTCATTCCAAGGATGAGAGTGATAATTATTATATATCCGTTTTGTTAATTAAATAAATTAATTTGTGTATTTATTTATTTATTAGAATAATATCAGCTACTTATACTGTCATGGAAAAACCGTGAGAGGGGGTTCTGGGGCACCATGTTTTTCAGTCACGGAGCGAAAAGGGTCGCTGGACAGGGCACTAGAACGAAAGAATTGAATAATGGTGGGCACGTGCTTCCACAGTGAAGGAAATTTACCAGCATAGTGGACCGATGGGGAGCTCGGGTTGGGGAGATATACTCTAGGATTCAGCCGGAATAAGCTTCTTTCAGGGGCCGGGTAGCTCAGTTGGTAGAGCGGCTTACTAGTAACCGAAAGGTACATGGTTCGAATCCCGGATTGGACAATGTGTGACCATATTATTTTCCTCTTACCATCAACTGGTTCGCTGGTGTCAGAATAATGTGACCAGTAGTCGCTCCGGTGTCGTGTGACTATAATCTACAATTACCCTTGAATAAGCATCTTTTGTTCCGGACCTGGGGGCCAGAAGGTCGAAGTAGGTGACAGGAGGGAACAGGTGGATGAAAACATTGAGCTGCGGATAGCATGCTATTGAGTTGGAATAGCGCAGAAGGCTCGCGGGTTTGGGGAGGCAGATTTAAGCTCTCACCCGTATGTGGGATTTCTTAGGATCTGCTCGTGTTATGTTTCAAGAGGCATCTCTTATCACGAGTCGGTGAGTAAAATTTGGCCGCTGTTCTTGTCCCTAAACGATCGTCAACGACAGAATGAGGGAGAAAAACTATTTAGGGAGGGGATGTAGCGAAAACGAATGTAAGAGATGTATAACGTAAATTGTATGTTTTAAACGTTTATTAAAATATGTTATTGCTTTTAATATTGTATCTTGGACAAGTTTTTCTTTCCAATGCATATTTTTTGTAAGGATATTATTTTTGTTGAACAGTCAGCAAGGCTGGAGAGAGAGAGAGAGAGAGAGAGAGAGAGAGAGAGAGAGAGAGAGAGAGGGGGGGGGGGGTGGGATGAGAATGTACAGAACTATGTAAAAGAACCAAATTTATGTTAAATATTGTTGAATTTGTATGATTGTTGCATTTTTGTATACCTTTTTATGAGTTTTGTGAAATGGAAAAAAGTGTGAATATGAAAGCCATGTAAATTTTTCTTCAGGAGAGGAGGAGAGCAGACAATTTATTTTAATGGAAAACATATATGTAAAAGTTACGCTGGAAAAGTAGCAAGTATTATTATTATTTGCAGGATGGACTTCTAGTCAACACTGAAGGCACTTTCATGCTTAAATGACCTCCGCCCAGTTGCCCTGACTTCGTCTGTGATAAAGGTTTTCGAAAGAATTGTCCTAAAGCGCCTAGAAATTTTAGTTGATCCATTTTTAGATCCCTTGCAGTTCACTTATAGAAGAAAAAGAAATGTGGAAGATGCAGTCTTGTATGTGTTGAATAAAATATATGCACACCTAGACAATGCTAATACTTGCATACGATTGATGTTTTTTGATTTTAGCTCTGCTTTTAACACCATGCAATGTCATCTACTTTTAGAGAAATTGATCAGAATGAACGTGGATTTCCATACTGCTTCTTGGATTTTAGATTATTTAACTAACAGACCACAATTTGTGCGCCTTGCCTCTGTATGTAATAGAACTTCTTTTTCTCGTGCAATATATTCTAGTGTTCTCTCTACAAACACAGGAGCTCCCCAAGGAACAGTATTATCACCTTTTCTTTTTAGTCTATATACTTCTGATTGTAGGCATACTCAGATGACATGCCCCATTGTGAAATTTGCAGACGACACTGGCATGACAGGACTGATTACGGATGACGACGACACGACATACAGACAAGAGATTGACAGTTTTGTTTCTTTCTGTGATAACAATTTTCTTGAATTAAATGTCGGAAAAACCAAAGAAATTATAATTGACTTTAGGCGCAAGAATGTTGTTTTTGATGAAATTTTGATTAAAGGTCAACCAGTAGAAAGGGTTAAAAGTTACAAATACCTAGGAATAGTTTTAGATGAAAAATTGACATGGAACGACAACTTAGATCATATTGTCAACAAAACACACAGCCGTATCTATTGCCTGCGCAAATTAGGATCTTTCGAACTATCACATAAAATACTGCAAATGTTTTTCACATCTGTTGTCAGCAGTGTCATGACCTTTGGCCTGTCTTGCTGGGGTGGTAATGTGACAAAGAGAGACAAAGACAGACTGGACAAAATCATCAAGAAAGCAGGTAGGGTGGTCGGGAGTAAGCAAGACGACATACAGACTATTCACAAGAGACAGGTAGTGAAGAAAACGACAGCAATTCTGGCCGACAGCGATCATCCTCTGTACATGGAATTTGCCAGTAGGTTGATAGAGAGAAGTGGTAGATATAGGGCAGTAAAGACGAAAACGACGAGGCACAAACATTCATTTATTCCGACAGCCATTCAGATGTACAACGAACAATTAGATAGGGCAAACACAAAACACATGACTAACTAACATACTGACTAGCTGCATTCCCACCTGGGAGGGACTCACTACCGCACTATAGAATTAACGTGCAGTATGCTCTTTCTAATGCTAAACTACACTTTTATGTTTTCATGTGTATAAATTCTTAAATAATAGTCTTTTATACCCTTTTATGATTGCAGTTTACTTTTGCTTACTATGTGTTATATACTTTTTGACTCCCATTGCTATAAAAAAAAAGTATAATGCATGCCTAAAGATAAGTGTATGTGGTGTTTCTCTTTTGCCCGATTGTTAGCATGCCGTCCTTAATGTTGCATATTACATGTATGTTTTTATCACAGTTATAATTGTGCTGAGTGAAAGATTTCCTTGACGACATTGTAATTTCCATTTTATGGATTATTAAAGATTATGACTTATGACTTATGACTTAAGGCAACGGAGTGGCTTGGCAGCAGCGCTCGAGGTTGCCGTTATTGTCCGTTGATAGGTCGACCTTGGCGTCACCGACAGGATTTTAGGCTGAGAGAGAGCAGCGGGGGCCATGGCGTAACGAGAGGAAGGGTCACCGACTGCTGCGAAAGGGGAAGAAAGAGAAGGGAGAGAGAGGTGAGAAAGGAGAGCAAGAGGAAATAGTAGAATGGTTGCGATTATGTGTAGTTAAGTTTTAGAAGACGCAAGGAATTTTATATAACTTTGGAGAGAACAGTTTATTCATAATTATTTTTTTATCAACATTACAAACAGTGCGGATTTCAATATCCTGTGACTTTAAATAACTTTTCTTTATAATCTGTGCATAACGGAAGTGAGGTGAAAACGTTTTAAATTAAGGTTATTATTGACTGCGTCCTGTACCATTATTGAAGGGAGGGAGGAAACCGGAGTGCCCGGAGAAAACCCTCGGTGACCTCAATAGTCTCGTACCTAAGTCACATACGTTCGCCCCTCGCGGGAATCGAACCCGCGACCTTCGGCATAGGAAACCGGCGACTTATCCACTGCGCCACGAGGCCACCCCAAGTTATGCCAAGAAGAACTGTGCAAGACTTTTAAATCAGTGACAGTGAAAGTGGTGTGAATTAGTTATACATTGCATTGTATAACGGACTACCAGGGACTGAAAGGGGTGCGGATGGAGGGAAGGGGGGGGGGGGACACATGTGTGTTTTATTACTTTTGTGTTATGATAAGTGTATGCGATTTATCAGAGGAAACGCAAAGGTGAGAGAGTGTTTTTGTTTACATTTTATGCCGATTTTTTTGTATATATGCGTTATATTTGTGTATATAATAACTCATTTTATGTTTTCTTTGGTTTCATTCTTTTGTTTCTTGATTAATGGGTAAATTCTAAATAAATGCGGATTTGTACTTTTAACACTTCATTTCATTAGTTGAGTTTTTAGTTTAGTTTAGAGGGAGAAAGGACGCTCGCGCACGCTCTACCAGCCCTAAAACCCCATCACTCCTTGAATGAAGGAAACAGTCACTTATTTAAATACCGTACGGGGAAAATAGGTCGACATATACCACTATACCACAAGAAGAAGAAGAAATCCTCCCAATTCTCCGGGAAGAAGTTGAGGCAGCAGTGCAATCGCTGAAGAAAGGGAAGTCAGCGGGAGTGGACAACATACCAGCGGAACTGCTACAAGCAGGAGGAGAAGCGATGACTGATGCTCTCACCATTATCTGCAACAAGATCTGGCAGAGTGGGGAATGGCCTACACCATGGACCCAGTCGCTTGTCATCACTCTTCCCAAAAAAAGGTAACCTTCAGGAGTGTGAAAATTACCGCACCATCAGCCTCATCAGCCATCCCAGCAAGGTCCTCCTGAAAATAATACTCAACAGGTTGAAACCACAAGCTGAACAAATCATAGCTGAAGAACAAGCAGGATTCATGGCAGGGCGAAGTACCACTGAACAGATTTTCAACCTCAGAATAATCTGTGAGAAATACCTACAGCACCAACAACATCTATATCATGTGTTCATAGACTTCAAGAAGGCATTTGACCGAGTCTGGCATGCAGCTCTATGGGCAACCATGAAAGTGTACAACATCAGCCCTAAAATTATAGAAGTCATCAAAAGCCTGTATGACAAGGCTACCAGTGCAGTCCTCCATAACAGCGTCATCGGGATCTGGTTCAGAACAACAATCGGTGTGCGTCAAGGATGCCTACTCTCTCCAACACTCTTCAACATCTTCCTAGAGCGCATCATGTCAGATGCTCTTGCAGATCACGAAGGCACAGTCAGTATAGGGGGCAGAGCAATCTCCAATCTTCGTTTTGCGGATGATATTGATGGATTGGCTGGAGAGGAACAAGAACTTGAACAGCTTGTACAGAGGCTTGACACCACCTCCAGAGCTTATGGAATGGAAATAAGTGCGGAGAAGACCAAAATGATGACCAACAACACCAATGGCATCAACACGGACATCAAAGTACAAGGCCAATCCCTCAACACAGTGCACAGCTTCAAATATTTAGGAGCCATTGTGTCAGACAATGGGTCTCGACAGGAAGTCCTCTCCAGGATCGCACAAACAACTGCTGCCCTGACAAGGTTGAAGCCCATTTGGAAAGACAGAACCATCAGTCTACATTCCAAAGTAAGACTGCTGCGCTCTCTGGTCATCTCCATCTTCCTATATGCTTGCGAAGCATGGACCCTCACAGCAGATCTCCAACGAAGAATACAAAGCATGGAGATGAGGTGCTACAGAAGACTTCTGGGCATTTCCTATACCCAACACATCACCAACGTTGAAGTCCGACAGACCATCACACAAGCCATTGGACAACACGATGACCTGCTCACAGTGGTGAAGAAACGGAAACTCCGATGGTATGGCCACGTCACCAGATCATCAGGCCTTGCAAAGACCATTCTGCAAGGCACAGTGCAAGGAGGTAGAAGAAGGGGGAGACCGAAAAAGAGGTGGGAGGACAACATTCGAGAATGGACTGGTTTGACACTGAGCGAAGCCATGAGGGCTGCTGAGGACAGAGAAAGATGGAGTATGCTGGTTAAGCGATCATCTGTGGTGCCCCTACGACCTTCGGGTTATGGGACAGGATAGGATAGGATATACCACTACAACCCCTCCCCCTCCCCCCTTCCCCGCTCCCAAGTGATACGAGAGAGGGAGAAGGTGTAGGTAGTGAATGAACAGGAGACGTCATTAAATAACAGTCAAAATATTAATATTAAACTAGTATATCTAGTCGTAGTAGTTGTAATGTTGTAGTTGTCGTTGATGGTGGGGATGGTGATGAAGATGATGCTATTTGTTTGTCTTTGGTGATTATTGGCATACAGTGTATAATTCAGTACAGGCTGCAATACTAATGGAAATAATTTTCAATTTGTTATACAAATAATGAATCTCTTTCTTTGTTTACAGGGAAGAAACAGTGTTTGGACGCTGTGCATTTCGGAATATCCGAAAACCACATCAGGAGAACAGCAGGCTGTCTAAAACTTGCTCACGGTCCAACTAACTCATCATGGTAATAATCCCAGCTGAAGAAGATTGCCTCATCAGAAAGTTGTGATAAGGTAACGGTCGTCATCATCATCATTGTTATCGTTATCATCATCATTGTAACCTTTGTTACCGTAATCGTTTTCGTCATCACCACCATCGTTGGGGGTCATTATCGGTAAACTTTGTTATCGTTATCATCATCATAATCATTGTCGCCGTCGTCGTAAACATCACCGTCACCGTCGCGATCATTGTTGTCGCTGTCTTCATTATGATTGTGCAGGACAATGAAGAAGAAAAAAGAAGAAAAAACGAAGCAGATTTGTTTTTAAAAAAAACAAAAAAACAAAAACACCTTTATGCCATTTTGGCGAATTTCGTCGTCATAGTTGTTGTTGTCATCGTCGTTATTGCTGTTATTCAGCCAAAAACATAGATACTTTAGATTGTACGATAATTTAGATTGTGCGTCATTTTGTGTTGTGCAGGCGTAGTCAAGTTGCTAGCGTCCTCAGTAAGACAAAGCTGGGAATACCTGGCGCTACACCGTGACTACACCATTTCCACAACATTGTACACCAGTCACCACAAACCAGTGCTGTCACCTCCAGCAGTCACTACAACCAGCTTTCGTTCTCTAAATATCACTACAATCAGTTCCATCAGGGATCACAGCTAGTGATGTCGTCACCAGTCACCACAACCAGCGATGTCAACACCAATCACCACAAACAGCGATGTCACCACCAGTCGCCGCAACCAGTAATGTCACCACCAGTCACCGAAACCAGTGTCATGTCATGTTTGTTTCGGCATCCTAGGCTGCCAACGGGCTTGGAAGCACTGCCTATGGCTGCAATGTAATCGCTGAACATTCAATACTTCAATTGTTTTGCCATTGTGCACACCTCTGAGCCCATTGCGATGCCCCTCCCGCCCCGCCCCCTCCCCGCCCCCCACATCCACTCCCTTTCCTGTTCCTCTCCTTCGCCCCATCACCCAACCCACCACCAAAAATAATAATAATAACATAATTTTAGATTTTCACAAACGTGAGGCAGAAGAAGAGGGAGACCGAAAAAGAGGTGGGAGGACAACATTCGAGAATGGACTGGCTTGACACTGAGCAAAGCCATCAGGGTTGCTGAGGACAGATTCAATTCAATTCAATTCAATATTTTATTTTAAAGTCTCTTCACGTTGTGATTTTAGACCACTTCATTCTCACGCATGGACATACAGACATACAATTAAAACTGAAATGCAACCATAAATAATAACATTAAGCTTATTACTAATAATACTACAAACATTTTCCAACTGCGGACACGTATATTATACGAACTATCTCCATTATTGCAGGACTATGCAATAAAATGTCAATGTCTTCTTGAATACCCACAATGATGTTCTTTTCTTCATAAAGTGGTGTCAAAATAGGACATTCATATAAAATATGTTTAACAGATATTGGGAATAAACAAGTACACAAGATATTTTTTGAAAACTTTGTGTTCCATGAATTTACTCTTAGTTTATTAATTAGCCTACACAAATGTCTTGGACAAGCATAATTTTCGACGTTTTTACTTTGAGGTAAATCAGAATGCATACGCTTTTCCAGTAAGGATAATAATTCATATACTGAAGGTGATATGTTATTACATGCAATAGAATTATTTGCTTTCATTGCTCCTTGTTTCGCCAATTTATCAACTACGTCATTCCAATAAATACCCGAATGAGATGGAATCCAGCAAAAGCTGATTCCAATACCTTTAGATACCAAATAATGAATTATAAACTTGATTTCAAATAAAATATCTGTTCTCGTTTTACATGACCAATGTTGCAAAGAATATAATGCTGATTTTGAATCAACACATATAAGGATATTAAAGAAAGCAATTGGGAAGTTACAAATTATGTTTAAAGCCATAAGGATAGCATACAATTCTGCTGTAAATACTGATACATTCTTACCAACATAATATGATTTTTGAATTTTTAAGTCAGGGATCGCAATTCCAGCTCCAGCATCTGATGTTTCTAACACTGACCCATCAGTATAAATTTTTAAATGGTTAGTATATTGCCTTTCGATATGCTCCCTAGCTTCAGTAACAACTAGATTAACATTTTCATTTTTCTTTGTTAGAGAGTAATCAATATCAAATTGTGCATTTGTATGTTCCCACTGCGGAATTTGAGGAATACTTGGTAATATAGGAATAGATGAAATATCAATATTACAAGTTGTTAAAATATCATTTGTATAATTTCGTATTGATTGGAGATACGTCAAATTCCTAGCTCTTTTTGGAAAATCTATATTAGAATCAATTAATATTTCTTCTGAAACAGAATTTGGAACTGACAAACCTCTGACTACATATTTTGCAACTGATAATTTTTGTTGTTCAGGAAAAGATAACAGGCAAGCTTCTTTATATGACTTAAGTGTACTTGAATGCACTGGAACACCTAGTGCTATTTTAATTGCTTTACTGTCAATACTTTGCAACTTATTTAGCAATGAATTTGAAGCTGAAAAATATACTTCTTGTCCATAACTAAGCACTGACCTCACTAGAGATATTGCCAAATGAAGTAATGTATTTGTGTCTTGACTCCATGGCTGTGCACAAAGTAGTTTTAAAAAATTTAACCTTTTACTAGCTTTTGATATTAAGTATTTAATATGAAAATTCCAAGATAATTTTGGAGTAAGATATACACCCAGGAATTTTACATTTTGCTTATAATGTAGAATTTTACCATTTAGTTCTAACTTAGGCAAACACTTTGAATTTACACCATTATTAAACAACACCAGGCAGGTTTTTTCCGCAGATAACTGAAGACCATTTTCTATCATAAATACATTCAATTTATTAAGTTCTATCTGATATATCTTTTGTACATAGCTTACAACTCTTTTGCATGTATTTTTTCTTAAATTAGTATTAATCCAAATAGCAACATCATCTGCATATTGCACAACATTAGTGTGTTTAGACATGTCTTTTGGAAGATCGTAAATAAGAATAGAAAATAAAATTGGGGCAATTATTGATCCTTGAGGAATACCCATGTCAATCTGCTGAAAGGAGGAAAATGTTTTACCAACGCGGGTACAAATGTATCTTTGAGATAAAAAATTCTTAAAGTATTGATACATTATTCCGGATATTCCTATATTCTTCAATTTGTAAAGTAAACGTGCATGCCAAACACTATCATACGCTTTACGTACATCAAAAAATGTTGCTAACGTAGACTTTCTACGAGAAAACTGCTTTTTTATATGTGATGTTAGTTTAACTAAATGATCGGTAGTACATCTTCCTTTTCTAAAACCTGCTTGATTTAAAGGAAAAATAGAATTTTTCTCACAATAATGATGCATTTTATTAAGAATAATCTTTTCCATTAATTTTCCAGCTTGAGATGTTAATGCTATTGGTCGGTAGCTATCTAATGATGATCTTGTTTTGCCTTGTTTTAGAACTGGAATTACAACTGACTTCTTCCAGATATCAGGAAGAGCTCCATTTAACCAACAAGTTTGGTAAAATGAGTGAAGTAACTGTTTCCAAATATCAGGCAAATGGATCAACATTTGATAAGAAATGGCATCAATACCAACAGCAGATTTATTGGAATTAAAGGAATTTAGGGCTTCTAAAAATTCATCGTATGTAATTGGAGAATTCATATAATGACATTCAATAGGGTGTGGATCTTCATAATCTTCTTTTTGTTCTTCTTTTAACCTAAAACGATTCTGAGATTCATCAAGACTTGAAGACAGACTATTTTCTGCAAAATTTTTAAGAAATGATTCAGCTTTAACTAAAGAACTGGGAAAAGGATTATTTTCAACTTTTACAGGATAGTTTTGAAGATGGTAACCATTTTTTATTTGCTTTACCTTTTTCCAGACTTTGTATGTATCTTTTGATTCTGAAACTTCAGTTTTACAAAATTCTGTCCAATATTTAAGTTTTGCTTGCGCAATAATTCTGTTGCATTGTATCTTTGTACGTTTCATTTCATTGTGATTTTCTGGTGTTTTGTTCTTTAACCATTTTTTAAAATGATCCTTTTTAGTGTGTACAGCAAGAGCACAATCTTTGTTCCACCATGCATTGTATTTACGGTTTTTATAAAATTTGCATTTAGGTATTGAATATTCAGCAGCCTGAATAATAATATTTGTAAAATTTAAATAAAAAGTGTTAATATCTTCATGAATAATGGAGTCGATGTTTTGGGATGAGAAAAATGTTTTAAAATCTGTCCAATTTGCACGATTGTATTGAAACTTTGGAATGTTATCTTCAGTGTTCACATCTTCATCAATTATATCCTCATTTAATTCTATATGAATGGGGATATGATCACTACCCAAAGTATCATTAGTTGTAGACCAAATGCAATTAACAGCAAGATCAGGAGATATTAAGGATAAATCTATCGCAGTAGATTTGTGAGTTGACACATCAGGAATTCTGGTATATGAACCATCATTTAAAAGATATAATTTAGAATCGACTATGTTTTCTAGAAAACGATTACAAGTTATGGTTGTACATCCAGATTCCCAAAAAGGAGCATGTGCATTAAAGTCGCCTACAATCAACCATTTGTTATTAAATACATCTAGATGTTTGATCCAGTCAGAGTTGTCATCTTTTGGACCATTAGGATAATATACAGAAAGTATATTTAATATAAAGTTATGGTTGATTTTTATCATTGCTCCTGTAGCAAACACATCATTAGTATCTTTAGGTACAGGCATAGAATCCAATCTAGAATACTGTAAATCAGATCTAATGTATAATGCAGATTGAACCATCCCCGTGTTCTTATTATAACTATAAAGTGGGGGATAATAAAAGTTATCAATTTTTGGAAGTCTCTTTGGTGAAACGTGTAAAGATTGTAAAGCTAAAACGCAATATGATTCTTGTAAAACATGATGCTCAAACTGTAGTAAGTTGGTAGAAATTGAGCGACAATTCCATTGTAGAATTTTAACATTGTGTGTCCTTTCTTTCATGTTGTCAGTCAGTATAGAAAAACCTTTGTAATCAACAACAACAATAACAAATTCTTATAAGGCTTATGAATAAATGTCCAATTTCAACAATAAGACTTAAGAGTCAGGTGTGAAAGGGTCAAACTGATGAAATATAAAGACAAGATGACACTGTTGCCCCATACAAGACATAAAGACTACCAAACTCTCCCATTGTCTCTGTCCTCTCGCCACTGTCCCCTCCAATTATAATAACCCTGTGGTTGGATTTGGCGAGGGCGAACAAACCGTCTCGGCTTCTTCCAGAACAATTGATGGAGGTGCCGTCCCAAGTTGCCCGCTACCACTGACGACCCGGTGGCATTGAGGTGGATATGGTCGTAAAAGGCTCTTGACTGCTGGACGTTTTCATGGGCGACAAAAGTTACGTTTTCTTCATCCACCAGATCAGCAAAGACAAGAGCGTTAAACAAATCTCGCTTGGCTTGAAGGTTGGAGTCTTGCACAGGTGACACTCTGCTCACAACCACTTTCACCTTTGGATGATCAGCCTTGATCTTTCGAACTGCATCCACAAAGGTCTTACTGGCTATCTTCGGGTCTTGGGTCTTAACGTTGTTGATGCCACAGTGTAGAACAATGGCACTGACGGGATCTGTCAGAGAAGCTTCAGCAGACTTGAGAGCACTTTCAATTTCAGCAATGGTAGACGCTCTTTTCTTGGTAATATGAACACCATATGAAAGTCCCAGTCTCCTGGCTTGCACCCCGTTCAGTACTGAGTCGTGCAGGACTACAACAATGGGACGATTTGAGAGGTAGTTTTGTCTTCTGACACAATGCTGAGCTTGCTTCCGCATTCCTCCAGGCAACTTTGCGTCACATGATACGTCATTTGTCGTCGAGAAAGCTGTGACGTCACCCCTTCCAGACCTATTATTTCTTTCCCCATTTCCAAGCCCACCTGCGGATGTTTTGCCGCTTGACCGTTTTGGAGAGCACGGGAACTGGTCAGGCTTCGATCCAGATGAGGTAAGATCAGTAGAGGCTAACGGCGAAGCTCTAACGGCATCTGCATAAGAGCGGTCTCTTTCCGACTTGTTTTCACTAACCTCTAGGGTATCGCGACTTTGCGTAATCACAGCCTTTTTCAGATCACTGATCACGACGCACTGCTCACGCACGATGATTTCAAGAGATGTCAAGCGGTCGCAGAGTTGTTTAATTAAAGATCTCGTCTCAAAATGAACGACCTCATGTTCATCTAGACCGTTGTTGTCCAGGAGTCCGTCGGTATCAGTGGCCGCATCTTTCTTGAATTCAGGGCCCTCGCTTATTTTAATCGACTTCTCGGTCACAAATTTAGCCGCAGGAGACTTTCCTTCGGTAAACTTGGTGCTCTGTCGCCTTGTCCTTGTCATCCTTATGTCTTGAATGGATGGTCAACTGAGGCAGGAATTCAGTTGAGGTGTGGTTCCGCCATCTCGCTGAACTAAAGTTTAGCTGAGGACAGAGAAAGATGGAGTATGCTGGTTAAACGATCATCTGTGGTGCCCCTACGACCTTCGAGTTACGGAATAAGATAGGATAGTACATACATATGCGTAAACAGACATACATACACACATTTATGTATTTAAAAAAAATGTTTATCATGTCAGTATTTAAGATAATGTTAGTGTTGTTGTCGTTGTTGTTGTTGTTTTGTCAATAAATCTATCATTGTATAAAGCGTCGTTGATACTATCGGTATAGACAACGGTTGCTACGTGTTTTGTGCTCCATGAGTTCAAGTGCATTTTATGTGATTTTTGCAGTATTTCTAGTACACTTATTTATTATTTATCTAATTACTACTTCTTATACAGCACTTTTCCAGCTCAAGAGCTGCTCAAGGCGCTGGACGATACTCGATCTAACTCAAGCGGCCCACTTGCAACTTTTGGGCGCATAGTCTGACGCCTAGACGACTGCGCACAATCCTGGGCGACCGGGCAAGGGGAGAAGGGACCTAGTGCGTGCTGGGTGTATTTGTGTGGCCGGCACTCACCCGTCTAGGACATGAGCGTCTGGATCTTTAAAGTCCATGCGATGGAATGCGTTCGTGGGTGCACAGGCTAGACCTCAGTTTATACTCTCATCCGAAGGAGTAGAAGTGCAGTGTCTCGGGGTAAAGTAGTAGTTGTTGTAGTAGTAGTTGTAGTAGTAGTAGTTGTTGTCGTAATAGTAGTAGTTGTTGTTGTTGTTGTAGTTGTATTAGTAGTTGTAGTAGTTGTAGTAGTAGTAGTAGTAGTTGTAGTGTTTAGGTATTTATTTATTGTAGTTTTTAATTTAATTCATTATATTTTAATTTTTATATATTTTTTACTTCAGGCCGTGAATGGACTTCGAAAATGAGTCTGTAGGCTGCTATGTTATAGGTTGACATTCGAGTACATGATAATACTGTATGTTTTAGTTGTTTATTAATTTGTTTCCCCCGTTGAAGTGCCGGGGGTTTCAGTATAAATAGTATCCCTGGAAATTTAGTGCTTTAAATTCCCACTGTCGCTGTCTTTCTCCTTTGCTCTTTCTCATTCCTACTCTGTTCTATGAATCTGCTATACTATCTTCTTCGCTATACCAGTCACCTACCTTTTTTCTTAAAAACTCTTCTGGGACAAGACTCCTTATTTGTGTGTGAGGTCTGTTGGATCAGTTTGAGAATATTGGACGCTTGCTGCCAGGTGGTCACTAGGGCTTCCTATGATGTTATTATTTAGAAATGTAGGCATTTTATATGTATGTGTTTTGTTGATAATTTATAATGATGTTTGTATTCTATTTTGTTTTTGTAAACGGGGGTTCGATAAATTAGAGTATAGCCTCAGCCTCCCCTGCGTGGGATGTCTTTATTGTAAAGTGACTGGCTGGTGGAGAGCTTTCAGTGTTACCACTAGGGTTATTTTAGCAGATCTTTTATGCGGATCAGGGGTCGTCCGGTCCTGATTTGGCTCAGAAGAGTCCGCTCGACCTATAGCAATAATCATGTAATGTAATGTAAATTAATGTATTACTTTTGTTGAAAATGTATATATGTGTTAATGAAACAAACTCAGATATTTTATTTTACTTCAGGCCGTGAATGGAGTTCGAAAATGTGACTGTAGGCTGCTATGTTATAGCCTGACATTCCAGTACATGATAATATGTTTTAGTTGTTTATTAATTTGGTTGAAAATGTATTTGTGCTAATGAAACAAACTCAGGGCTATCCAATCTAATATTACAATTTGATATCGAATGTGTATGTGTAGCTCCAATTTTGGCAAGTTTTATTACTGACTCCAGTACAAACCAGAATGAGATGGAATCTAACATAAATCAACATTCATGCCTCTGCTAATAATTTAATATATTAAATACGTCATTTCAATTATTAGATCTGGTCTAGTAGGCTAAATATTGTTTTCCCAATTTGGAATACATTCTAAAACTGATTTTGAATCTACGTAAATTGGTAAGACAATATTCACACTTTTCTGCTATCCTATGCACCAACGGGAATCCCCTCTATGAAAAATACTTCCGTTTTTTTTTCTCCGCGTGTTTTAGTGAGTTATTTCCAAATATTCAAGAATAATAACATGTGTCACTGGCCACCAGTATCGTACCCTCACATATTTTTATTTTTTTTTGCTGCAGTTTATTATCCCTTTCTATCGCCAGTGGCGCGCCTAAACCCTACCTACCTAACATTATTTGTGAATTTTTGAAAAATATTCGGAAAAAACATAACGCCCAGATACTGGCTCGAACCCACACCTGTCAGGCGCCATTGGTTTCTGGCTTGTGGACAAGGCAAGTTAGTCCCGCCTTAGCCCACTTAGCCACAACGCTAGCCTAACATAGACAGTTACTTCGTGTTTTGTGAAGGTTGCGACGGCGAAGCTATGGAAAACTACAAGAGTTTTCAGGTCCTGTTTCACTTTTGTCGATGATCGACGCACCTCCGATGTCGCCACAAATACAGGCCTCTACGATTGTTTTTTGCATTCTTTCACTGAGCATGTACTTCCTCCACCGTTTTTATACTTATCCCACTCGTTTTCTGGCTCTAACCCCCCTTGGGGTCATGAGCAATCTTGCCACTGTAGATTGTTCAAACCTATAAAGGGAAAAGTGAAAGCCACAGTTGAAAACCTGTCTTTCCTTTGTAGGCAAGACAAATTCACTGCGGCAACAGTACCCCCGTTGGAGTGCCGGGGGTTTTCAGTATAAATAGTATCCCCACGTTATGGAAATTTAGTGCTTTAAATTCCCACTGTCGCTGTCTTCCTCATTTACTCTTTCCCATTCCTGCTCTGTCCTATCACTCTGCTATACTATCTTCTTCTTCGCTAGATCAATGACCTACCTTTTTTCTTGAAAACTCTTCCTGGACAAGACTCCTTGTTTGTGTATGGGGTCTGTTGGATCAGCTTGGGAGTGTTGGACGCTTTCTGCCGGGTGGTCACTAGGGCTTCCTATGATTGTATTAGTTAGCAATATAGGCATTTTATATGTATGTGTTTTGTTGATGATTTATAATGATGTTTGTATTCTATTTTGTTTTTGTAACCGGGGGTTCGCGTAGTTGAGGTCAACCCTCAGCCGTCCCCCGCGTGGGATGTCTTTATTGTAAAGTGACTGGCCGGTGGAGGGCATTCAATTTTTCCACTGGGGTTGTTTCAACAGATCTTTTATGCGGATCGGGGGTTGTCCGGTCCTGATTTGGCTCGGAAGAGTCCGCTGGACCTAAAGCAACAATAAATCAATCAATCAATCAATCATTCTGGCTCTAACAATCGTCGTTTTCGGCAATTTGCCATATTTAAAAGTCACGCATCAAGCTTTGATAAAAGCAAAACAAGCCAAACCGGAACTTGGTTTCATATAACCTCGTTTTAATTTATAATGGCGATACCCACGAGTTTTTATGAGAGGTGCCGGAAAGTTGTGAATTGAAAATCCTTTTCCAATATAGTAAGACAGATGGACAGCGGACAGACGGAAGCGACGGACAATTTTTAATAATTATTACTATATTTTTTTAATGTCATATTTAGACTATTTACGACGTATTTCGAACAGATAGCACAAAATCTTAATTTGTGTGGATGGGTGGGTGGGGAGGTGGGGGGAGGGTGATAGTTCTGGGGGATAGGAGAAGAAGGGGGGGGAGGGTAAGTAGAGGGGAGGTAGGTGGCGAGTACAAACTGGCATTGCTATGCAATAAAAGGCAGAGAATTTGTTGGAACGTAACATTTCCCTTGATATACGCTGATGCTAACGTTAATGACAATTTTAAAAGGAATAGTTACGGAGAAATCAATGAAAACCGAAGAAAGGAAGAGATTTAGACCAAAGGCAAGACGGACAGATAGATCGAAAGGAGGACGGACAGACAAAATGATTGACAGACCATAGCAGACACAGTGAAATGAGAGAAATACTCTTCAACTGAGATTGTTGTCTTTTATAACTTATTTTTGACTGCTTTTCTTAATTTTCATACATATTTAGTAGCTTACATCCTGTTCATATGCAAACACCAAAAGAGAAACAGACTCGCCAATTGGAGGAAACCTCGTAACCTTAATTTTGGAATTCAGAACTTTAATTTTTAATACATTGCAATGTATTTGGGGTGTTTTTCATTGTGTTCGAAAGTAATGGTGTATTTAACTAATGTTATTATAATACTCATATATGAAATTGTGTGAACCACACATTTTAGTAACTGAAAACGTTTTTCTTGTTAATAATATAAATATATAATAAGAGGCAGAGATTTTGTTAACATGTAAAAACGTATCTTTACCGTCGTAAACATTTTAATTAAAATGACGCTTGATTTTTAGAGAATACACACATCTGTTGGAAAGTAAATCGTAAATAATGCATATTCACGAATAATGCATATTCATAATGCAGGGTAGATTTTTGTCGTCAAAATGTCTGCCTTTTAAAAATATTAAACACGTAAACACACGACTGTCAACTTGATAATCCAGAACTATAATGGTAATGACTTCTAAAGTTGATAGCCTCGTGTTCATGGTCGATTGTAATACAATATTAATCAGTGAAGACGCGACTATCAACTTTAGAAGTCGTTACCATAATTATTCAGAAATATAATGGTTCTTCTAAAGTTGATAGTCGTGTCTTCACGTGTTTGATATTGCATTACAGTCGACCATGAACACGCGACTGTCAACTTTAGAAGTCGTTACCATTATATTTCTGAATTATAATGCTAACGATTACAAATCAGGAAAATAATGGTAACGACTTCTAAAGTAGATGGTCGTGTGTTCACGATCGATTTTAATACTCGTACTATGGTTGTCTATTACAACGCAAACAAACAAAAATGCTGGTTGGTAAAATAAAAATTAAATAATAAAAATTTCTCTCGTGTTATCTTTACTATCCCCTATTTATCTCTATTATCCATTTCAATACCCCACCCCCCTATGATCCCCCCTCCCCACGAACATTTATTGAATTTTAGCAAAACCCCCTTGCTTTTTCCTCTTTCTGCTTTATATTCCCCCTCTGCTTCATTTTCCATTTTTAAATGGACCCTCTAAATATGTATCCCTTACAATATAATTATCCACCCCTAAACACAATCACACATACAGAAAAAACATTTAGCAGGCGTGGTGACTTGAACCCAGGACCATCGGTTCAGCAGGGCAGACGTCCTATCCAAACGTCCATCGAGACTCCTAACATATACGATGCAACATAATAAATATAACCCTAACTTTCCCGAAAGATTCAAAAAAAAATTAACAGGCGCTTGCTTATTTAGCATAAGTTTGCTAAACCAGCAAGCGCCTGTACATACATTTTGAATGTCCTAAAGCTAAAACACAAGGGCTAAATAGGCGTCCCTGTTCCCTAAAATTGCATTAAATTGTATCACTCAGTAGCATGTTACGGTGACGTTTTCCTAGCCAGTGTTAGTCAGAATTTATTTTCCCAACACCGTAACATTAAAAAAAAAAAAAAAAAAAAAAAAAAAAAAAAAACAGACAAGCAAATACATGTATATAAACATCGAGGTGAGGACTCGGACTCGAACTCGTGACAGCAAGCAGGTGTCTTCTTCACTGCAACGATTTTTGCAGTCATTTCTACCATTATTACAATACAGACTTGCAGTTGTTTAAAACCAGCTGACGATTTCTCCAAGGTCTTGTATGTAGGCCTACTTGAGTGAGAGATCGCTCGCCTCTTATTTGTAATGCCATAATTGACATTGGTTTTATTCACCGTACAAATATCAACGAGATTTACGAAGTAACCCATAGTTGCTCAAATGTGTATATATGACAATTACATGGCACGAAAAATCAATGAAAACCATTATAATAAAAGCAACATAGATAGGCTTATATTTCAGCTTTATTTGTTATTCGTTCTATCACTCTTTTTTACATAAATCTTCTTCCCCTAAACTTCCCCCCCCCACCCCCTCTATTCACTTTTACTTTCAGTATCGTTTATTCTCAGACTTTGCAAAGACCATCCTGCAAAGCACGGTGCAAGGAGGCAGAAGAAGAGGGAGACAAAAAGAGGTGGAAGGACAACGTTCGTGAATGGACTGGCTTGACACAGAGCGAGAAACCACGAGGGTTGCTGAGGACAGAGAAAGATAAAGTACGCTCGTTAAACGATCATCTGTGGTGCCCCAACGACTTCGAGTTACGGGATAGGACATGACAGGATAGGACAGGATCTCTCTAAAGTCTCTCTCTCTCTCTCTCTCTCTCTCTCTCTCTCTCTCTCTCTCTCTCTCTCTCTCTCTCTCTCGCTCTCTGTTTTTCTAGTCAACATTTGTTCATTCCATGCCTTCATACTATCTTCATAAAACGCTATCATCATCACCATCATCATCATCATCATCATCATCATCACCATCATCATCATCATCACCATCATCATCATCATCATCATCATCATCATCATCATCATCATCATCATCATCATCATCATCATCATCAGTGCAGACGAGAACACTGTAAAAATGATCATAATCGGACCAGCCATTCAACAAGTCAAGACACAAAAATGTTTTTGAACACAAGTGATATTCGTAGTAACCGACCGACGAATCGACCCACTGACAAACAACCGCGTTGTTACTGAATTATTGGCCATGAGTAGAAGCACTGTCTTGTGCAGCAACATTCAATAAAATCGGTTCAAGCGGGAATTAAAAACAAGATTGCAAATAATTCAAATATAATTCCAGATGCGCACACACATATTTTATCTTAACGAAGCAAACGGAAAACATGGAAGAAAGACCATTATCAGATCTATCTGCAACAGCAAAAATTATTAAAATCGAATCAGCCAGTTTATAATAATAATAATAATAATAATAATACAGGATGCTATACGCGCCTTACCCCAAATCATTCAGGCTCAAAGCGCGGCGACCTATACCAACATACACGCTCACCTGTCTCATCCACCCTCACACATACCAAACACACATCCATCACTCAAACAGGTGGTGTAAAGGCAGGGAGATCGCTATTAGAAGACGGAAAGAAAATCGAATTTTTATTTTTGAAATTTTTATATTGACTGCGTCCTGTACCATTATTGAAGGGTTTCTAGATACAGTGCCAAACGCGTTTAGAAAATGGTCAATCTTAACGACCTTGACCTGTAAAAAAGTATAATTATACAAATGATATAACATGCTTAACATTAGATTAAGTATATCCATAAAGTATAATTATACAAATGATATAACATGCTTAGCAGTAGATAAAGTATCCATAAAGTACAATTTCGGTTCAATTATTGTTGAGGTAAAGCCAAAAAGTATGTTTTCAACAAAAAGCGAAATTCGGAGCGACAAACCGAGCGACTGACCGATAGGTAAAGGTAAAAGGTGGTAAAGATGGTCCCATAGCCTTGTGGCCGTAGGGGAGCGTGACGTTGGAGATCACACTTATCTTGGGCCAGCGTAATGAGGGTGATGCCCATCTCTCTCCCTCGCTGCTTTACCTTCCCCACCCTTAAGAGAGTAGGTACTCAGTCACAGTTGAGTCAACTGGGGGCGTTGTTATTTGTCGCTTCACGGTTTGCGGTCACCCATCCAAGTGCTAACCGCACTGGACGGTGCTTTACTTGCGACACACACAGTAGCGAGTGCTCCAACCACTGCGCTATCCGACACCCCTCTACCGGATAACCGGACTGCTATTATTGAAGGATGGCCCATGATTTGAAGTACCTGTATACCGAATTTAGGTGACAATCCGTTCAGTGGTTCTTGAGATCTAATTTCCAACAGACCGACAGACCAACATTTGGCTCAGTTCTGATTCCTCTCTCAACCCCCCCCCCCCCCCTCCCTCTTCTCCCTTCCATTCCACCCTCCCCACCTCCTACTTCTCCCACCACCTACTCTTTCCCCCCCCCCTCCCTCCTTCTCCGTGATAAGCCTGGAAATACAAACAGAGAAGATTTTAAGGAATGCGTGCTTAGCAACAAACTGACCCCAGCGGCCTGAAACTTTAACTTCAAAATTTGTAGAGCAAATAATGATGGCACGAGAAGCTGGTCACGAACCTAGCTATGGGTCTTTTGAAGTTTGGTCAAAATCCCTTCAGTGGCTTTCGAGATATGGCATTTAGCGGACCGACCGATGACAGACAGACCGACATATGACTCGTTCCGTTCCTCAACTATGTCAAAGTATTTCCAGATAATACAAAAAGAAAATGTAAAAAAGATAAATAACTTGTTGCGTTTCCTCCTTCTTATTAGCTAACTATTATAGTAATCTGTGCTTGCTGTTAGCTTTTAGATAAATAAATCAATTTATTAAACAAACCGGACATTAGTATTGTAGATCATGCCAACAGCCTAGCATTTGTTGTCGAAGTAATTACACCATATAACTTGTTATAATAACCATCTGCTATAACCAGAAATTGCAGAAATACAAGTATGCCTTTGTTAAATGCTCTAAACGATGTAGGAGTCCGAGCAAAAACAATAGTTCTGGTGATTGGCTCTTCAGGGGCTAGTGCACATGAAGTGTTTGTCTGGACTGCAGCTGCACGGCGTCAAAGTCTCGTTCCATTATCTATCGATCAGTTTCATGATTGGTTCTAGATCATGAAATGCTCATAGCACAGGATCTACATCAAATTACCCAAATCTTTTTTTTTTTTTTTTTTTTTCAAAATACCACTAAAATCAGAAATCAGAATGAACTTTTCACATGCCACCCACAATAATGTGGAGTGAACTTGCGTACATACAACTTAACGTCAACAAATTATATACCAGTATACAAACAAAACAAAACAAAACAAAGCAAAGCAAAACAAAACAACAAAACCCCTAAAGAAATCGGTTCAGCCGTTTTTGAGATATTTATCTAAATATGTTTAGCAGCAACGCGACTTCCACGACCTAGACCGTTGTGGTAGAACAAATATGATGATGGCATGGTAGGCTAGGAAGCCACTAACTTAGGTAATGTTCCTATAAAGTTTGGTCAAAATCAGTTAAACGGTTCCCGAGATATGGCGTGCGTGGGACCCAAAGACCGACCCGCATTTGGGTTTTTCTGAATCCCACTATTTTAAAATATGTTCAGACATTTATCTCAAAATACAAAAGATTGAAAAACTACAACAAACTCATTGACGTCAATCAAGAAGTTATGTGCTAGAGGTGACATCAAACTTTGGGGGTTTCTGCAGGTACATGCACACACATTTTAAGGGGGCGAATACATTAAACGACGTCCACATAAATCTGGTGATCACGAGAAAAATGTATAACTACTTGGTTGTTTCATCCACCTCTCCAACTTCCTCTTTTTTTTATAGGAAATCCTTACGATCTTTAAAGTGTGCAAAAGCGAGAAGCATACTTGGCGAAATGGTTATGTGGTCGTCGTGACTGACCTTCCATCAAGGTCACAATTACATCCATACTTTTGTTCCTGCGTATCAATGAAAGTATTCCAAATAAATATGGCATTCAAGGACAAAATCTACGTAGCTACTATTAGTTTTATCTCATCTGCATTAAATTTCAGGAATATTATTGCAGGCAGAAATAAATATGCTGAAGATTGACGAGACAGATCGGGAAATAGCTAGGCAGATAGATATAGATCATGATAAAGGGAAATGCAGGAGGAGGAGGGGTGGGGGGAGGAGAGAGAGAGAGTGTTAATTATTTATTCATTGCTTACAGGGTCCAGCGGACTGCAAAGAGCCGAATCAGGACCACAAAATCAAGACCACAACTTCGCTGAAAGAGGACTCAACCCTGATCCGCATAAAAGATCTGCCGAAACAAACCTAGTGGTAACACTGAAGGCACTCCACCAGCTGGTCACTTTACAATAAAGACATCCCACACAGGGGACGCTGAGGCTATACTCATAATTTATCGAACCCCCGTTTACACAAACAAAATAGAATACAAACATCATTATAAAATATCAACAAAACACATACATATAAAATGCCTACATTGCCAAATAATAACATCATAGGAAGTCCCAGTGACTGTCAACGCACGGGAGGATTCTTATGCGGCCCTTACCCCAAAATACGTAATGTTTCAAAGGGGATGCCGCACCACCTGCCGCGGTTGCTTCCGTGATCTTAATAAATAGGCGGTATGTACAGTTGAAGACAGAGTCACAGCCTCAAAGATGAGGACACGCGCGCACTTGCACCATAAACACATACACTCTGATGATGATACAAATCAATCTATTCACTCAATGATGACGAATGCTTATGGACAATAATAAATGATGATATAATCAAATACGATCGAGTTATAACAGCACAAACAATCCGGGATTGTCCCATCTGCTGTTCATGGTGAAATAAAAGTCTTTACTTATCTTGACTTCTTACTGTAGCGGGGCTGAAATGTAGACAATGTTCCTCGCTTCCAATAATGATGGTATTGTTGACTTCATGTAATGTCATTTCTGCTGTCTCCTTCTACTGCTCTCTTGTCGCTGGCTTTGTCGCGATATTTTGGACACTTCATGTTATTGTCCCCCGGCGACGTCCGTACAACTCAGACACTGTATTTGTCGCGCCAACGATGGCGCATGAAGAATCGAACCCAACGGTTCGTAAAAACAGATGGCTTCCCACACGGTAACGGCCGGTCGACGACCTTCGGTCACTGGATTTCCGAATCAGTGAGAACTGATAGACACTTCCACCCGTACGTCTGTAGCTGATTCGCAGTGCACCTAAGGTACCTCTCGGTATCCTCCTTGATCGTTCTTCCTCAACCGGTTTGCCTCGCACCCGTAATGCCGTGTTGGATGACTGATGCAGCAACGTCCTCCTGGGTCGAAATCTCTCTTCTCAGTGAAGATTTGTTCGTCTATTATCGGAGTCTCATGGAAACCCATTGTATGACGCAATCGGTCTGTGACGTATGACACGACGACGTAAAAACACAGACTTTGGAATTCTATCGCGATTGAAGACCTTAAAGGTTCCTAAACATAGTTATTATGAACATCAAGAAAAACAAAAACAAAGATGCACTGTTGCTGATATGAAGAGACGCTTATTTTGGCCACAGTGACCACTTGGCAAAAATAGGTCCAATATTCGCAAGCTGACCCAACAGACCTCACACACAAAGAGGAGTTTTATCCCAGAAGAGTTTTCAAGAAAAAAGGTAGGTGACTGATCTAGCTAAGAAGAAGATAGTATAGCAGATTGATAGAACAGAGTATGAATGAAAAAGAACAAAGGAGAAAGACAGCGACAGTGGGAATTCAAAGCACTAAATTTTCAGAAAGTGGGGATTCTATTTATACTGAAAACCCCGGCACCCCCACGGGGGAATGAGAGAGAGAGAGAATTTTGTGATTACACCTACTTTGGTCGCAATCACTGCCCGACAACAAACAAGGACATTTTTTTTTTTATAAATATAAGCGGCAGTTGCCCATTTTATTTTCCATGAAAATAAATAACACTCAACCGTCACAATCATTTTACATTCAATCTCTCGTCTGCTGATTAAAACGCATGTACTTTCACAAGCGCGCAAGTACTCGCACACGCATAATTATATACAAGTCAGTGCAGGAGTTCTCATAAACACATGCATATAAGATCAATGTGATCATGCTAGAAAAAACCCCAAAGGAGTTTCCTTTCAAATTGTGAGTAAAACATAATGCTTGTAGTACCGTTCCTGCTGACGACTGTGATTATAATGATGACCGGCTACATCGTCCACACTAGCGGCATACCCAGGGCTCGTAACACATAACACACCTAAAAAATTTTTTGATTTTATGCATAGTCTACATCTTAAAGCGTAACGCAAATTGTGGATTGCGACACACATTATAAACGCTTAAAATTCAGTTCGATAGGTGGCATGATGCACATGTGTTTGAACGGCTGAGAGTTTTGACTTGGCCGTTTTGATAAATGAATGTGCCAGTTCTGTTTGTCTTCCACTGACTTTGTACCGTATTAAATGGTAAAACGCCCTTCACACACCCCTTCCCCTTCAATCCCACCCCCTTCTCCAGCCTCCCCACGGAGGGCCAAAGCTGGAATAAAACAGTCGACCATACGTACCACCTAGAACTACACACAAATCAATGGTGTTCCCCTACGCTTTCGGTCGTTTGGTGGAGGGGGTGGAGGGAATAGGGAGGAGGGGTGAAACGGGGTGGTGGGAGGATGGGGAGGGGGGCAGGCATTTAGGACCTTCCTTTTCTCTGGGCCAGCTTAATGAGCGTGGTGCACATCTCCTCTCCTTCACTGCCTTACTTCCCCCCCCCCACCCCACCCCCCGGTTCTAAAGAGAGCCAGAAACCCATTGACAGCTAGCTGGGTGAACTGGGGTATGTTGCGCGCTTGTTTCAGTCTTTGTCGTTTGGTGGCAGCCTTTCAAGCATGGTCACCCATCCGATCACTGACCGCGCTCCACGTGGCTTAGCGACACAAAACCGTTACGCAACTGTGCCACCTAGTACTACGATACTACAAGATACTTGGGGCTCCGTTCCGCAGTGGATTTTTTAACCTCCAACGTAGTTCAAACTTCCTCGGTTTTAACCAATTACTTGTACGTCATTGTTGTCGTCATTTAAATTTGATTCATTCCCCCCCCCCAATTCCCCTCATTCCTACCCCTCACCCCCAAAATCCCTTCACCTAACCAACCCTTCATCACCATAATCCAAAATTGTTGTTGCATCAAAGTACGTCACTGTTGTCATTTTATATTGCCTACAACCCAGAACCTGCTAAACAATTTTGTCCTCATGAAGTATTTATATTTTCGTCGTTATCCCGCGTCCGATAAGGGTCGTTTTGTTTGTATTACATAGTGCTGGGTTCAATGTAGCTGGCTTATCTCGTCAGGGCAGTGTGGACTGCGATAATTTCTGTTTCTTTTTGGATAGGCCTGGGCTGTCATCGGTCACTCCCAGTCTTTTTCGTTTGAAGTACGTAGCGGCTACCTCCATCAGCCAGTCAGGATGCACCACACACACGTCCCTGGAACACAGGAAAGTCAAAGTAGGCATTTGGGGGTGGGGCGGAGGTCATGCGGGCAGGCGTAGAAAAGTGGGTAGGTAGGTAATATAGGTAAATGTTTTCCGGTAACAATAGTCGGTCTTATTAGAACAGTATTACACTTATTTCAGACATACCGGACAATATAAAATATCATAGCATAGCATATTTTGGTTTAAAAGCTTTCGATCATCCTCAAGATAAGTAACTGCGATTTAATGACTTATAGTGCTCCGTAGTTTTTGGCATCGGTTTATACTATAATTACTCATACAAAGATTCCAAATCTGCGGAGTATATGTAATTTTTATATTTGTTATCAACTTGGTTCTTAAAAACATTTACCGAGTCCGAGTCGACGACTTCAGATGGCAATTTGTTCCAAATATTAATAACTCTGTTAGTGAAACATTTCTGAAAAGGTTCAGTATTTGTCAGTTTTGTAGACCCTCCAAACCTATGGCTTGTAGTGTCTAGTGTTGTCGCATTAGAGAGGTGTCAAGGGTCTTGGGAGGAAAACTCCTTAAGAACGATGCCCATTGGCCTCTCCTTTGCTGCGTTACATTCCCTTCTATGCACAGCTAGGTACCACCCACTAAAAGCTGGTTGGATGAGAGCGGTTTTTATTTCATTTACTGCCCGTTTGGTTTGAAAGAAAATTGTATTCACGAGACGAGCAAACAAAATGGTCTCATCCAAGTACTAACCGACAGTACCCATCCTAATATTACCTGCAAGGTAGGTAGTGTAATAGCACACAGGAAATTAATGAATGCTAGCCAAATAATGTTTAAATGTTACGTGAAAACAGCAACAGGAATCTAGTGACATCGCTGATCTTTTTCTCACCCAGAACTTAACTCAAGAAATGAAATCCACTTGAGATTTCAGTGTTTAAAGACTTTATGAACAGCTTCTTCCTACCCTCTTTCTGATCTTATATACGCTAAACACTTTCGTAAAGCACTCTGTCTAATGATGCTACTACTACTATTAAATTCGGGCATGCAATGCAAGGGAAACATTTTTAGAGATTCTGCGACTATTATCATTACAAGGTGAACAGTTCATGTAGCATTTTGTAGTTTTGACAAGATCAGTGTAAACCAGGTACGCTGGCCCACTATCTTTTGACTTCTCATAAAACAATATAGATACTCATTATAATTACTATTTTTCCCCATCCTCTTCCTTTACTAGATATCCTAGACCTAATCAACATCAAAGAACATTAACACAGTAAGTTCTCTGTGAGCATCGACACACAGGAGATAGACAGTCTGAGTTAACCCACCTCATGTAGCATTTTGTAGTTTTGACCAGCTCTGTGTAAACCACGTAAGCTGGCCTCTGTCCAGCCATGGCGGAAGACGGATGGATGGACACTCGCTCCCTTGTTGACACCTGGGTAACAAAATGGATAACTAGGTAAAATAAAGACAGCATCAGCAGCAACTGCAACGTAATAAATTTGAACAATGATAATCAACAAATATCGACAAAACCCCCACAAAAACAGTTATCTCATGATTAGCGAGCATTTGTGGGGCTAAATAAACACAACTATGTTATTTATTGCTAACGTAATTCGAATCTTAAAATCCTTGATGAGCAAATACTTAATAAACGTAGTAATTTCTTCACCTTTTTCAACAAAAAAAGGTCGTTTGTTTAGCTCGATAGATGTGATATTTAAAAAGGTTGCACATCATGTAATCACGTACCGTCAGATATTCTCCCTCCTTCTGTAGTTCGGCTGCGTTCATGAAAAAGGCTGCTGCCAGGCATTTTCTAAACCGAAAGAAAAATATGAAAAGAGTATGAAGTGATGAATTGTCCGCAAAGAGTTAGGTTACGGAGTGACCGAGTGCTTTTTCTTTTTAAGGAAGAGACAGCAGAGGATAGCGTAAGTGGTCAGACTCGAGATCTTGTGAAACAATGGCTTTAGAAAGACTGTTTTCGGGACTGTCTAGAGATTACCCAGTCGATGATGTGCTCAGAGCGAGAGAAAGCTGATTCTGTAACGAACTGTGAAAAACTATGTCTTATGCAGTTTCTGACAAATGCACTTTGTTTCCCAGTGATCAGGTTTGTTAAGGTGAATGTGGAGGCCACCGAGAATTATGCATTTGACCGGTTTGGAAGAGTACTGGTCGACAAAGGATTCAAATTCTTCGTGAAACATGGAACAAACGAAAAACTGATCACCGCCATGCAAATAACAAAAACATTCATCAACACCACCATCTGCCCCAACATTTGCACTAATAACAGCAACAACTCACCTGACAGGTGTAAACGTCCTACCGCACGAGGAGAACTTCATCTGCTGGCGGACGCATAGCTCACGTAACTGTTTACGTATGCTCACTGAGTTGGATAGATTCCTTCTATTTAGAAAGTGGTACTCGCAGAATTGCTGAAATCAAAAACGCAAGGGGAATCGAATCGAGAAAGCCAGCCATTTAAGTATATTCTAAGACACAAATGCCAACACATATTTCACTATTATTTATAACAAAACATAAGCATGTGTTGTGCTCAGGTGCACATAATCCATTAAGGGCCACTCTTTGAAAGCAGCTGCAAGCTAAAAATGTTCAAAATCGGTTCCGCCAAATTTAAGAGGTTATACACACACAAAAACTCCGATGGTACGGCCATGTCACCAGATCATCAGGCCTTGCAAAGACCATCCTGCAAGGCACAGTGCAAGGAGGTAGAAGGAGACCGAAAACGAGGTGGGAGGACAACATTCCAGAACAGACTGGCTTGACACTGAGCGAAGCCATCAGGGTTGTTGAGGACAGAGAAAGATGGATAACGCTGTTAAAACGATCATCTTAAACGACTTCCGAGTTACGGGATAGGATAGGATAGGATAGGATAGGATAGGATATACACAGAAAACGTGTTTAGCAAAGACCTGAAGATAGAATAAATATAACGGCACGGAAGGCTGGCAACTAACTCAGGTAAGGTCCCATAAAGTCTGAACAAAATATGTTCTTCTCCTGTATTGTAGCATAACCTTCTTCCCAATGTTGTCGGTCACAAAAAGAAACAAACTGCTGAAGGTGGCAAACACTGCATCAAAGGTCATCGGCCTCCCAGTTCCACTGCTGCCCGAGCTGAGTGATAAGGCAGTTCTCCGCAAGGCACAGGGGATGTTGGCTGACACTATTCATACACGGTGAGTTCGAGCTGCTGCCATCACAATCCAGGTATCGTGCCCTTATATGCACCAAAGTGAGGTTCAAGAACAGCTTCATCAGATGCATGAACTCACATAAAGGCCGGCGAGAGAGAGAGAGAGAGAGAGAGAGAGAGAGAGAGAGAGAGAGAGAGAGGGAGAGGGAGAGGGAGAGGGAGAGGGAGAGAGAGGGAGAGGGAGAGAGAGAGAGAGAGAGAGAGAGAGAGAGGGAGAGGGAGAGAGAGAGAGAGAGAGAGAGAGAGAGAGAGAGAGAGAGAGAGAGAGAGAGAGAAAGAAAGGGAGAGAGAGAGAGGGAGAGAGAGAAAGAAAGGGAGAGAGAGAGAAATAGAGAGAGAGAGAGAAAGAAAGGGAGAGAGAGAAAGGGAGAGAGAGAGAATGAAAGGGAGAGAGAAAGAGGGAGAGAAAAAAGAGAGAGAGGGAGACAAAAAAGAGAGAGGGGGAGAGAAAAAAGAGAGAGGGGGAGAGAAAAAAAGAGAGGGGGGGGGGGAGGGGGGGGGGAGAGAAAAAAAGAGAGAGAAAAAAGAGTTCTACATTAATACCCATTTTAGTGCGGTTGTTGGTGCATGGATATGTGTGTGGGAGAGGGAGTGGGGGGTGGGGGGGTGGAGAGAAGTGAATGAGTGGGCATAAGACATTTTCTTTCAATTTATACAATTCAATTTATTCCTTTATTGCTTTATAACTTTTTTTTTCCATCTATAAATGTTTCAAGTCTTTGTTTTGTAAACGGAAACGTGTATGTTATTATGCTCTATGTCACGTGCAGTTGTACCGCTCTTGTGTGTACATGTGTATGTGCAAGCCTGCCCGTTTTGAGCGAGAGTGAGTGAGTGTGAGTGTGTGTGTGTGTGTGTGAGAGAGAGAGGGAGAGAGAGAGAAAGAGAGAGAGAGAGAGAGAGAGAGAGAGAGAGAGAGAGAGAGAGAGAGAGAGAGAGAGAGAGAGAGAGAGAGAGAGAGAGAGAAAGAGAAAGAGAGAAAGAAAGAAAGAGAGAGAGAGAGAAAGAAAGAGAGAGAGAGAGAGCATGTGATTATTGCATAATATAAACGACATGCAAAATTTTCAATGCATTTTCTTGTGAATAACTTTTTTTTTTTTTACTTGACCAATGTTCAGCAATTTGTTTAAATATGGTGTGCAAATGACTGATAGACTAACCGACCGACATGGGGCTCGTTTGTATCTCCTGCTAAATCACAGTGTTCTCGAGTAAGTCTGAGAAGGGAGGGTTGGGGTACTTACCTTGCTTCCTCCTGCTTTCTTGTACGCCCTGAAGATGTTCAAGAGGGTTATGTGGTCACCTGTACCGGACATGAACTTTTCTCTATTTTCCTCAGCCTTCTCTTTCTGAAAAAACAAATCATCATCATCATCATCATCATCATCATCATCATCATCATCATCATCATCATCATCATCATCACCATCATCATCATCATCATCATCATCATCATCATCATCATCATCATCATCATCATCACTCTCGATGCCACCCCAAAAACCAACGTTATTCTTGTAGCCACTCACCACCTCCACCACTACCTTCTGGCATGTCCTCTGGGTACTTAAAAATTAAAAAATCGTAGTACCACGCACATTGAAAAAATAATACTAGAAGGAAATCAAAAGGTGTACGCACACTATTGCCCAGATGGTTCGCTAATAACATCATTTCAATGAACAATTCAAAGCACTATATGTGTCGCAGCATGACAAAACCCGGCTAAAGACGCCAGGATTGATTCGCTGCTACAGCCGTAGAACACTAAAAATAGGCTACCCCATCAATTTTAAGATTGTTGCCTCTTTGTCTTTATTTAAGACTTTTCTTTAATATCCCAAACGGATTTTGTTCAAAAATTACTAAAACATTGTTTATTTTGTTGATTTTGATAAGGGTGTTGATCACACCTTGCTAAAACAATGGCACTAATTGACCTCCGATACCCCAAGTTTTCTTGTCCGACTATGAAGGGAAATCCCCAATGTGGATTGATATATAACGTCTGGGGAGTGAAAAGTCCCTATTGGTACTACTTTTTGGTACATAAAAGTGTGTGGCATATGAATTTTTCATGAAATTCCTTGTTCTGAAGCTTGCTTGTGACACAAGTTGTGTTCGAATGCGTCTCTTTCCAGGTCGTGAAAAACGGAAGTGTTTCCTATAGATTTTCAATGATTTTTAGTTCAAAGTGAATTTTTTAATGTAGATAAACTCATCTTACACGTATTTCAAGTGTTTTCTTGCAATATTTATGTTGCATTTGTTAGAAACAATTTGTCAAAGTAAGTGACCGATTCTTTTTGGAAACCGGAAGTGATGGCTTCGTCTCCAGCGTCAGTAGATGTGTCGTCTGCTAGAGTAACTAGGGCCTTGAATCGACCCGGTTTTGCTTCTGAAGAGCTCCAAGACCTGCTTTTGGACTATTTTTATGATGGTGCCGGTGGGAACTGTGATGAGGATTATGATTCTGACGAGCAGAAGCTTGATCCCGTTAATAAACGATACCGTTTGTTTTCATTCAATGATTCATGTTTCGTAGGCCTCTTCGCTATAGGCGTGTCTTTAATAATCCGTCATTCTACTTGCATAGATTTAGGTAAAGGTTGAAAAGGCGATATCAGTGAAAGAATTACAGTAGGAGTGTGGAAAATATTTCAGTAGTATATTTTGTTGGGTGGGGGTGGGGTGGGGAGGGTTGAAAAGGTAAGTAGTCTGGCCTGCATTCAATATTACTAGCATGACAAGTTGACTATGTTCTCAGTATTTATTATTGTTGGTTTGTCTGTTTTAGAAAATGAACATGAGGACTATTTACCAAATTACTAGTAATTAGTATTTGCTTTGATATTTGTGTTTATTTAAACTTTATAGAGCAAAATTACATGTTATTTTGATTTACACTTGTGACGCGACAGATTTATTCGACGTGCGGAAGGGAGTGGAGAATCGGGGAATTATTAAAGCTTGATTATTAGGACTGAAAACTACCTAATGAAACTTTTGTTTTAGGTTTGTAATCTTTGTTTGACTATTTGAACTGAGCTGATGTAGCTGCTTGCAATTAAACAAAAGATTACTTGACGGACGAGGGATTTAAGAGGGGGAGGGGGGAGGGGCATTATGATAGGGTTTATTTTAGAAAAATGATTGATTCAGGCCATGTTCTTGATATATTATTATGTGTTTGAGTTATTATAGACTTGCTAAACACTTGTTTTATTTCTAATATGTTTAAAAACACTATGCATTATGGATGGGTACAGAATAAAATTGTGCGTACTGTTTTAATTTGTTTATGTTCAGTATTGTGTGGATGGTGTATAATGTGAATTTTCTCATCTTATCTCAACTCACTGCCATATTGCTGCCATCTTCCTGATTGTTTTGATACCAAATACATGCATGGGAAAATTCTGGTTGTGAAGTAATGATCATTTTACAATTTAAAACTTTGAAGGCAATTTCTGGAAATTAGCTCCCGAGAAAATAAAATATTTTAAAAAATCATAAAACATCAACCAATAAAGATAAAACAATTTGGTTTTTTGCATTTTGAAGATTATTTTTAGTACTTTGTTAGTAAATAAATAAGTAATTTTTCATATTTTGACACTTTAGCCTTGTTTTCTCATGCTGCAACACATATTGTTTCCAACGTTGGCGACTTAAAACTTTAAACTTAGTGTTTGGGTCTTGCCACTTAAAATATGTAAATAGTGGCGTGATGGCTCGGCAAACTTGGAATGAATAAGGAAAATAATCATGTGTATAGATTTTTTTAAGTGCCTGCCACCAAATTTGGTGGTAATTTAGAAAACGGGGTGTCGGTGGTAACTTTTATTTATGGAGGGGGGAGGAATTATTTCAAGAAGTGCTCATGGAAAATATGTGTTTTCAGTCTAGATTTGAATGCAGATAGAGTAGGAGTGTCACGGGAAGGCCGAGGCAAGGAATTCCAAAGTGTAGGAGCAGCAAATGAGAATGAGCGACGACCATACGTCTCCAACTTGATGCGTGGCACAGACAGTTAACCAGCGTCAGCGGAGAGATCTGGATGGACAATATGGCGTCAAGAGCTCAGACAGATAGGAAAGTGCTAGACAGTGCAGACTGCGATAACAAAGCTTCGGAACTTGGTATTCGACGCTCGCGCGCGTACTGACAGCCAATGGAGTTCCCAACTTGCGCAAAGTTCTGTAAGGTAGAATTGCCAACGTAGCTGATGTCAGTGTCACGCTCGCCATCAATGATTTTAACGTAGTCGCCGCCGTCGTCTGTCATTGACCCAGCTTCTGTGGTTTCATTCACACAGGTGAAAACTGATAGCTCAGACTTATAACCATCCGTGCACTATAGAAACGACTGCGCTGCACGTTTTCTTTCTCACTGACGATCACCGAGTGGGTGAAACAGAAGCCCGTAGTTGTGCTGAATGTTTCACGGTCTGCACGTGCTGGCGATAGTGTCCGTTGCCAACACTGGCTGCTGTACTAGTCTTGATTTCATACGTAGACCCAATCTAACTGTGGTCGATTTCTGTAATTTTCTCGGTATTGTCGTTACTGCTGCTGATGCTGTCTTTTATGATCTTCGTTTATGTTAGAAATACGTTCCTTGTTGTGGATGACGGTGGTAGTAATAAAAACTGTGACCGCAGCAGAAATACTACAATGAGGTAATGGCTATGATGTAATGTAGGGACGGGGGTGGGAGAGTGGGGATGGAGGGAGTAAGTTTGTAACCAAAGTGTTCGGAATAGTTGCACCTGAGTACAACTTTTCCCCAAAGGAAATACTTCAGAGAAAGAAAGTGCTTCGTGTAGGCAGCCCTATCATTCCATGTGCGGTGTAGATGTTGCACGCTTCTTGCCGAGTCAGGTACGAGACCGGTGACGACAGCAAAGTGGTTTCAGAACTCTGACGTCATCTATAAAAGGTTAGGCCAAAACAGACGCCCACGTGCACTACAGAAATCGTTCAGCCGGCGTATTTGGTGGAGGCGCGGCGCCAATTCTTACATTCAGAACACCAGGAACTGCATCTTTTACCTCAAAACCTGTTACTACGAGATGAGCAGCTAAATTGCTAAGATTCTCTGGGTTGGTTTAGTATGCGGGTGCTCCTGTGACCTTACAGTGTGTCTGGAAACAGAAACGACCCGGGGCTTGTGTCGGTCAGGTTGTTGTTGCTGTGATGTACAAAGAAAGGTGGCATGGCGATAAGACAGCCTGACACTGCATTGTGCTATCTTCTTGTTCTAACCGGTGCCCTGATCTTCGGGTGTTCTCGAACCGCACTCAGTATGCTATAATATAGTGGATGCTAGAGGTATCTAAAAGAATCTCATCATCGTCGTCCTTGTCATCATTATCAACAACAACTTCAGTCAGAACCATTAAATTCAGCAGGTTGCGGAGCCTACCAGTCCTTACGAAAATGGCCACGGTAAAGCAAAAAGCATTCTTAAAAAAATGGCAAGACTCAAGACAATACCGAGAAAATTATAGAACAAGGAATGAATGAATGAGACACAAAACACTAACCTCATATTTAACTCTTTAACATATCCCATTACTGTCCTTCCTCTCGTTAAAGTACGCTTACAAAGTGATTGATTGAATGAATGAATTAATTAGTGACTTGTAAAGCGTCTAAAGATCGTCAGGGCGAGCACGATAGCAGCATTAACATTCAACTGAACATTACGAATATTACTGGAGTTTCCTGTAGCCTTCTGTAGCCTCGTCGTCATCATCGCAAGCCAGTTATGCTATTACAAACTTATTAAATAAATCCATTAAAATAACATAAAATATATATTACAACTAAATAAATAAATCTGCGAATATGAGATTTTACTATTCCCCAGGGCCTCGTTTACAACGCTTGACAGCATTTATCATTCCAAAATCCAAACATGCAATTTAAACATTACATTTATTCTTAACATTGTTCACCTGAGGTTGTGATTCCAATATTTCATAATACATATTTTTTAACCCTAAATTGCAATATTCCTGCCTTTACTGAAGTTATACCATTTGTTTCATTATTAAAAGTGTGTGTGGCTAGGTAGAAACGATGTTACTCTGACATACACATGAAACCCTACGTACTTTCTTTTGACGGCCCCGTTATTTTGACGTCAAAATAGTGTTCCGTTAGGGTTAGGGCTGTGTTAGGCTTAGGGTAAGGGTTTGGGTTTGGGATGGGGTTAGAGATAGCTTCAAAAAATGTCAAAATGTCAAAATAATAGTAAGTGTGTCAAAATAATGTATGTAGTTTCATGACAGTTATCACAACGTCGTATGCGTGGGTGTGTGTGTGTTGTGTTGTGTGTGTGTGTGTGTTTTGTTTGTAGGTGTGGGTGTGTGTGTGTGTGGGTGTGTGTGTGTGTGTGTGTGTGTGTGTGTGTGTGTGTGTGTAACACGTGTGAGCGTGGATGCTGACTACATATCGTCGCG